>JADLZN010006373.1:0-69301 GCA_018155175.1 Sinocyclocheilus anophthalmus
GGTGGTCAAGGATTTCTGGAGGAGGAGGTCCGTCGGGTTCGGTGGGTCCTGGAGCAGAGGGAGAGTGCGGTTTAAGGAGTGAAACATGGAAAGTGAGGTGAATTCGGTACCTGGGTGGGAGTCGGAGTTCATATGTGACTTTGTTGATCTGCCTCTGTATCGGGAACAAACCAATGTAGCAGGGACTCAGCTTCTTACAGGGCTGGCAGAGGCGCATATCCCGGGTGGACAGCCATACTTCTTCTGGATGGTAAGTGGGAGTGGAAGTATGCCGAGCATCTGCGAAGGCCTTATGCCTCCGCACTGCACGTTGGAGATGGAGGTGAGCTGAGTCCCACACTCTCTCGCTCACTCGGAACCAGTGGTCTACAGCTGGAACCTCCGACGGTTCTCCTGTCCACGGGAAGAGCGGGGGCTGGTAACCGAGTATGCACTGAAATGGCGTGAGGCCGGTGGTGGTCTGTCTCAGGGAATTTTGTGCATACTCGGCCAAAGGGAGGAAACGGCTCCAGCTGTGTTGGTCGTCATGACAGTATGCCCGGAGGTAATGTCCGAGTTCCTGGATCTTCCGCTCAGTCTGGCCATTTGTCTGTGGATGGTAGCCTGAGGATAAGTTGACCGTGACCCCTAGTAGCCAGAAGAATGCCCTCCAAACGCGGGAGATAAACTGAGGTCCCCTGTCGGAGACTACATCCTCGGGGACTCCAAAGTTTCTGAAGACGTGTGTGATCAAACTTTCTGCAGTGTCGAGAGCGGTTGGAAGTCCTTTGAGGGGGATTAGCTTACAGGCTTTGGAAAAACGAAATATGACCACCAAGATGCAGGTATACCCGTCTGAGTTGGGTAAGTCAGTCACAAAATTGATTCCCAGGTGAGACCAGCGTCGATGTGGGATCGGCAGGGGTACTAGCTTGCCTGCGGGGAGGTGACGAGGGGTCTTGGACATGGTGCAGACTGAGCAACTGCGGATGTACCATATGATATCACGGGTCATACTGGGCTACCAGTACCAAGCTTAAAGGAGCGAGAGGGTCCGTTGGCTGCCTGGGTGTCCAGAGCCCGGTACATTGTGAACTGAGCCCAGAAGGGATTGTTGTTGGGAAATGGGCACATATGTTTTCCCTTCTGGGCCTCCCGGCAGAGCAGGTTCGGTAAGAGTGGCGGCTCGAATGTCCTCGTCGATGTTCCATTGCATGGGGCATACAACCTCGTTCGAATCTGGGAGGGCGACGAGTGGAAGACGGCATTCATTACACCATCTGGCCACTATGAGTACCTTGTAATGCCGTATGGGCTAGCCAACGCCCTGTCAGTCTTCCCGGGATTCATGAACGAAGTGTTCTGGGAGTTCCTCCACCGTTCGGTGATTGTCTACATTGACGATCGGAGTTCCTCGAGGGCGGCCGGGACCAGGGGAAGTGGATAGGGCAGTTTCACCGTATGGGAGTTCAGAGTCCGATAGTCGATACAAGGCCGCAAGCCCCCGTCCTTCTTGCCCATGAAGAAGAAACTAGAAGCAGCTGGAGACGTGGAAGGTTGGATGAATCCTTGGTTAAGAGCCTCCTTGATGTATTCCTCCATCGCCTTGCGCTCCGGGATGGACAATGGGTATACTCTACCCTTGGGGAGTTTTGCTCCAGGCAGCAAGTCGATGGCGCAGTCCCATGGCCGATGAGGTGGTAACTGGGTGGCTACCTGCTTACTGAAGACATCCTGGAACGTCAAGTAATCAGATGGGACTGTGACCTTCTCCCAAGATTCGGGGCTTTCAATGAGGGTAGATGAAACTTGAGCTGAGTGAGATCCTGGGAGCAGAGTGGATAATGACATGAGGCAGTGGCGGTGGCTTCAGCGGTTACCGCCCCGCGTCCCTCTGAGCTCTGGCGACTAGCCAGGTGTCCGGATGTATCCCCCCCCCCCCCCCCCCCCCCCCCCCCCCCCCCCCCCCCCCCCCCCCCCCCCCCCCCCCCCCCCCCCCCCCCCCCCCCCCCCCCCCCCCCCCCCCCCCCCCCCCCCCCCCCCCCCCCCCCCCCCCCCCCCCCCCCCCCCCCCCCCCCCCCCCCCCCCCCCCCCCCCCCCCCCCCCCCCCCCCCCCCCCCCCCCCCCCCCCCCCCCCCCCCCCCCCCCCCCCCCCCCCCCCCCCCCCCCCCCCCCCCCCCCCCCCCCCCCCCCCCCCCCCCCCCCCCTCCCCCCCCCCCCCCCCCCCCCCCCCCCCCCCCCCCCCCCCCCCCCCCCCCCCCCCCCCCCCCCCCCCCCCCCCCCCCCCCCCCCCCCCCCCCCCCCCCCGGGGTCCCTCAGTACAAAAACGTGATTTCTTCCTCGTGTAGAGTGCCAATCTTGAGCTTTAGTGTCTGTGCTCGATATTTCACCCACCCCCGTCCTAGCGGTTTCCTTGGATGGTCTCGACTCGGAGCTCCTGGGCATGACGTTTCCGGGTCAGATGGAGACGATTCAATAGGTCCTAGGATATGAAATTGCCCGAGGAGCCCGAGTCAATGAGGGCAGGTACTGAAACAGAAAGGTCTGTTGTAAGTAGTTGTACCGATAGCATTGACAGTGTGGAAATGACAGGGTCTAGCTGGAGGGTACTCACTGCAGGATGTGGGGGTCTGACTGGGCAGGTCCTGATGTAATGATCCACCGCAGTGCAGTAAAGGCACAGACCTGCCGCGAGACGGCGAGCACGTTCAGAAGGGGTGAGCCGGGAGGGGTCTACTTGCATCGGCTCTGGTACTGGGGAAACCATGCCGGGCGTGACAGACTGGTGGGCAGCTTCGGTGGCATGGCAGGCGGACAGACAATGGGAAATTCGGTTGGCCTTTTGCATGAAGCTTTCCAGTCCAACTCAGTCATCATAGATAGCCATTTGAGCTTGTACACGGGGATTCAATCCTTGCCGGTAAGAGCTAAGTAGAGCATTCCACCCGCTAGTCGCCACCAGCGTTCTGAACTGCAGTGTGTAGTCGTTAGTGGAAGACGTGCCTTGGCGCAGCCGCAGTAACTGGTCGGACATAGATAGCACTCCTGCAGTGTGACCAAAGACTTCTTTGAAATGGTTAGTGAAGGCATCATATGAATTAATTATGGCACTATTAGCGTTCCATATGGCCTTAGCCCACAACAGCGCTCTTACGTTAAGAAGTGAGATCAGGAATGCTACCTTAGTGCGTTCAGAGGAAAACTTCTGCAGCTGCATCTCAATGAACAAGGCCACTTGCTGGAGGAAGCTGCCACACTCAGCTGCATCACCCACGTATGAAGCAGGCATGGCCATGGGACTGACAGAGGCAGATTGGGGGGTTGCCGGAGGAAGCAGGGAAGCCCGGAGGGCGTTTACCAGCTCCTCCAGGACATCTGCGGGTGTGGGAGGTCAAGGATCCATGGAGGTAATTGTATAGGTCTGGTCTTCTGTCTCAAAGCAAGGCCAGACACAACAGGTAAGCGCAAAACAGGATGGTTTATTGACTGGTTAAGCATAAGAATTCAATGGGTGAGGTAAAGGCTGGTGAGTGTCAACACAGTGAATGATTCCAGGGTTCTTATCTGAGTTCTGATGGTGTGTGTCTTATGCCGGTTTCGTGGAGATCGTGGAACATATTCCAAGGAGTCGTTGGAGGATCGCGGGAGGAACAGAGGGTAAGTCTTTCTAGGAGAATACAGTAGAGAGAGTCCGGAACAGTCCATAGGAGTGAACGGTAGACCGGAAAGTGAGTGACTGTGATGTGTGTGTATTTGTAGTGTGGCTTGATTGGTGACAGCAGGTGCGGGTGATCAGAATTCAGGTGACTGTGATCGGGTGATTATCCTGGATGGTGACTGCAGTTACTGATGAATCCCTGACAACAAGTTACTCAATCAAAACTCACTTTCGGGCGTGCCTGACAATCACTCCAATTCGAAATGAGTCAAAACACCGGTGTATATGATCCTATGATGAATGAACTCATTCAGCGCTCCGGTTCCTCCAGCAATCACTGAACTGAGGAAACAGTTCTGACTCGGACTGAAGATGGATGAGCCAGTTATAAGGGTATGCGTGAATTGAGCTCTTGAATGAAGGGGCAAAATTAAATTTTTTATGGTTTCTCATAGTTTATGTAAAAAAGTAAGCTGATGAAGATGTTTATTCACTCTATGTGCTTAAAACATCCACATTTCACATCCTTATTGGATGCTTTATTAATATAATTGTGTATGCGTCATTGCATCATTACGTGAACGAATTAGTGAAATTAACCAGTTCATTGAAACAAACGAAAAACAACAAAAGAACAAACTCGCAAAATAGAATCAGATTTTACTACACTATTAAAGGGGTCATATGATGCGATTTCAAGTTTTCCTTTCTCTTTGGAGTGTCACAAGCGGTTTGTGAATAGATAAGATCCCGAAGTTGCAAAGACTAAATTCTCAAATCCAAAGAGATATTCTTTAATAAAAGTTAAGAGTCAGCAACACCTACCTAAAACGGCTCATTCTAACACGCCCCCAAATGTCTACGTCACGATGTGGGAAGATTTGCATAACAACGCCCATGTTCACGCAAGAAAGAAGGCGTAACTTTTGTTGATGCCAACGCGCCGCCATGTTGTGCAGACTCTGTGTGTTTCGTTGTGAAAGCAAAAAACTACTTTGTTTGGTCTTCCTTAAAGAGGACACAACTAGAAATCAGTTGTTAAGTTTTATTTACAATACTGTTCCAGAACAGTTCAACCAAAATATTCAGATGTGTGCAGCGCATTTTTATGGAGGACTGTTTCCTGAACCCTGGAGTAGACTACAATGCTGGCTGTTCTGACTCAGTCTGTAAGTACATTTACATATTTAAAAAATTTGCCACTGATGATTCAAACACGAATTTTGAGCAATGTAGAGTAACGTTAGTGCTTGTTTGTCATATCTCCGATCACAAATGCATGACATGGTTTTATGTTTTTTTAATTGGTTTATGGCGGCGCGATGGCAACGCGTAAAAAAGACCGTATAAGTTATTATAATCCATAATATGTCCCCACTGGATGCAACAAATGCCTCGTTTATAATAAGTTTTAAGGTTTGTGTATCGTCACTCTGGGAACGGCATCACAGTATAGAGGGTAAGGAGTGTAAACTTCCGCCCCGCTGGAGGTATCGGCCAATCACAATGCACGGATAGATGCCAATCCGAGAACCACCTCGATTTCAGGGAACATGAGTTTTGTAAAAATCGACGAGTTTCAGAAAGGTGGGGCATAGAGGAGAAACAATAATGTACAGTATGTGGAAAATGAGTTTTTTTAACCTTAAACCGCATAAACACATTTCAGTCAACAAATACACAAAATAATGTCTTTTTAGCACATCATATGACCCCTTTAATAGACGCTGAAGCTGCGGCTGAAATCGGTCACTTAGTTAGAATTCTCTGTATGGTGAATGGCACGTAGTGCGCTATATAGGGGATAGGGAATGATTCAAACAGAGTAAATATGCTCTAGATTGGGGCGAATGAAGTCTGGTTTTGCATTGTGTAACGCGAACTGCCACAGCATGCACACAGTCTGCTCTGGTCCAGAGACAAGATAGTACAGAGCGGATTATATGTGCGAGTTGGCGCAGACCGCAAAACGTATCGAACCTGTTTAAATTCTACACATAATGCTATATTTCAAGCGATATGGATGAGACTGGGAGGAGAAACGGTTAGACAGACTGTAGAAACGGCACTGACAAGTAGAAGAGATAACAGCAGTGCCTTTCACCAATATATTACACACTTTTCAAACTACAAATCTTTAGCATGATTAATCACTGTTTTACTTTAGTAACAGTTTCATATTGAATCTAAAGGGCTAATCTATTAGACTGTGGCTGTCATAAGCTATCAAATGCAGCTTTACCGATCTCAATGGCTTGGCGGCAGATTAAATGAAAGAATGGCATTGCCTATTGGCTATTTTAATAAGGGGCGGGGCTGCTTGATATGTCCAGCCCTGTCTTCCTGTTTCAATCGAATTACATCACCACTAAAATAACGCTGCACATTAAACGCACTTCAGTGGAAATTAATTGGAGTTTTTGCCAGCATGGTCTGAAGATGATCTGAGACAATTTTGGTGAAAAAAAGGTTTTACGAATAATTCAAAATTGCAAAAAATCTTGGCCTGTAGAATTATACATTTTGGTATGCATGAGCCAAGGAATCAGAGGAAAAAAGAATTTAGCTTGGCCCCTAATAATACATTGTTAATAGTCAAAATAGTCTCTCCATGACTTTATTCAGTAGAATCACAAATGATTAAAAATAAATAAACTGACACATGCAGTATTAGATTATAACAACAAATTCCTCTGTTGAGTTTTAGTAATTGGCAAATGAACAAGCAAGAAATTGCTCTAATAGCTGTCTTTACACTATGAACCCCCCCCCCCCCCCCCCACCCCCCCCCCCCCCCCCCCCCCCCCCCCCCCCCCCCCCCCCCCCCCCCCCCCCTTATCATCAGTGTGTGCTTGTTTCTGGCGCTGGTGCACAAGAGAACCAGTGGAGATACATAGGCTGATTCATCGAATCTTGAGTAAGTACTTTTATGCCACTTCTGTACCCGATTGAAAAGTATGTGAAGACTTTGTTTTATAGTTTCCTATTTTGACAATTCTGAGAACTGATTTAAGGTTTGGATAGAGCCAATCTTGGGTCCAAATCTGGACCACAGTCTGTTAGTTGATAACTTTTGGTTGAGACAAAACAAACAAATATGCTTTCACACACTGACCCTCAATATCGTCTTGTCTTTTTCTTCCTTGCATCCATCGGCTGTGCTAATAAAACACTCTGCAACTTTTTGTTGACGTTCAGCTCCAAGGCAAAAGCTTGTTTTTGTTGCAGTAGGTGATGGTCGTGCTTCTGCTGAGAAGAAACAGGGGTTGTGGAGAGCAGCTCTGGTTCAGGGAACAGCAGGACGCCGATCGCTCTGAGCTTTTGTCTGAGATTGCGTGTCGACAGGATCCGCTGCATTGAACATTGTTGTCCTGTCCTTGTGCTGTGTATTCAAGTGGAGTTTCAAACTGTTATCTGTGTATTTTGGTTCAATTTCAAGTTCAGCAGTGGAACAGATCACACTTTATTTGAGGAAATCCTGAAATGTAATGTTTTTGAGGAGGATTTCGAAGGAGTCTTTCTAAAAGAGTAAGAGTTTAGACTTTACTTTATTAACTATGTTTGGATTTTTTGCCTGAAGACTAATAGATGAGTTTTGAGATGCCGAGTTCCTCATTTGTTATAATGTATGTAGTGTCTTCATGAATGGCTCATTATGAGCCTGTGTTCCAGTGCTCTGGACTGCTGCCTGCCATGTGATTCACTGCAAGCTCAAATGTTCTACTTTCTCTCTTTGATGTTCAAAAAAGAATGCGCTTTTTTCTTTCTCCCTACCCAGTTTGATTTGATCGAGTTTGAGATTCTTTGTTCTTTTAGTTTGTATTCTAACATCAGAGACTCCGCCCCCGCCCCTGCCCCGTGGTCAAAACAAACCACATTTGAAAATGCAGCCTTCTAATGGCCTTCTAATCAGTTAATTGAAGAACCATCATTGTTCAAAGATGCAGATTGTCATGAAAAAAATATCCGATCTAGATGTTTTTTTTTTAAAAGAAATTTGGTTCCATTAACACTTCTGGAATATCAGCATTTTTTCACAAACCTTTATTAGCAGGAAACATTGAATCGTATGCTTGAAAGTTGACTGTTCGTTCTTGTGCACCGTCGATAGAACGTGAGACATGTGCTGCCTCACAACTACAAATACACAAAAATTCATTTATTTACGTCACAACAGGGTCAGCAATAATACAAGATTGCAGTTGGTTTTACACACTTTTTTTCCCCCCAGACACAATGCCTTAAATTCCTTCTATTAAAACAACACATTTTCAGCGCGACTGTCCAAATTAATCCAAATTAGTGATGACATTACCTTAAAATCATCAATGTTGTTACCTAGCTGTTGCTGTTACCTAATTTTACAGAGGGAAAAAGTCACAAGAGTCAGCCGTGGTCGAATATTATGCCAGAATTAAATAAACGAGAAAAAAAGTTGTTCGTTAATGAATTAATTGAATTATAATGGTCTGGTAATGGCTCTAAAGCATATGCCCATTGTCTTAAAAAGCCGCTTAAAAGATATTAAAATAAATAATAATATATACAAAATACAAACAATAATGTATTGATTTGTTTATTCTTGATGTGAGTTTTTAATGATTCTGAACACAAATAGGTTAACCATGGAAAACAAATGTATATTTATTGCATTAATGTAACAATTAAACTACAAAGCTGGCACGGAGATACTGTATGTAGAATTACAAACTAAAGTCACTGTGACTGTTGTTTGAGTAAGCAGCATGTAGGATACATGCATGTGACAAAGTTGCAGAGAGAGTCGATTCCTGTGCTGGAGTGCTGCAGCGCGTTCCATTACGCTATTGCAGACCGAGAGAATCCCCATCACTACTCTCCGTAGTGTTTTAATATTAACATGATATTTATTAAACATGATTATATTAAATTATGAATTTTTATGGTTTAAATGTACACTGTTAGACATGTCAAAGGGTTTACAGTAACTTACTGGCAACAGTGTTGCCAGTAAGTTACTGTAATTAAGATTCACAGTAGCAAACTGTATTTGATTTACAGTAGCAAACTGTACCGTTTTACAGTAAATTACTATAAAAATCCAATTCATCAGTATACTATTGTAATTAATTCATTTTAATATATTTAATTAGATTTTATAATTTTTATATAGAATTCGTTTTATTTTTACCCTACATACTTATGTACGCCAAAAACGTGGCCACCACCTTTGCTCACACATCACTTGTAGTGACAGACATGTGTCCCTGAAAAAACAAAAAGGAGAAATTACCATTTTAAAAAAGCAAACCCCATATAGAATCACAAACTCTCAAAACCATATGGTTCTCTAACTGATTCAGTCTGCAGGGTGGTTTGGCATGCTCATGTCGTATTGCGCTCATTGCAGTTGCCTTTAAAAACACAAATACAAAAAATGCAGTAAAACTTAAATTCCATTAAAAACTATAACAAACTAATTCTAAAACTAAGGCAGATAGGGATAAAACTAGTTTAACCATTCTAACATGTGGTTTTATTTTCTCAATAGGCTACTGGCTAACACCTGAACAAAATTTCACATTACAATATTAATAGCCTACAAGATAAGCGTTGCTGGTTAAACCTCATTGTTTATCGGTACTTTAAAAATATGCTGACCAAGTCATTTGAAAGGACAGCGCAGTTTACCTTGGTGAAGTTACCTCAATGTTAACGGTTAATTTGTTAACTGGTGTGCAAAAATCTGACAAAACACAAACAGACATTCATACATATATTTTACCTTGCTTGCTGGTCTTATTCTCTCGTAAGGTGCATCGATACACAGCGCGGATGTTCTCCGGAACTCTTCCCCTCTCACGGGTTCATCCTCGGGCAAAACCCGCGGCGCTGCCCCGTGGGTTCCGTGTCTTCCTCGGATGTGAGCGGCACGGCGCGACGTGACAAAAGACAATATAGAACCCATTATAATCAGCGATACTATCTACAATGGATGCGGACAGTAAAGTGATACCCTGGTATATTTCTGACGTACAGATGCCAAGCGCTCGCGCTGTTTCTGACACGAAGGGCAAACGTATTTGCCAATCATTACAAGCGATGTAACACGTCCAGTATAGTCGTAGCCAGTATAGCTGTTGCGGCGTTGTAGACATGGTGCAGGACAAATCTTGTCAATCCAAATATAAGAAGTGCGGAAAAACAACCTCAATGGAATGGCGTCACAGAGCAAATACAGTAGTATACAGCAATTTAAAAAAATACAGTAAGCCACTGTATGTGGAGTTTGACATCACAGAAAATTCCCATGATGCAAAGGGTATTACAATTATTTACTGTAAATGGAATTTGCAGTATTATACTGGGGAATATACAGTAAATAACTTGAAATTACAGAAATGTCTAACAGTGTACATACATTTCTTATCCAAAATAAAAATTTTAAAAGTTTGGAAATTTTTGTAAATTGTTCCATAATATTGGTTTGAATTGAATTATGACCAAATTTCAGATTTTGCAATGCAATCGTAAGGTAAATAATCAAAATTCTCTAAGCAAATTTCTGTCACATTGCATTATAATTTGACTTGGATAAAATCAATTATTAATCTGATGTTACCAAAAGAAGCATGTTGTTTTAGTTACCTGAAAGAAACCTGGGGAAATTCTCATTCTTAACTCATTTTAAAATAGAATATTTGGAAGATACACTTAGTAAAACATCAGATTTTCTATTCAGAGTCCCAGAGAGTTTGAGTTGACAAATCTGATGTAAATGTCTCCTAAGATATGTATCTGTTCAGGGTCAGTTGAAACCAAAATTATACAGGACTTCCTTAGAACGGATTAGAAAACTAGTCTTCTAGGCAACCCCCAACTAGTCGATTTGAAAATCTGTATTTTGTGCATTTTGTGAGGCAGCATGTCTCATGTTCTATCAAGGGTGCACAAGAACGAACAGTGAACTTCAAAGTGTGCGATCACAGTTTCCTGCTAATAAAGATTTTGGAATACAGCTTGTGGTTTTTAACACTTCTGTGTGATGGCAGTGTAAAGGACATACCCCCCCAAAAAAAAAATAAAAAAAAAAAAAAAAGAATAAAACAAAAAAAAAAAAAAAGTGTGTTAGACTCTTTTCACAGACTTGGACATAGGAAATGCATCAAAGCAATTAAATCCTAGATTGAGTTTTGGAGAGATACCAGTTCTAGATACACTAAATGTAAAAAAAATGTGAACTGGTACTAAACTGAAGAATCCGAGACCTGAATAATGCTATAAACAACATTTCCAATATCATAGATTCTAAGTACTCTTCTGTACATTTTGAAGAGATACAGAGCACTTCCATACCATTCCTTGAAATCTGGAATGTTCAGGAGTTTGAATTGAGTGAAGTTGGTGTTCTTATTGATTGAATAAAAAAAGGTAGAGGAAAAAGTAGTGACTTTAAAGGTCTTCACGTCCCAATAGCACACTAAGTGGAGTATCTAAATATGTATTTATATTGTATGTGGAAGGTGTAGGACCATAAATGTTCATCCAATCATATCCCTCAGTCCGAGGGCTATGATAGGCGGTCCTGCCTGCCTGGCAACATGTGTATTTGATACCTCCATGACCTGTTAACACAGACATGATGCGTAATCAGGCGTTCCATTATGCTAGAGACGAGTGAGAATTTGGAGGCGTGGCTTTGGAGAGTGATTTGCATGGAGGGTGGGATCTTATGCTTTCAAAACTAGCTTGCTATTGCTAGCCTCTCCGCTTTTTTTTGAATCACCTTACCCTTCCTTTAGTAACTTCATGAAAGTGGGTGGCATTTGGGTTCGTGTTTGACAATGGAAGAACGGTTTTGCTTTTTAGTGATTCATAATTTTAAGAAAACTATGACCTGGGACCAAGGCCATCCTTAGGGGGGTGCAGCTGGGCGGTTTGCACCCCGGGCTACACGCTTGAGGGGGCCCCGCGGCGAACAGGACCCCCCCCCCCCCGGAACGCAATCAATGAACGACCGAGGGGGGGCATGCTCCCTACCTCACACCGGGCCCCACGTCAGCTAAGGACGGCCCTGCCTGTGACACAGTGACCGAAATCTAGGACACTGTTTCTTTCTCTTATTTTTCCTTTCATCAGAAATGGGGGATTGCATGTTGTTTGCCATGCACCAAATATTTCCTGACCTTATTCATTCATTTTAGCAGTGCATTTTGTGTCCTTGGCAAATGCTTTCTGACTCACCGACTGACAAGAAAATGTTAGTGTTGTGTGTATCAGGATAAACCAGAGGCGCACAGGCCCCTATCAAAAAAGTATCCCAATAATGATTGATTGATTCTCAGATCGGTATATGGTAAATTTGTTTGGTATATGGGGCTTATGTCTCACTAAAAAGAGTCTGTCAAGAACGGTAATACTGAAGTGCCAGTACAGTCACAGTGTGCGCTACTCAAGTCAGCCAGTCGTGTATTATGTTATGTGACGTGACGTGACATGTGACCAAGTATGGTTACCATACTAGGAATTAAACCCCAAAAACATAAAACAGGACTGCAGGAAACAGTTGAAGTTGGGTGTTGTTGCACAGGCTACATGTGACTTTCAAATCACACACATGAATAGTGATATTCAGTTCTTCCCCCCCCCCCACCCCCCCCCGCCCAGATTCATTCATGAATCATCAAATGCATTAATTAATCTGTATCATCAAATGCATGAATCATCCAAATGGACTCATTCTAGCCTGAGTCACATCAGTTACTCACTGACCCTGGATCAGACTGAAGTACAGCCTTGTGTAGTTGTGTCTATGTTTTTGCCTTCAGGAGATCAAACTGCTGATCTCCCATTGGTCTAAACAAGGTTGGACCAGTAGTTAAAAAACATATCAAACAAGTAGTTTCATTGTTCTTTGGATTGTTGTGAAACATTATGACTCCTAATTATATGCTGCTAATGTTTTATATGTATTTTTTTCTTTTGATTCATTTTGTGCTCATTTGTATAATTTTGTTCAGTGTTTTGTTGCATCATCCATTCTTCGCCTGAGTTGTCCTTTAAGTTGCATTTTGATTACAGCTCAAGCTACAGTGGAAGACTTCCAGATCCGACCCCATGCGCTTTACGTCCACTCCTACAAAGCGCCCACCTTCTGCGACTACTGCGGAGAGATGCTGTGGGGACTCGTCCGACAGGGCCTCAAATGTGAAGGTAGCAGTCATATAACGTATATAATGTATTTTAAAGAAACATTTGCTCACTTCCTCCCCAGTGGCCAGAGCCAATAGGGCTTTATCATTGCTGAAGCATATGAATGAAAAGTTAAGATTTTAGTATTTTTGTTGTGGGTAAAAGGGTGTTGTTATGACTATTACTAATTAAACTCTGTCAAGTGAGTCTACCGCTGTCTCAAACAGGCTGTTGCCAGGAGAAACAGTACACTTTTCTGTTTTTTTCTGTCAGCTGTGCATGAGAATCAATAATTTCAGCAATCATGTCTCACTATTGTGATTGTTGGGTGTGTATGTTCATGCCCCTTCTGTGCATTAAAAAGTTGGTATTATTTTTTAAATTAAAAATTTAAATATAAATAAATAAATATAAAAATTTAGATTTTAGTGTATATCAGGACCATGGGTTACATAGCAGTTCAAAAGACTATGATATTCTACCATAATCAAAAACATTTATTAATAATAATAATAATAATACATGCACTACCAGTCAAATGTTTGGAATAATTAAGATTTTTTTAAAGAAATTTCTTATGCTCACCAAAGCTGCATTTATTTAATCAGAAATACAGTAATTAAAAACAGTAATATTGTGAAATGTTTATATGTCCTAGTATTTTTATTTATTTAAATTGAACTCTGGGATTACAGAAATTCATTCTATAGCTGTATGATTGGTGCTTAATCTTAGTGGTACTCAGTATTACCAGTGTTAAAAACTGTTTTTGCTGCTTAATATGTTTGTGGAAATCACGATTCTTGATTTTTTTTTTTTGTTTTCAGGATTCTATGATGAATGAACGGTCAAAAGAGCTACATTTATATAAAAATTATTAAAACTTGAAGTGAAATCTGTGTAAACATGATAAATATCTTTACTGTCAATTTCAGTAATTTAATGCACCTTTTGAATAAAAAAAGATATTTTTTATCTTGCTTCCCACTTTTGAATGATAATGTATCCCCCCCCCCCTTGGTTTCCACAAAAATATTAAGCATTAAGCATTTTTTTTTTCAGCATTGATGATAGTAAGAATGATTTCTTTAGTATCACGTGTTACTGAAGACTGGAGTTATGGTGCTGAAAATTCAGCTTTGATCACAGGAAAAATTCACTTAAATAAATGCAGCCTTGGTGAGCAAAGAAGACCTCCAAAAATATAATCATAAAAAAATAATAAAAATAAATAAATAAATGATATTCCTTATATCGTATGTATATGCCATTTCAGGAAAAGAGACTAAAGTTGATGAAATTTACATAAAGTATTGACTGGCTAAAACAACAACAGCAAAAAAAAGAGGACACTTTTGAAAATAATCTGAATGTATTCGTCTGGTTCCGAGTTCTGAGTGAGTCTGAGACTGCTTTAAAGATCCCTGATTGAGTCTGACTGGAGGCGATGGATTCAGACAAGCGGTGCGATGTGTCAGTGCTGCCATCGGTCCGACTTTGAAGTTGAAATCGGGGGCTGTTTGAATGGAACCCAGTGTTTCTGCCAAGCTCTGGATGTGACAATCAAAAGCTGCATGAAGATTATGGGCTCCAGTCGTAAGAGGCCACACTGATGGATACAAGCTGTTCATATGTAGAGGCATGCTAAAGCACTTTACACTTTAAACTGTTGTGAATGTACTTTGGAAAAGAAAAAAAAATCATGAACTCTGTATCTAAAATCCCCACCCAGTCCTCAGGAGATTCATTTGGTTTCTAAGTAGGTATCTAAACATGCTTAAGTGGCCATATGTCTGTAAGTCTGTAAAGAGAAGCGGGAGCCCTCTGCTGGAGTTTAGGAGTAAAAGTTTGATGAAATTCACCTTGTGTTTGTCTGTGTTTAATCTTATCTTGAATTCTTAAACTTTATACTTGATTTTTATTTTCTTGACCTTTTACCTAAACTCTTATCATATACCTGATCTTGCTTTTAAACAAATCTCAGGATATGGTGACTGGAATCCTGAAACACTAAAGCTTTCTTTGTGGATTATTAGGATGTGGCCTGAACTATCACAAGCGATGTGCCTTTAAGATCCCTAACAACTGTAGCGGTGTAAGGAAAAGACGTCTTTCAAACGTGTCTCTGCCTGGCCCGTCGCTGTCTGTTCCTCGTCCTGCTCCAGCAGAGCATGCTGTCGTGAGCCTGGAAGATGTGAGGAATGATTTTTTTTTTTTTGACATTTGCAGTTGTGACTTTGTATTTATGTCTAAATATTATTTTCTTTCTTTCTTTCTTTCTTGCTTCTGTCTTATATATATATATAGTATATATATATAATACAGTATATATATAAATAAGACATATAAGTGATTTATAATTAGAAAAATAGCTCAAACAAACTGAACCAACATTTATTTATTTTTATTTAGGTTTTAAAAACAATATAACAATAGATTTTAGAAAAAAAGAAAAAGAAAAAATACAAAAATTACAAATTAAATGCAAATAAACTTAAATACAAATTAAAACTGTAGCCTCCAAATAGTGTAATTAGCTTACAAATAGTATAAACTAGCTTACCTGTGTAAACTCACCTGGACACAAGCTTTTTAAAAATGTTTACCAAATTTGAACCAAAAGTGTTTGTTTAAGATTGATAGAGATGCACAATATTGGATTTTTTCCGATATCAGATATGCCGAATTTTTTCAACTCTCTTTGGCCGATAGCCGATGCCGATATATTTCCTTTTGTTTGGAAACAACACATTAATGAAT
Source organism: Sinocyclocheilus anophthalmus (assembly GCA_018155175.1). Taxonomy (NCBI): domain Eukaryota; kingdom Metazoa; phylum Chordata; class Actinopteri; order Cypriniformes; family Cyprinidae; genus Sinocyclocheilus; species Sinocyclocheilus anophthalmus. The sequence continues at coordinate 15,569 of JADLZN010006373.1, forward strand.
AAATCAGAATATATACAATTATTTAATTTACAAGTGTCATGTTTGTGTGTGATTTTTTTTATTCATGTAAGTTATAGCTTCTGACCTTTAAATAAAAACATACTCATGATTTTATGACATCAGTTACTGATTTATTTAATCAGAAACACAGTCTAAATGTTATTTGTGTATTTTACTTTCATTTTAATAAAAGTAGGCCAACAGCGCCCCCTATGGAATTAAAACTCCTTACTGAAAGGGCATTAGGACCCGGGGGAGGCTGCCGCTGCACGTGCTATTACTGTTTACTCTATCATACACCAAACATATTCTAAAATGCAGAGATCCAAAGCAGTGAATCTAATCACCATTCAGGCAAACGTTGCTTCAAAAATGAGTCACACTGCTGATGTGATCTAATCGCTAGCACACCCTGAGCACATGTGAGTTAACCTATTCCTCTTGGCAAGACATATCAGCATAATTATTTAATATCGGGCAATGCCGATATGTACATTTAAAGCCATTATCGGCCGATTCCAAAATCGGTCCGATAATATCATGCATCCCTAGTTAAGAATATTAACCAAAATGGTTAAGTTAGTAATGAGAAAATATAGTCTAATGTAATTTGTTTGTAGATGTTTAATATTTTGTTTTCTAAAGCAATGGAATGCATACTAATTGAGTGTGACAAAAATATCCACATTCTTTTTATGCTTCACTTTTGATTAATTTATATTTATAGTTAAATTTAACAAAATGGGTTGAAGGATGATATGCATTGTGGTAGAGCGATCACCTCATATCAGCACAAACCCAAACATGGCAAGAACATAGTGTTCGTTTTATAGACACTCTATTTTCCCTTTTAATGTTATGCTTATTTTATTTCAAATAAACCCTCAAGGCCTGACACTGTAATTGCTGTCTCCGCCAAACTATGCAGTTGTATTTAAAATGTGAAATATCACAAATTCAGCTCTTTTACATCTGGCAGCATTTCAGACCTAATGAAATGTTCTCCACATAAGCTCAGTAATACATAAGAAGGAAAATAAAGTGTTCTTTTGTTTTTGACCCCTATAAAAACTCATTTTTTAAAAAGCATTAAGGTAAATCAGATCAGTCATTTTCTGATTTCTCCCTGTCTTGTTGAAATCAGTGTCTGTGTGAAATCCTCTGTGGTTGAACATCTTTTATTTTAACTAAGTGGCCAGTTTCGAAACATTCCTGAGGAGAATGTGTGCTGTGAAAAAGGAAATCAGTAAAAACCATTTCCTCTGTGTTACATTCATATAGATGAATGGCTGCTGTAAAATTCATTCTTGCATGTACATCTACTATGAAATCACTAACATTCAAAGGTTTGGGATCAATAAGAGTTTTTTTTTTATGTTTTTGAAAGAAGTTCTCATGTTACGACAAGATTACATTAAGTAGATTAGATAGATATGTAAGATAGATGATAGGATAAATTATAATAATAAATATTATAACAATTTATATTTGAATATATTGTAATATATATTTATGTGATGCAAAGCTGAAATTTACTTGCTTCAGTGTCACATGATCCCATGAGATGATTTTTTTTCAGGATTCTTGATGAATACAGTTCAAAAAGGACAGCATTATGAACAAACTTAAAGAAAGATTCAAAAACATCAAAGATGATCTAAAACTTTCATTTAAATAAATCTTACTAACCCCACATTTTTGTACGGTAGTGTTTGTTTAGTATGCCTCATGCATGCTGTGCACAGTATGTGAATTTCAGTTGCCAGTTTTGTTGTTACTTTCTTCTCTGCTGCAGCAGCGCCATCAGGAGCCAGGGAAGCGGATACCGTCATGGAGCGGTCGGCCAATCTGGATGGAGAAGATGGTGCTGGGGCGGGTAAAGGTCCCTCACACCTTTGTCATTCACACCTACACCCGCCCCACCATCTGCCAGTTCTGCAAACGGCTGCTCAAAGGGCTTTTCCGCCAGGGCATGCAGTGCAAAGGTGAGTATCGCCATCTTCCTTTACGCTTTCTAATAGGAAATATTTCTAGTAAACTGTAGAATAAAAAAAAAGTGATCATGACATGTTTTCTTCACTAGACTGTAAATTCAATTGCCACAAGCGATGTGCTTCAAAGGTACCGAAAGACTGTCTTGGAGTCTTCAATGGAGGTATGGTTATGGTTTTCAGCCACATCCAACTAAAATGAAAAACATACTAATAGAAACATCATTATGTAAGTTTACTGTATGTTTCTTTCAGAGCCTGCCAGCCCAGGTCCTGACTCTGATACCACGATGGAAGTAGACAGCAGTGATGTGAACAGCGATAGCAGTCGTGGTCTGGACGATTCAGAGGAACCTACCACTCCAGAAGACAAGATCTTCTTTATGGACTCCCCCTTCATGGACCGTGAGAAAGATGAAGAACCTGTGAAAATCATGAGGTATATGCTCTGGATAATAAATACTATAAAATACCTACAAAACAACCATGGGCTCTGCACCCCGTTACCTAAATTCATTACTTCAGATTTATGTGGCCTCCAAAAGCTTGCATTCTGCAACTGAACGTCGCTTTATAGTGGCATCCCAAAGAGACACAAAGTCACTTTCACAGACTTTCACCTTAACTGTTCTCTGCTGGTGGAATGACCTGCCCAACTCATCCGAGCATCTTCAGCAACGCTAAAGACCCATCCTTTCATCACCTTGACCTTCTGGTTTTTCTTTTTATTTATAATTTCAAAAAAAAAAACATTGACCCTCCTACACTCTAAACTCTCGATTCTATTTCTGTCCTCATCTACTTGTTTTCTTTTTATGTATTTATATCAGTATGGTATTATCATCAGCATAACTTGAACCGCTACCCCTAGCGCTCGTCTATGATATTCCCTATTTTTTCCTTTAAAAAAAAAAAAAAAAAAATCCTTGCAAAGTGAACTGTGTTAGACTAACCGGGACTTGTCACAGCACTTGTTTATTGTTGCACTTTTGTTAGTTTGATTTGCTTCTATTGTCGTCATTTGTAAGTCACTTTGGATAAAAGTGTCGGTAACACTTCAGAATAGGGAACACATATCACTATTAAAAATTAGGGATTTGTAATGTCGTTGTTAAGTTTAGATATTGTAGGAGTAGGAAGTAGAATACGGCATACTAGTGGCTTAATTAGTACTAATTAGTTACTATTAAGTAGTCTTACTCGACTAAATAATAATGCTAATAGTCTATAATAGCTGCTAATAACAACTAATAAAGACCCTAAAATAAGTGTTTGCCAAGTCGTCTTCTAATGATTAATTCAATGTAACAGATTTTTAAGCACAAAGGGATAGTTCACCCAAAAAATCATCACATTTACTCACCCTCAAGTTTTTCCACACCTGTATGAGTTTCTTTCTTCTGCTGAAGACAAAAAAGATATTTAGAAGAATGTGGGTAACCAAACAGTTTCTGGTTTGACTAACATAGTATTTTTTCATACTGTGGAAGTCAGTGGAGACACACTTTGGATTGGTTACCAACATTATTCTAAATGTCTTCTGTTGTGTTCAACAGAAGAACGTCATAAATAACTTGAGAGTGAATAAATGTTGACAATATTTTTATTTTTGGGTGAACTAACGAGTCAGAAGTTCTGAGTTTAAATTTTCTTGATCAATGATCCACATCAACACTATCGATCACTGCCGTGTCTCATATCTTCTTTAAGCCCCTCTACCAGCACCAATATCCCTCTGATGCGTGTGGTCCAATCCATCAAACACACCAAGCGGAGGAGCTCCACTTTGGTCAAAGAGGGCTGGATGGTGCACTACACCAGTCGAGACAATCTTGTGAGATTTTATTTTATATTCACATAAATTATATTCTCATATTTGTTTATTTATGTGATTTATGCACTTTGATAAGAAAGCATCTGCTAAGGGTATACCTATACTACAAGGATGAAGGATTACTAACTACAACAACTGCTGCTTTGTGTTCGCCATTTTTCAGTAGCACAGCTGTTTTCACAATAGTATACTGTAGCTTTTCCATTTACAATCTTTTTTTTGTGGTTTAGTGTGACAAAATGCTTCATTGCAGTTTTTATGTCACATTTTTGATTATTCATTTTAGTGAATTGGTTTGTTTGGACAGTTAATGTCACAAACTGGTTCAAAATACAGATCAGTAATGTTGTTCATATATAAAACCATAGCCGCTCCTGCCCTTATACCAAAATTATGCCGAAACACCAGGGGGCCCCCTTGCTTTCAAAGATGTTTTAATTTTAGTTTTGTTTTTGAATTTGGCCAGTGGTTATGAAAACATAAATGATTATTTCTTTTAATGCGGTGCACTGTCGCCCTTTCTATGTAAAAATTTGTCAAATCATGTAATGTGAATGTCTTGCTTGATACGTACAAACAGTTGAAAGCATACATACCGAGCCCGGAATAGACCTGTTTTCTCGCTTTCCCACTTCCCCGACAGTTTTGCGTAGGACCCCCAGAAGTCTAGGGTCGGCACTGTATAAAACTATGATCCGCACTCAACAAAAATAGTCTTCTTTTTGCTTTTTATTTTAAATGAATCACCAGTAGGACGAACACAAACGTTTCTGCTGAAAGCCTTCTTCAGTGTGCTGGACGATTTCCATTTTTATGGAATTGCCATTCAAATATATATATATGACAATTTCCATTTTTCATCATATACCCATGACCACAACATGATTTACATATGATACCATATTTATCACAATTAAACAATTTAATAAATAGTTAAATATACTCCAGGTCTTAAAATACACTCTACAAGATATTTAAGATGGACACGACCAATTATAATTCATTAAAGGAAAATAGAAAGATCTAATTCCTCATTCATACCGTTTAGAGCCAGAGATAGATCCAAAATGCTTCTCGTTTTAATAATACTTTATTTATATTACCTCCTCTACGTGACCCAAAAACCTCCTCTATTCCTATACATTCCAATTGTTTGATGTCATTTCACAGTTCGTGGAAATGTCTAGCTACTGGAGAGGTTATGTCTTGTCGTCTTATACTTGATTTGTTCATTAATTCGCAATTCCAACTGATCAATAATTTTCCTATATATATTTTTGGCAAGGACATTTTAACATATAGATCAAGTTACGAGTTGAACGTGATGCAATTTTAAAGCATTTCCGTGTTCTTGGACATATAAACTGTTTACACTTTATCAAATTCTGGACGGGATCATATCTATAATAACAATCCATTTTGGATTGTTTTATGATTTGGTCAGGTTCTGAACGAGAATTCGATTTTTATATCATTATTTAAAGGCACAATATTTAAGATTTTTTTATTAAAATATCCAAAAGCCACTAGAACAGTTTTATATATTTTGCTGACTTTTGTACTTACATTATCCCAAATGTTTCGAGGAATGTTTAAATCCAGAGTAATAAGCAATTTTAACTAGTGACACGTACCGTGTCCATAGTGTCATTGTGTCGCCTGCAAATGACGTCATAACCCCTCAATTTTTCCGGTTTTATTTTGTTGAAACATGGAAACACCAAAGACGCTTTCATATGTTATGCGTTTTATTAGACCGGTGACGACCGCACAGAGTAACATTATAACAGAAGTTTCAAATGTATCTAGTATGATAAAACAGTGCTGCTGGAAGGAGCGGAAGCGGTCGACTGTGGTATAATAAAAGCTCTGCTGCTTTCGAGTTGTGTGTCACGCTTGTTCAGCGGCCTCCTTTCGCTTCGACGGCTTTCAGCCTCACCCTGCTTCATACTAACGACGTATAACTCTTTAACACTAGAACCACCATCCACGGTCATTTACACGTGGCTTGTTTTTCAAATGTACATAACAGATGTAAAATAAACATTCAGTCCTCCCAGTCCCTTTCCTTTTACTAAAATATGTAATTTACCATCAATGTGTGTTAAAAATTATTTCGATAACACCAGATCAAAATGGGGTATTTATACCTATAGCGTCAGTGGGTCAAATTTACCCTCTATTAATGCATTATTTTCGCGCTGTCATTTCTTGCGCTTATTTTTAACATTGTCTTTCTAGGCACGCCTTTCAACGCTCTGATTTAGCGTTATCGTTTCAGAAATAAAGTAAAAATTATTAAAAAGAGGCGACTATTGTATAGTTATTAGAAACACTAAATGCCATGAATGATGGAGAGTCTGGTGGTAAGTTATGCGTCCTGGGTCGGCTCAGAATCTGACAGTGATCCAGATATCATATTTACATGTTTTAGCCTCACGTTACTCTAATTGTTCAAACTTTAGTTTAATTATTTAATTTTTGTCTTGCCATATGGTTTATTGTTCGCTACTGTGTTGCTATTCTAGTCTGGCCATTTCCTGAAGAAAAAAAAATCAGATCTATATGATGTAATGAATAAAACCATTCTTTTGATTACCCAAAGTTTAATGGTGTTGTTCTCTTGTTCAAATTATAAATGATATAACTAAACAAATGAATAATTAATTAGGTGAGGATGTGCGCTTGAATTTGTCATCACATCATCCTATGCAGTGTGGTGAATTATTGTTGATCATTATTGTCTATAAGCTGTTTTAGTCATTCATAGCATGGGTTATCTTAATATATTGATTAATGACATTGTATTATAATATTAAACCACTCAAATATTTAGGCTACTACCTTCTAATTTCCGTTGTCAGTGCAGACTTTTTTTTTTTTTAGCTTAGGCTACTGACCATTATGGATTAGTGTAGCCTGCATTAAAAAGTCTTGAACATAAAACAACAGGATCAAAATATAGTTGATGACTAGACATAATAATTTCATGACTCTAGACACTTCTTTGTGAAGACAGTAGCATAATACAGTGAAATAATATGTTCTTTAGCCATATAAATACAGTTGCCATGTGCGTGGGTAAAATTTACCCACTGGCGCTTTTAGGTATACAGCGATCCCTGGCAGTTCTAGTGTTAGTACATTAGCTCATCCATGAACATGATTTCTGCCCGAGTCCCATCGGATTGCATCGGCTGTGGGGATGAAGACGACAACTCTCATGATTCCATACTCAGTCACTGCGTCATCGAACTACGCCTTTGTTTCTTTGTTTGTTTTGAATACGCGCCCTCTAGTGGCAAAAAATTACATATTGTTCCTTTAATTTGAAAATATCATTAATTAAATTCACAATGCAAAAGAGTCGTGATTTGATGAATTTTTTTAAATGTCCTTGCCAAAACGTATATATAGGAAAATCATCGCATCAGTTGAAATTGTGAATTAATGAACATAAATCAAGAGTAAGACGACAAGACATAATCTCTCCAGTAGCTTGACATTTCAACGAGCTGGGAAATGACATAAAAAAATAGGAATGTATAGGTATAGAGGAAGTTTTTGGATCGCATTTGAGGTGATATAAATAAAGAATTATTCAAACGTGAAGCATTTTGGATCTCTCTCTGGCTCTAAACGGTATGAATGGGAGGAATTCGATTTTAATTTTTTCCTTTAAGGAATTATAATTGGTCACATCCATCTTAAATATCTTGTGGAGTATATTTTGAGTATTTATAGTGTGAAAATCAATGATTATTTATGACGATGTATATCTGATGATTTGAATTCATTGTACTTTCCATCGTTATATATTTTGAAATTTAACTTGTGTAGTAGATGCTGGTGATTTGTTTATTTATTGAACTGTTTATTAAATTGTTTAATTGTATAGTTGTGATAAATATGGGATCATATGAAATTCATGTTCTAGCCATGGGTATATGATGCAATGTATTGATGGATGTGAAGGTTTGTGTTGTGTACAAATGGAAATAGTCCAGCATTTAAATGGAGTACGTGTGCTTTTAGAGATCGAAGATTGGGTAATGAATGATGACGTCAATATAATTAATGATTTAAAAAGTGGGTGGAGGGATTGAATTGAATTGAATTTGAGCCAAAACATTTGTGTCCTACTGGTGATTGTCAAATAAAACACAAAAAGAAGACTACTTTTGTTGAGTGCGAATCATGGTTTTATATACTAAGTAATTTAATAGGTAAAAGATAAAAATTCTGTCATCATTTTACTTAACCTCATGTTGTTTCAATGCTACATGATTTTCTATTTTGCCTAAACCTTAGACAACTTATACATCTTGACGGCATCATAATACATTTGCATTAAATGCCCTTTATATCAATGTGTGTTTGCTCACTACTTTCCTGAGTTTTGAAGTTAGTCAAACCTGTTTTGTCCTCAGAGAAAGAGACACTACTGGAGACTGGACAGCAAGAGTCTGACTCTGTTTCAGAATGACTCAGGAGCCAAGTATTACAAAGTAGGTGTTATAAAGTATTCTACTTCTATTTTCTATTGTAAGTACACTAATACATTTTGAGGTTCATGTTTAAATGACATTCTCTGTTGGTTGAAAAATTTGACATGCATGTGCATATTTTAATGTTATCTAGAATAACCTTTAGAATAACCCCAGAAATCAGAATATTGCTCATAAACTTCAAACGAAACTGATTATGCTGCAGTCCACCTTTGATCTTTGTAATGTCAAAGCATTATAATTAATTGCTCATCTAGAGCATTTCACACAGCTAAAGGCAGTAGTATTTTCCCCTCTCACATACACCGCTGAGGTGTCTGGCAAGTACCACAGAATACCCCTCCTCCGCTGCTTCAGCTTGAGCTAAAAGCCATTCAGTAAAAGAAAGGAAGTGTTTCAAATGCAACGTGTAGTTTCATGGTTAATGCAGCTGTATTACTGTGAACTAATCAGTATAATAGCTTTTTATTCTGGGACTTGAATAGCTTCACTACATTTGTGGGTTTATTATACAGTATGTGTTTGTACATGTTTGCTTATAGTGGTACAAAAAATATGGTGGCAAATCATTTTAATGCTTTATTTTTTTCCCCAGATCTTCAAGTTATATGTGTTTACATTTAAGTAAATTAAAATTTAATGTGAATATTAAAGCAATTTAATTAGACAAATAGACTTGAAAAGAAGGTGTAGGATTTACTTTTAACAGGTTTCACTCAGAAATTGCTTGTTAAGTTCACAAATAATTACTAAGAATCAGCAAGTAATACATTGAATTAAACATGAAATATTGAAGCAGAAAGGCTGAAATAGTTTTTTTTAGGAAAACTTACTCCAGTAATCTGTTTTACTACTGAATTACAACTTCAAGAAAAAAAAATCATTTTTACCGTGCATACTGTATAGCCTGTGTGTCTTCAGAATGTCATGAATTTAGTCTGTGAAATAATCTTTGTGAGGGACACTGAGCAATTGTGTTGGCAATTTCAATCCATGTGGGCAAGGTTGTATATGCTCGGAGTACTTTTCAGAAATATTTGTGTTTTAAGATAAGTGGACAGCTTAAAATATTTTAAATGTGCACTACCATTCAAAAGTACCACTACCATATACTTGGTACTGCCAATACCTCCACAACATGCTGCTGTGAGCATGTAAGAAATATTACTGCTGCAAATATAACATACATGAAATAATCCCCATATAGCATACAGGAATCACCTCGTAGCAGATCTATGCAGGTGGAGCTGGGGAAGGTGGAGGGTTTCTGAATCAAGTTGCAACTGCTACGGCAAGCACTAGTCATATATTTGAATGTTGAGCAGCGAGCTCATTGGCTACCGATACAGGAGAGAACCAGTCAGCTGTGCCATGTGATAATGATGTCATTAGGTCAGATTGAGTTAGACCTCTCGGACTGCGCCATCTAGAGTTTCATGCCAGAACTCTGTGTATATATATATATATACAATAAGTATAAGTACATTGTGTCAAAATTACTTTAATGCTTGTACATAGTGTTAGACCCTTAATAGAAAGTATGTCCAAGTTCTGTTCACAAAGAATCCTGAAAAAATCTATCATGGTTTCCACAAAAATCTGAAGCAGCACAACTGTTTTCAACTTGATAATAATTGGAAATTAGCATATTAAAATGATTTCTGAAGGATCATTTGACACTGAAGACTTTAGTTATGATGCTGACAATTCAGCTTTGAATCACAGGAATAAATGACATTTTAAAATATTTTCAAATATAAAACAGTTCTTTTAAATTTTAATAAAATTTCACAATATTAATGTTTTTACTGTATTTTTGATCAAGTATACACAGCCTTGGTATGCATTAGACAGAGACTTTTTTAAAAACAATCATTAAAAAAATAAAATAATCAAAAATCATATCGACCTCAAACTTTTGAATGGTAGTGTATGTATTTTTGCTCCCACTAGGAAATGAGCCATGGTTATATCTTCAGTAATGTTCGCACATCTGGGGATGTGAAGGTCATATTACCAAAATCAGTAGAAAATCTAAATATTTTTAATGTCCTTTTGTTTTTTTCTGTGAATGTCCCTGTGGCAGCTCCACTGTGTTCCCAGCTGTAAAACTAAAGTCAGGAAACCTCACCACCCTGGGTGAGAGTTCAGGGTGTGTTCAAGACTGTTTTACACATGACTTTATTATCAGCTTGGCGCTCAGCTTGGATCTTAAATTCTAAAACAGATACCACTTCTTTGACATTTTGACATGATTATACATTATATTCCAAGCAAGCTTATGCAGCTTCACCTATGTTAGAGAAGTACTACATCATTCTGAAGAACAACTCAAACTATTTGTTAACAATCTCCATTTCTGTCCTTTGCTTTATTGTAAAGTAAAAAAATTGTCACACTTCTCAGCACAGTGAGTAAAGTATATGATTCCCAAAGCAACCAATGCTTTATACTTAAAATATAGTGTGAGACATGATCATGCATTTTATTTTCATCTATGACTTAATAGAACCGGTCAAATTTGCACATTTGGAAATCATAGTGCTCTCTTTTGAAGATAGAAGCCCTGTACTTTAGTTTTTTGGGGTAAGGGGGTTCCAGGCATTTCTCAAGATAACCACAACCCACCCCCTTAAGTGTGACCACCTCCTACATAATGTATCAGTGGCTAGCGTAAGACTTGTCTACACACTCATACACACATGCACACGAACACTGCCCTGTAATCATGGAGCTCTTCATAGGGTTGGGTCACATGATTCATCCACCAAACCACAAGCACTTCATCTCATATTCAGAGAAGACCGCAGGCGCAGCATTTGTGCTGATTGGCCACAGCTACTGTTTTTCCTGTCTCATCTAAGAGCAAGTTCGGGGGCTGAGCAGAAGGTACTCTTAAGAGACTGTCATAATCAGACTTAGCACATTAGGTTTTGTGTCGTCAGTGAAGATTGAAGCTTAACCCTGGACTACAAGCTCGGCTGCATTCGCAGACAGTGCTATTTTTTATATGTGTGATAAGAAACATTTGAGAGTATCTGTTTGAACCTGGAGGAACCACATGGACTTGCTATTTTTGATATGTGTGATAAGAAACTTTTGAGAGTATCTGTTTGAACCTGGAGGAACCACATGGACTTGGAAAGCAACCGCTCTTTAATTCTCATCAGTGAGATCCTGGTCACTTCGTCTCCATAGAGTTGGTGAACTCTGTGAACTCTGTGAGGCAAACTGTGAACTGGACTGGACATTTTCATTCAACATCACATGGATTAATTTAATGACTCATTTCCAGACTAAAAGAGCAAATGTGAGGTTGTTTAATTGGTTAAACGATCTTATCTAGCTGTCACTGAGTCAGTGTCTAAACTTCTGACTCATTTTCTGACCCACAGGAGATTCCCCTGTCGGAGATCTTGCAGGTGGAGGTTGCGCGTGACTTCAGTAGTTTAGCCCTGGGGGGCAATCCGCACTGCTTCGAGGTCATCACCGCCACCATGGTGTACTACGTAGGGGAGAACACCGGCGGACCCCACCTTCACATCCACAACCCTGCGCTGGCTGCCGGTGGCGTGGGGCTGGAGGTGGCCCAGGGCTGGGAGAGGGCCATCCGCCAGGCTCTGATGCCTGTACCAGTTACACCACAGCCCAGCATGGGCGCCGCTGCGGGACAGAGTAAAGATCACAGTGAGTAGCAAAGTCAGAACTCTAATCGTTTAAAACAGTGAATGAAATCTTCATTTTCATCCAAGAAACTGGAAAGGAGATATTTTACAGAATGTGCGTACTTGATTGTACTTTTCATACGAATTGGGCCCGATGCATGGCCCATTATACCACAAAGGACAAGAAAAAAAGAGTCCAAATATTTTTTTTTTTCAAAATAAGTCCATTTTTTTTTTTTTTTTTTTTACTGTTGAATTCACGAAATTGATAGTAAGGCACAATAATTATAAGAATTGGCAAGTACGGTACACGGTTGAATTAAACATAAATGTTGGGGACTTTTTGGTGTGTCCGAGGTTGAGCCATAAGAGGTAGCTATGAGAAAGAGACATCTGGCACTTCATGACGCATGAAGTTTGAAGTATAATTTCTTTTTTTAGACATACTGTTTCTTTAAGACTTAAAGAGATGTGCTGTCATCATTGTGATTTTTCACCCACGAAGTTGTTTCAAACCTTATGAGTTTCATTTTGATTCTTCTGTGAGCACAAAAGAAATATTTTTGAAAAATGTTGGTAACCAAACAGTTGACAGTAGCCAATGACTTCCATAAAATACTATGGAAGTCAGTGGCTACTGTGAGTAAATGATGACAGGAGTTTCATTTTTGGGTGAACTTTCATTTTTATCCCTTATGGAACGGTTCAACAAACATGTTAATAATAAGGTTCTGGGGTCTATATGTTTTTGAAAGACAAATACTTTTACTCCGCAAAGATGTTTTAAATGGATTGACAGTAAAGTGACTATTTTAAATAAATGCTGTCTTTGCTGTCCAAAAATCCTGAAAAAATATCTGCAAAAACAGCACAACTCGTTTCAACATTGGTAAAAATCAGAAATGTTTCTTGAGCTGCAAATCAGCATATTAGAATGATTTCTGAAGGATCATGTGACACTGAATACTGGAGTAATTATGCTGAAAATTTAGCTTTCCAATCAAAGGAATGAATTACATTTTACAAAATATTCACATAGACAACAGTTATTTTAAACCGTAGTAATTTGACACAGTAGTACTGTTTTACTGTATTTTTGATCAAATAAATGCAGAAGAAGAGACTTCTTTTGAAAACATTAACAAATCAAACTGACCCCAAACTTTTGAACAGTAGTGTATTAGAGTTACATTTATTGCTACATATTAATACAAATTTACAATTATCCTAAAAGGCTGTCAAAAGTGCACTTTAATTAATTAAAAATATATGTGACCAGCCATGACACGAAATTTGCCAAGTTACTGCTACTGAAAATAATAATAGTTTTACTCTATACAATGCTTTTATCCAGTCCCCAATGCAGTTTACAAGGCATAAACATAAAAGCACATCGCTAGCAACACGCAAAATTCAAAATACTGTACAAACTGCAGATATAACACAAGTCTACAGAATAGGCCAGAATGATGTATGGATAAGTGATAAATCAGTGAAACAGAATGAATACAGTCAGAAGTGTAGAATGTCCAAACAAGCAGTCATTGATGAAGCAATGGTACAAACCGAGACAACCGTGAATATGGACTTTCAGGCAGATTTGCAGCTCTATTCTGGAGAGTAAATGGCTGAGCTTAAGTATTTAATATCCTGATGCACCTCTATGTAATTGTGTTGAGAGACAGAAGATTAAAAAGGTTTGACAGGTCTGGATTAATGAAAGCTGTTTAGTTATGAAACAAACACACTTTTGATTCAGTATTCAGAGGAGATTTCTGCCCAGAGATGAGTGACATACTTAATTAAGGGTTCGTCTGTAGACAAATCCAACCCAAAAACATAAACAGAAAAACAAAAAAGTGTACCTTCAGAGAATTACTATGCAACTCATGCTTGTCATTTTCAGAGTAATTTACAATTTGTCATATTTCAGATAGGATTTGTTTAAATTATTATAGCAAAGGACTGTGGAAAATATGTCTCAGCAATCAAATTGTTAAATGACCAGCCACATGATAATATGAGGGGCTGTACAAGCCATAATTCATTCTGGCACTCTCACACACTGACATTCTCCATGTCCACGATACATATATTTTTGCTTTCACACACTACATTCTCCTATATTTCTACTCTCACACACATACATTCTCATTTCACATACATGCATTTCTACTCTCTCTCACACACACATACATTCTCCTTAAACATACATACATTTCTACTCTCTCTCACACGTACATTCTCCATTCATACATACATTTCTACCTTTTTTTGGTATCCATTACTTCCTGTTTAAGCAGGAAGTCACTCTCAGACCAGGATATACATGTGCAAGACTTGCTCAGCTCTTCCTCACAATTTCACAATGATGCTATTCAAAGTCATCCTGTTTTTTTTTTCAAGTACATATTTTAAGTTTTTAATTTTAAAATATCATTATGTAACCTACGTGTTCTACAGATCTGTGTACAAGTGTTATGATACTGATTTTGATCGTATTGACAGGTCTCAACGCTAAGGACATTTTCTACTGGCCCGGTTTGGCCAGTGGTTAAAATGTTTTACTTGCCCTGAAAAATTTCACAGCTTGCCACAATCCCTAAATCAATAGATAAGACTTATTGTTTTCATTGTTGACTGTAACATTGTATTATAATAAATGATAACCATTTTTGCACAAATAGGTACAATAGTTCAAAGATAAAACTAAAATGAACCATGCTTTTTCAGGTCTTTCAGGTAGGTCTAACTCTATTCCAGTTAAGGATGCGCTGATCAGGATTTTTCGTGACCAATTCCAATTGCCAATTTTTTTTTTTAAATGTTTACAATCTAATGAGCCGATTCCCATACTCGTTGAATTTTTATTTATTTAGTTTATTACTTTTATTTATTTATTTTTACATTTATTAATTTATTTTGCTCTGGTTCTTACTGGCCAAACTAACCTTGAACCACAAACAAACAAAATATAGGAAAACAGGTGAAGCAACTGCACAAAACAAAACATCAGACGGGCTGAATTTTTATTTTATTATTGACGCTCTTATTATTAGTGTTTTTATTACCTTAAATTATATGTATGTCTGCACTGTGTTTGTACTTTCTGTACTGGAAGCTCCTGTCACCAAGACAAATTCCTTGTGTGTTTACTTGGCAATAAAGCTCTTTCTGATTATGATGAAAATGCAAATTCAATCTCTGAAACCAGGTGTCGCTTATAGAACATAGCAGCGTTTCCTGGGTTATTGCAGTAGCCTACGCAGCGCGAAACTTTTTCTGAAGACAGTCGGTCTCTTCAATACAATCCAATTCTATCAACCCCCCTAATTCCATAATTAGGTTTTCTTTCATATTTCGAGCAATATGCAAACAATTATGTGTTCTGTCTGGGGGCAGGGGAAGAGTTTTAGTTGGGGGTAATACTGCGGGTTGGGGGAAATAGCAGATTTTTAGTGATATCACATGCTCATTTACACTAAGTGCAAATTGCTATAGATTATATTTAGCCTATAGCCTACTATGTTAATATAGCAGGGTATTCTGCTAATTACTTATTGCAAATAGCGGCAATGATCTGCAGCTCAGCATGTACTACATTATAACAGTATGCAAATCAAAAAAAAACTTAAAACCTTTTGAGTGGAAATTGTTACTTATTGATTTGAATTCAAATTATTAAATGGATGCCACTATTTGGACAAAAGCCCTCCCTACACCTACCCTAACCGATACTTTATTTTCAACTTTTTGATGATTTCCTTCATTGTTATTAAAAATAAATGCTTTTCTGATGTTATTTGAAATTTGAAAAGGGAGAAAAAAAAGTTAGCCAAAAGGCAGATTCGAACCCGGGTCGATCGCGTCAAATTTTTACCATATGCGCCACTGAATCTAACGATTGTTAACCATCTTTTGTAATTATGACTATCCCAATCACACGTTGGTGGGTGGAGTTAGTGTAAATAGCCTCTACCAACAAGGTGGTCTATTTGTACTTAGTGTAAATAGACACTCCGATTTTTTTTTTATTCCCAACAGTTAAGCAGTTAAAGTTTCCCACAGAAAAAACAGGGGGTGCTGCTGCAGCACCCAGCACACCCATGATCACATATCATGATGATCATTACGTTTGTGTTACCAAATTGCATCCTGTCAGGAATAACCTGCCCGCGTTGTTTTTAACCTGGTCGTTTTTGATTACTGTCAGTTTAAAATCCGGCTTTGCCAGATATTGAAAAACAAACAAAACAATCTAAAAATAAATAAAACCGCAATGAGTCCAAGTCTTGAGTTATGGAAATAATATAAAGATATCGCTGTCCTTAACTTACAACCTCCCACTTTATTCACTTCCTAAATTAAGTGAAAAAAAAATCCATAGAAGCTTATAATACGTGTATCTGGCAACACGACTGAGGCTCAATCACAACTCGCTCAAGGGACGAAGCCATGTAACCTTTTCACGATGATAATAGTTTTTTTTTTTTTTTTTTTAAACCCACATAACTTGCTGAAATACTTTTGCCTCATCTACCTCAGCCATGCTGTTCAGGACCTGACCCGATGACCCTGATCGCGCCTGACTTGCCTTCCGTTTCCACTATACGCCTTCCATTTCCACTATACTCTCTCTCACACTCATTACTACATTCTTCTCTTACATACACAATATTTTCTTTCTGCAGACATACATACATTTATATAATATATGTACAGTGGGTAAGGAAAGTATTCAGACCCCGTTAAATTTTTCACTCTTTGTTATATTGCAGCCATTTGCTAAATCATTTAAGTTAATTTTTTTTCCTCATTAATGTACACACAGCACTCCATATTGACAGGAAAAACACAGAATTGTTGAGATTTTTGCATATTTATTAAAAAAGAAAACTGAAATATCACATGGTCCTAAGTATTCAGACCTTTGCTGTGACACTCATATATTTACTCAGGTGCTGTCCATTTCTTCTGAACATCCTTGAGATGGTTCTACACCTTCATTTGATCCAGCTGTGTTTGATTATACTGATTGGATTTTATTAGGAAAGCCACACACCTGTCTATGTAAAACCTTACAGCTCACAGTGCATGTCAGAGCAAATGAAATCATGAGGTCAAAGGAACTGCCTGAAGAGCTCAGAGACAGAATTGTGGAAAGGCATAGATCTGGCCAAGGTTACAAAAAAAATTTCTGCTGCCCTTAAGGTTCCTAAGAGCACAGTGGCCTCCATAATCTTAAATGGAAGACGTTTGGGACGATCAGAACACTTCCTAGAGCTGGCCGTCCGGCCGAACTGAGAAGAGCCTTGGTGAGAGAGGTAAAGAAAACCCAAAGATCACCGTGGCTGAGCTCCTGAGATGCAGTCGGGAGATGGGAGAAATTTGTAGAAAGTCAACCATCACTGCAGCACCTCCACCAGTCGGGGCTTTATGGCAGAGTTGCCCGACGGAAGCCTCTCCTCAGTGCAAGACACATGGAAGTCCGCATGGAGGACTCCAAGATGGTGATAAATAAGATTCTCTGGTCGGATGAGGTCAAGATAGAACTTTTTGGCCTTAATTTTTAAGCGGTATGTGTGGAGAAAACCAGTCACTGCTCATCACCTGTCCATTACAGTCCCAACAGTGAAGCATGTTGGTGGCAGCATCATGGTGTGGGGGTGTTTTTCAGCTGCAGGGACAGGATGACTGTTTGCAATCGAGGGAAAGATGAATGTGGTCAAGTACAGGGATATCCTGGACGGAAACCTTCTCCAGAGTGATCAGGACCTCAGACTGGGCCGAGGGTTTTCCTTCCAACAAGACAATGACCCTAAGGACACAGCTAAAATAACAAAGGAGTGGTTTCATAACAACTCTGTGACTGTTCTTGAATGCCCAGCCAGAGCCCTGACTTAAACCCAACTGAGCATCTCTGGAGAGACCTAAAAATGTCTGTCCACCAACGTTTACCATCAACCTGACAGAACTGGAGAGGATCCACAAGGAGGAATGGCAGAGGATCCCCAAAAAAAACTTGTTGCATCTTTCCCAAAAAACTCATGGCTGTATTAGATCAAAATGTGCTTCTACTAAATACTGAGCAAAGAATACTTAGGACCATGTGATATTTCATTCTTTTTTAATAAATCTGCAAAAATGTGAATAATTCTGTGTTTTTCTGTCAATATTGTGTGCTGTGTGTACATTAATGAGGACAAAAAATTAACTTAAATGACTTTAGCAAATGGATGCAATATAACAAAGACTGAAAAATTAAAGGGGGTCCGAATACTTTCCGTACCCACTTTATATAGGTTATGTCTGTGAAATGATAATGTATGTGTGTGTGAGAGTGCCAGAATGAATTCTGGCTTGTACGGCCCCTCATATGATAACTCATAATTTGTTGCATATATTGGATAAAGTTTAAAAAAGAAGAAAAGAGAAGTTATCTGCCTCATACTTTCCTACACACAAGTCTGACATTTCAACATAATTAGATGAAATCCTAATCTAAACTGAAGCATGTGTGTGTGTTTGCAGAGGAACTGTCCATCCGCATTTCTTGTATCTGAAGCAGTCAAATCCAAAAATGTGGTGGAGACTTGTTTACCGACAATATTCACAGACTACACACTCTCTTTATTCACACTTCTGCTGTTCGGTCATGTCCATGGTCAAGTCACACCGCAAGAAAAGAATTGAGAGAGGGAAAAAAAAAATTGGGGTTATTAAGCATGCATTTAACTGTAGACTGAGAAGTTGTATTTGGATTGAATGTACTTGTGAATTATGTTTGATTGTTAAAATATTTTGTTTAGTGATCTCTTAGTTAATCTTGTCTATTTTTAAAAAGATATATACTATGAGATCTTTTTTTTGCTCGGTCTTTAGGATATCAGCTCAATCTATCAGATCTTTGCTGATGAAGTGTTGGGTTCTGGACAGTTTGGCATCGTTTATGGAGGTACACTCTAAAAAATTATTCTAAACTATACTACCTTAAAATCACTTAAGTGATTCTTTGAGTTGTACATACCAAAATAAATGCTTACAAATCCAACAGTTTGTTTTGTTTTAAATTTATATCTAGGTTAAATTTAGATTTAGATCAATTTAGATTATTTATATTTATTTCACAAAAACAATCTAGCATCTCGTGTACAAATTATATTTTTAAGATATACTTAATATTTTTGTGAAATTTGAATACAGATATTTGAGAATGGAGAAATTATACTTAGAACTACAATTATTACTTATTTCATATCAGTATTTTTCATCTTTGACCACAGCTGAAGAAACTGAGAAAGTTGGACACAATGAACATTTGTACAACAGATTAAAATAAAATAAGATTACATTACTCTTAAATATTGGTTTTAAAATTGGATTGCTCATATATTTGAGTTACCTTAACTCGTTAGTTCTACTCAATTTTGTTTGTCATGGTGACCAACACTGTCCATAACTTCCTGCTCAAGGTACTGTTTCCATTACTATTTCTATAAACCAAGCCCACACCATGACACGGTAATGTTTCTGATGGGTCATTTTTGGCATTTTATAAAATATTTAAGAGAAATAACAACTAAACTGACCATTATTACAGTTTCCTACATAGCTCTTCTAGCTCCTCCCGCAAAGCCCCATACTCTGAGCTGACTCATTTCCTTACAGTCACTAGCCTAATTATCACATCACAGTCCCAACTATAAACACCTACAGTCACCCTACCCCTTGTGTGGCTGTGGAATGAGCTCCAGCCAGTTACAAGAGCTCTTGTACTATTTATAATATACACACCAAATGCATTACAATAAATCTATAGTTTTATCACTTGAAACCAATAAACTTTTTGCTAAATATTTTACTGCATTTGAAATCATTTTTTTTTAAATGTCATCTGTTTTAAGGGAAACATAGAAAAACAGGCAGAGATGTGGCCATCAAAGTAATAGACAAGATGAGATTCCCCACCAAACAGGAGAGCCAGCTGAGAAATGAGGTTGCCATTTTACAGGTGATCAGTGTTTTTAATGTGATTATTGAGAGACTGTGGATGTGTGATACTAGTAGAATAATGTTTATGACTTCCTTAATTCATAATTCTGGAGACGAGTGGTCCTTTTTAAAGGGTTAGTTAACCCACCCCCAAAAATGAAAATTCGGCATAAGTACTCACCTTCATGTCGTTCCAAAACCCGTAAGACCTTCGTTCATCTTCGGAACACTATTTAAGATATTTTTGATGAAATCTGAGGGCTCTCTGACCCTCCCATAGACAGCAAGGTAACTACCACGTTCAAGGTCAAGAAAACGACAGTATCATGACACGAGCATGTGGCGGCGCTGACCCAGATCCGGCGTCATGAAGTCATCACGCCGGAGCTGGGCCGGCGCACCCAGCACATGCTCGTGTCAATTATACGTCGTGACGCGTGTCACAAGTGACGCAAGTTAGGATAGTAGAGTAGAGGAGTAGAGTAGAGACGAATTGTTGAATAAAGTCGTTATTTTTGTTTTCTTTGCGCAAAAAAGTATTCTCGTTGATTCGTAACTTTACTGTGTCACACGGACTACATTTTCGTCATCTTGGTACTTTTCTGGACCTTGAAAGTGTTAGTTACCTTGCTGTCTATGGGAAGGTCAGAAAGCCCTCATATTTCATCAAAAATATCTTAAAATATGTTCCGAAGATGAACGAAGGTCTTAAGGTTTGGAACAACAAGTGGGTGAGTAATTAATGACAGATTTTTTTAATTTTTGGGTGAACTAAACCTTTAATATGTTTAATATGTGACTGTTGTTCTTGTTCTCATAGAATTTGCACCATCCTGGCATTGTAAACCTGGAGTGTATGTTTGAGACTCCAGAAAGAGTCTTTGTTGTCATGGAGAAACTCCATGGAGACATGTTGGAGATGATCTTGTCCAGTGAGAAGAGCAAACTTCCAGAGCGCATCACCAAGTTTCTGGTCACACAGGTTTGCAAATATCTTTGTTTTCTTCTGTCCTTGCAAATCCTATTTTTCATGTTTATCTCTTGTATTCTGAAGTGCATTTTGTTTCGATGAGGCAGTAGTCTGGATCTCATCTAGAGCTAAATTAGGCCCCGTCCACACGGAGACGCGTTTAGCTGTATACGCATACATTTTGTATCGCATAGGTGTTTCGTCCAGACGGATCCGGCGTTTTGGAAGAGAAGAGGGAGGTGTAGAGAGTGAAATTAATATTTTTTGAAACCGGGTCCCAGAGTGGATAAATCTGAAAACGCCACCCTTGCATTTTCGTGTGGACAGCGAAGCCGTATATTTTCTGAAACGATGACGTCATCAGCCCATGTCTCACCCCTAGTCAGTCACCGCTACGTCACGTAACAGCAACATAAACATGAACAAACACTGAATGATTGTTTTTTTGTAAACTAACATTAACACAGATTAATAAACCTATTGTTCGTTTGTATACCGCGCGCAAGGTTTATGCGCATAGTCCAAGTCGTCTTCTCCATTTTTAGTGCATCTCTGTGGCAGAATTACATCGCCACATGCTGGTCTGGCATGTATACTACAGCGTTTTGTGTTGGTATCGTGGTTTCGTGTGGTCAGATATTTCTTGGAGATGAGGGGAAAAAAAAAAAAGAGGAAGAAAAAAAAAAAAGATCAGATAGGGAAGCTCTGGCTTCGTATACTGGCAATAGCCTTAAGCGGTGAGGTCTGTTGCTTGATTAGACAAAAGTGGGGAGTACGGGGGGGGGTGGTTTGGTTTCGGTGTAGACCCACCGGGCCGGAGGGCTCGGGAGCTCATCCATAGCCCATGGCATCTGAAGCCACAGGCTGCTGTGGATGTGACCACAACGATGTTCTGTCGCGGTGTAGATGATGTTGTTTATTGCCTCCACGTATGTTCTGCCATGTGAGCATAGTCAGCTGCCCGCCTGGATCTTAGATGGGTGGTGTTGTGTTGTCTAGTCTCAGCTGCCCAAGCCTATGATTGCCTGATCAGGCCACCGAACAAGACAAAATCAAGATGATAGTACTACTGCTTCCGAAAGCTGATTAGACGGGGGGTCAGTAATATTTTTTTCACAACAGGGTGGTGCAGAGAAGTCTCTTGTACTCACCAGAGAAAGATTAAGCGATTATTGCTAAAAAGCGCTGGTTTAAAACGCGACTAACATGATTACACAATGTAAAATAGAACGTTTGAAAAAATAAGAGAGAGAGGCACAACTAAGACAAGAAAGAGGCGTAATTTATTCCAGATGTCAAAGCTGAATTTTCAGCATCAATACACCAGTCTTGATCCTTGATAAACAAGAGCGGCTTCAGAATACCTTCTAATCTGATGATTTGACTTGCCAATAAACACGTTTTGATTATTATCATGTCGGAAAACACAGTTAGTGGTTGACCTTCATCTTTGTGTGGAAGAACGGTGATACTTTTTTCAGGAGTTAAAAAAAAAAATGTTACTGAGCCCAAACATAGAACAATAATATGTGACCCGCCTGGACCACAAAACCAGTCATAAGGTCAATTTTGAAATTGAGATTTTATACATAAAATAAATAAGCTTTCCATTGATGTACAGTTTGTTTTAGGAAGGACAATATGGAAACCCGAGATACAAACTATTGAAAAAAAATCCTGGAAATCTGCTGGGTGCAAAGAAAAACTCTAAATACTGAGAATCACTCTTTAACTATTGTCCAAGAACTTAAGTTCTTAGTAATGCTAGATTACTAATGCAAAGAATTAAGTGATTATAATATATTTACGGGTAGAGGAAATGGTACTAAGACATATATTCATGAAGAAGAATGAATCTATATTAGAACGTTTAAATCAGAGTGTAATGTATTGGGTGGTAGAGTTATAGAAAAGAAAAATCGATAAGTTTGACCCATACAATGGTTTGTGTTTGTTGTATGGGGACTATATGACCACTAAGACAAACAGGCAATAAAGGGCCACACAAAAGCGCAAGCCGCGTGAGCGGAAATGGACGGTTCGTGTGCGATGCCAAGGGTCACTCGATGTAGTCAGTAATTGAGATGAATAAGTTATTATATTAAAACCATAAACTCTGTATACTAGCCAGTATGCCACTTAAACTACATGACTATTTTGACTGGCGTATCAAAATTACAAGTATGCAGTCACAAGAAATGCTATTTTGCTGTCCGTATAAAAAAGAACGGGAAATTGAGGCTGCTCAAACTAGAAATAAGATTCAAAAAATTGGGGAGAACGAATCCACATTCTTCCATTTGGAGTAAGGGCCCGGAACATCAGACAAAAGGTGTGATAGTAGATGCCATGGTAATGCTAGAAAACACAAGCTATGTAAAGGTAAAGGGATAGTTCAACACAAGAAAAACAATGAAAAGGTTACCTTGGCACTGATGTGTGGTATGACATTGTAATAGGGATCAGCGGACGATAACCAATACGTCAGGCGTCTATATTAAATAACATGATGTCATGGCGGTCTCCGAAAGACTTGTATAATGGCAGTCACAATGTGTCTGTTGAGGGATCCAGGATAGTCCAATTAAAGTGCATCCATCCATCATAAAAAAGTGCTCCACACAGATCCAGGGGGTTCATAAAAGGCCTATTCTGATAGGGTTTGTGTAAAGAAAAACTATAGTATATGTTTAAAACTTTATAATACACTAAATATAGCTGCTTCGAACTAACTGAATGGCGTGAACGTCATTCATTTGTGCTCTCGCGTTCAACCGGAAGAAGAGTTGGCGTGACCTAGGGTCTTCCATGTGCGGAGAGCGCGGGGATGATTGCTAAGTGATAGGGTACGCTCTGGTGGAGAGTGTACGAACGCGTAATGCCAGAGGAAGAGAGAAAAACCAAAAACAACAGTTAAGAATCATCAATTAGATTAGAAAGTTACATAAAACAAGGATTTGTAAATAAAATGTACCAGCAGTGTGGATTTTCCATGCGGGAAAGGCGTACGGGCACAAGTTCCCAAGAAGATCAAAGTTACGACAGAAGTCGGACAGGCCTTTATTAACCCCCTGGCAGGCGCTGGCAGGAGTACTTTTTATGATGGATGGATGCACTTTATTGGACTTCTTTTGAACTATTTCATCTCAACACCCATTCACTGCCATTATAAAGACGTGGGAAAGCAGAAAATGTGTTACCTAGTAACTCCGAGTTGTATTCGTCTGAAAGATAGAAAAGTCGATATACCCTTAGGGCGTGGCTCTTGTGTAGGGTGAGTAAATCATGGGGTAATTTTAATTTTTGGGTGAACTATCCCTTTAAGGGTTTTACTTTTAACTTTAGAAGTGGATATTACATTGGTGGCCATTCAAAGTGTTAAAAAGACCATCCAGTTGATACCTGCATGCCAATAAGTGACTACTTTACTGTGATAGATCCTTGTGGCTTTGCGACATCTCCATTTCAAGAACATTGTTCACTGTGACCTGAAGCCAGAAAATGTGCTGTTGGCATCTGCGGAGCCATTTCCTCAGGTAAACAACAGTGAATTAAACACTTCATTCTTGAAAAATCACCATATAATAAGCACCAGGTATCCCAGACTGGCTTTGTGAACTGCAAGAGGTTATTGAGTTGAAAGCTAATAATTAATTAAATTTAAAAAAATGTAAAATTACAATAAATACATCATTTTAAAATAAAAAGCATTTAAAATATAACACAAGAAAATAATGAAATAATTTAGATGTTTATTTGTAACCATTAACCAACATCAGAGATCTGTGAATGTGTTGATAAATTATTGGAATATTATCTTAAATTCTCAGGAGGTCCTTCAAGTAAATACTTCAAATTTCAAAAATGTTTGAAATCCCTGTGATAAAACATGACCAAACTAGACCACTTGCTCAGTGAGATCACTCTCTTGGTCCAGGTAAAGTTGTGCGACTTTGGGTTTGCTCGGATCATCGGGGAAAAATCTTTCCGGCGTTCAGTGGTGGGCACACCAGCGTATCTGGCCCCAGAGGTGCTGCGCAGTAAAGGCTACAACCGTTCCCTGGACATGTGGTCAGTGGGAGTCATTATCTATGTCAGTCTGAGTGGTACCTTCCCCTTTAATGAGGACGAGGACATTAACGAAATTGCTGATACCAATCCAGGAATCGCAGCGTAGTTCATGTCCCAAATCAACGAAACCCTGGAAAGAGAGTCTGCCGACAACCAGAAGGTAATTAGCCGCGCTTTACTGATTTCAAGCTACTTTCTAAAGAATGAACCTGTTTTCTCAGCACCTCCATGTTTTTTTTTTTTTTTACAGAGTAGCTGCAGTTACTGAGAAAACCAAAGATAAACTGGTTTTGTAAATTTTCTGAAGAAATAGGCAATAATGCATTACTTTGTTTTACAAACGACTGAGGATGAGGTGTTCATTTGTAATCATCTGTACTGTAGTGTGTAATTTCTATCTTTTGCTTTAGAAGAAAAAGGGAGATGTCTAGATGTCTAGAAGTCTTGTCAGACAGCGAGCAGACTGTCCACCCCCACGTCTGTTTAGAATAGTTCTTTCCGCCCAAGACCTGAAAGATTATACCAACCTCTCCCAATTTCAGTCTGTCACACTCCTCTACAACACTATAAATGCCATTTCTCTGTCTCTACATTTCACATCATTATATGTTTAGTTTTATAGTTTGGTTTATTTTTGAGGAGCAATTATACTCAAATCCATCATTACAGTAGTTTAATTTATTGTTGAAGCTCACAGCTCTATACTTGTTTTAATTTTATTTTACTCCGTACCATTCGAAATATGGGGGGGGGGGGGGGGGGGGGGGGGTGGGGGGGGGGGGGGGGGGGGGGGTTGTCTGTGTAGGGGGGGGGGGGTGGGGGGGTGTTTGGGGGGGGGGGGGGGGGGGTGGGCGGGGGGGGGGGGGGGGGGGGGGGGGGGGGGGGGGGGGGGGGCGGGGGGGGTGGGGGGGGGTGGGGGGGAGGGGGGGGGGGGGTGGGGGGGGGCGGTGGGGGGGGGGGAGGAGCAGGGGGGGGGGGGGGGGGGGGGGGGGGTTTGGTTTCAAACATTGATAATAATAAGGAAATGGTTTCTTGTTAATGTTACGAACGTTTGCAGCTCGCAGACCACACAGGAAAATAAATAGCGGAGTTTATCTAGTTTTAAATGCAATAAAAAAATGAAATTATTTTAGAATTTTATAGCATATTAATCACAATGTTACTGTTTTTACTGTAATTTTTGATCAAGGAAATGCAGTCTTGATGAGAATAAGAGACTTTTTTCAAAAACCAACCCTATACTTTTGAATGGTAGGGTTTGCGCATTAGCTCTGTGGATTTAATAGATTCAGAAAATTTATAAGTTAAATCTCCTCAGGATGCTTTCCAAAATAGCAGTGTCATAGAATAGACTTCAAGTGCATTTAAATAAAAATATAAATTCATGATGCTTACATTACATTAAATTCTTCCTCTTCCTCTCTGAGACTACACTCACAAGCTCCTTACTGAGATTTGAGCATTGCTGACACTGTTATCACTGTCATTAACTCTGGAAGCTCGCAACTCAACCCTTTAATACATTTGTGAAATTGACATTGCAAATGCACATTAGATGATCTAATAAAGGATTATTTAAATGTAATTGATTTCCCTGCACAAAATAATAAAACTATTTATTTTTGTAGTTTGTACTTAAACTACTGTAATTAGTACCCTTACAAAAAAAAAAAGTATTCCTTAAGTTCATTTTATTAAGGGCCCTATGATTTCCGTGATGCAGAAAACACAGACGGAATCAAAGAATCCAATAATAAGAATGGAATTTACTGTATAATGCAGAATGTCACGGAATTTGCCAGATTTTGGATGGATAAATCAAAAGTAGGTTGATAAACTTAAATCAAAACTCAATATAGATTAGTGTTTGTGAATACTAAGCTGCAAAAATACTATTTAAATACGGATCCTGTATGTTCTTCGTGTCTCGGTGTGAATGAATGGTTAAGGTGCGCGTGATGATCGCTGTGTTTTCAGCCTCCAACTCAATATATGAGTACATTAACAGCTTAAAGCAATACTCATCACTAAAGACTGAACGTTCCTACCACGCCACCAGTCCCAGTTCATGAGCATTTTACCTTTTCTTTTGAGAAAAACTATGGCATATCATATACAAACAGAAACTTAAAGGTCTTCACAGCAACCTGTCAAAGTTCGGATTAACTTGTAGAAACTGACAGAAATGCATTACTTCATGTAATGATAGTACTACTATTACTAATAAAATTATTAAACCATTATTTTAAAGGAATATTTACCAGAAAAAATGATTTACCATAATTTAATCTTACCAGAAACAATGTATAAATAAAAGCAAAGGCATATCTTCTGGAAAAAAAGAAAGAAAGAAGGTAAACTGAATTGAATTATAAATTAAAATAAATATAATTAATTATTGGTATAAAATAAGAAAATGATAGAGCATGCTTTATTGATTACTTAATAAACTGTAAATGAAAACTATTTATTAAAATGGAGTACACAAAATATAGTAAACAGATAAGAAACTAAAGGGACAGAATTATGAGAGACTAGACAGACGTTATCAAAGTAGGGCACTTAGAAATGATCATGGGTTTGTTCAAAGTAAACTTTTAATAAATTGCTGTTAAATATGAAGTTTCACGCATGATTAAATTAAAAGTAACGACAATGACTTATTTGATACATACAATTTAATAGTTCTTTAACCGTTTTAATACAATTTAATTTAACCATTAAAACAGGGTATAGAAAAATTAAGATGAAAAAAACATAATTTTTGGGAAAAAAATAACACGGATTTCAAAGGGCCCTGTTTTATGAAGTAAACTTGAAATTCAATAATTTTTTTCCCCCCCAAATATACATTAAGTATACTAAAAAAACACTCCAGTATTCCAATAATTGGGACTAAATTGGTCCACTTTTTTTAGTTTAGTGTAGTGTAATTTCAGTGTAACAAAAGTAAACTGCTTTACATTTAAGTTTACTTAAGTTTTTCTTTTGTGTTGCTGTGACTCTACTCTGAACCGTACTACAAATGAACTTATTAGGTATACTATCAGTTATATACTTCTAGCCCACTTTCTAGTTTATGGAAGTACACTTTGAATTATACTCAGTAAACTACTAATTATTGGGTTAATAGCATTGTGTACAAAAACAATCAGATTCACTTCCACCAATGTACCATTTTCTCTAAGCTGTTTATAAGCCATTTATTCCTTAAAAGCTATTTAACCCCAAAGCTGATTTGTTAATACAAACCTGAAGATGTAAGTTTATCAGTTAGCTACACTATAAAAAAGTATAATGTTGTTAGCTACACTATAAAAATTGCAAACACAAATAAAAGCCAAGTATACCTAGAACACTTAACCCTAGAAAATCCTACTGTATCATGTTTGATACAGTGATATTTCAAGATGATCACTTACTGACCTGAAGCAAGCTAGGCTTCATTATCCATGCATATATATACAGTATATACGTTTTTTTTTTCTTCAAAAAAAAATCATGTTGAAATATTCATGTCAAATCTGATCAACAGGCTTTTAAGGAACATTTATTTGTTTATCTCTCAATCATTACTGTATTGCATTGCATAATATGTTTTGATCATAAAACTAAGCATATACAAATTTCACAGCTTATCTCATTATTTTGTGGAGATACCTCAGATTTAACAAAAAAGCACTTTGCAAGCTATATCATATTTTCTGTTCATGACCACTCTCGGAGGGATTGCATGGTAATTGTACACGACCAATGTTAATTCTTTGGTCTTCGGCGGAATATATCTCTACGCTGCTTCGCTGCGCGGGCTGCAATACCAGGTAGGACCTCAATACAGGCTGGCACGCTGGGGAAGGTGAGGGTTCTTGAAATCAATCCTGGCACTGTCTACTGGTGCAAGCACTAGTCATATAGTTGACTGTTCTACAGCGAGCTCTTTACTATCGATCCAGGGAGAACCATCAGTCCTGTGCATGTGGATTGATGCATGTCATTAGTCAGAGTGAGTAGACCCTATCGTGACGCCATGTAATTTCATGCCACTAATCACAAGACGCTCTGGTGTGTGTGTGTGTTGTGTGTTTGTGTGTGTATAGATATTAAAATATAGATATATATTATTATATACAGTATTTAAACTATAATCGAATCTATAGTACTATAATCGACTATATAGTAAACTATAGTCGAAAGATTGTGAAACTATTTGAAAAAATTCAGACTATTATTTCATATGTATAGGCCATATATTTCACTGTATCTGTCAGCATATGCCAAGTATTGTTTACTTATTTTCTA
This sequence comes from Sinocyclocheilus anophthalmus, assembly GCA_018155175.1. Lineage (NCBI taxonomy): Eukaryota > Metazoa > Chordata > Actinopteri > Cypriniformes > Cyprinidae > Sinocyclocheilus > Sinocyclocheilus anophthalmus. Next base: position 44,899 of record JADLZN010006373.1, read on the forward strand.
ATAATTTTCTTAAAGGAATTATGAGAAAGCAAATATATGTACTGTCAGAGATGTACACATAAGGTACACTAGAAGTATACTCTCTTATTTTTCGGTTAAAACAAGTACACCAACAGTACATTTGAATAAAGTTTTTTGTAAGGGAACAGATTGCTCTTTTTGGAAATGTGGCCCAGATCATGTATTAACCAGTCTAACTATGTCCACAATCTCCAAATTAACTCTATAGCTACAGATCTGATCAACAACCTTCTCCAAGTCAAGATGAGGAAACGTTACAGTGTGGATAAGACCCTCAGTCATCCGTGGCTACAGGTTAGGAGCCTAGAAACCTGTAAAATGGCTTCTCAGAACGTTTTAGAGCTTTATACCTCAACTTGTTCATGTCTGCACTGTCCCAGGACTACCAGACATGGCTCGATCTGCGAGAGTTTGAGACGCGCCGAAGGGAACGCTACATTACTCACGAGAGCGACGATGCACGCTGGGAAAAGTACGCTTACGAGCACAGCCTGGTGTATCCGAAGCACTTCATCATGGCTCCAAACCTCGATGATATGGACGAGGACCCCTAGTGGCCATAGGAGCCGAACTGAAAACAAGGTCAGTTGAAGGCAGTGACCTGTTAATGGTCTGTTGCTATGGAGATTGAAACACATCAGCAATCTGAAGCAGTCTTTGAGGGGAGCAGACTACTCTCTGGATGTCAACAAGAGTCATGGAAACTGCGGATCCACACTGCTAATGAAGATGAAGGCTGTTTTAGAGTGTGGAAATGTTCGCTGGGAGTGCATTCAGGAGTCTTAATGACTGTTCTTTTCCAAACGGTGCTGTTAAGTTTGTTTCTTACTTGCGTTACAATAGAAACTCACGTTACAATAATATAAAGGTTAGTAACAGATGTGAATGAAGTAAAACAAAACATACTGGGGAGAGCGATGCAGTCGTTTATATTAGTGTTCACAGCCTTTCATTTTGAAAGCATCAAACTGGAACATGCGTTTTTTAATTCCTATTCTTCTATGATATTCTAATAACAAAAGGGTCGTTTTTTTTTGTTTTTTGCACTAAACAATACAACCACTGCAGCTGGTACAATTAAGTGGATCATGTGAGGTAACAGCACACCATTCTTCAAGAATCCAGAAGATTGCGCTTGTGTCGTCAGATGAAAGAACTGCACTTAAGCATGTTTGAACTCTGAATTGAATCTGCCAGACGGAATGGGAGATATTATCCTCAGCAGACCAAAGACATTCACGTCTATCGTGACTCTTGTTCTTACATTGTTTTAGAGCTGTTGTCCTCAGAGCCATTGTTTATTTATTCCTCATACTGAGATTTTAAAATCGAATATCAGCTAAGCAGTGCAGAAAGATGTGTTGGTCAAAAGCCTACTGTGAGAAAGCTTTATGACTTATTAGCAAAGCTCTTTTTCATACAAAAAAAGTAATGTATTGAAAATAACTGCTAACATCTTTTATTAGAAAAGATGATCAGTGTTACAACATTTTTTTTATGTGGTATGTATTGTCCTGAAGAATGAACCATTCTATGAATCCCAGAACTGGAAAATCTGAAACATATATTTTTGGCAATGGACTTTTTGTTGTTGTAAATGCCACCTACAATATTAAAATTAAGCTGGATAAATTGGATTTCTGAATGTACAGTAGGTAGTACATTGTACCCACATCCCTCTACGCACACACACACACACACTTGACATCTTTAGTTGGACACACAGACACCCCATTGAAAATGAACAGATATCAGGGTAAAAGTAGTTTATTTTCATTGTCCATGAAATGAAAACTGTTATGTACACATTGAAATATAGGAGAACAGGATTGAGGATTCCTCTAAATCATTACATCTTCATTACTATGTTGCCGCTGGATTGGCAAGTGTCAGTGTTCTGAATATACTGATTCAATAAAAACAATACATTCCATGTGTTTGGGGTGATTTTTCAAGGTGTTGGACTTTCCAAGGAGACATTTGACCAAATTTTTGCAAGTCATGAATGAATCCCATAGACCTGTATACAGTATGAAGGACCTGGGCATGTCTGCACTAGAATATCATAAGGAGGTTTCACACATATAGCACTTTCCACAAAATTACTGGTACATTTCTATTTTACAGATCTTGTGTGAACAAGAGAAATTCGGGGGAAAACCGGTCCTGGCAATTTGCCGGGATGAGTATTTGTAACATTACCAGTTAAATGTGTGAACAAAGCATAAGGCCAGAAACATACTTGAGTATGTGAACACAACTGTGGCGTGTTCTTGTTTTTTGTGTTTTTTTTTTTTTGGCCAATCTACATGCTTGCATTTGCTTTTAGTTTCTCGCGACACAATATCAGCTTCAATTGTGTGCACTGGACAAGCAATCGCAGCTGCATTCATGTAAAGTATGGCTGCATCCGAATATGCGTACTTGCCTAGTAGGTGAAAAACAGTATGCGAAAGATTAATAGACTATCTCCATGAGACACAATCTACTACAAGGCTTCTGTCATCTGATTGGTAGTTTATACTTTTTTAGCAAGTTAAAGGTTTTTTAGTATAATTAAAATCAGTAAAGATTTCACAGTAAACAGACAAGTGAACACAGAGTTCAAGGGGGCAATTTTTACAAAACGTAAATGTAGAACACTTTTTATAATGTTTGTAAATTTCAGGATAGCAGAATTTCATCGTTCTCTCCTGGTCCTATAAGATTAATCCGCACCAAATTGCATAATTCTGCTAATTTTGAGCCTCTGATTAAAATTGAGGTGTCTTTTACTCAAAAGTATGAGCTCCGTATAACCACTATATCATACTATATTGTATTAGTCATAAAAGCCTGATGGATTATATACCGATCGCTTTGCAAAATACACCTAGCAAAACTGTATACTATCTATAGTATATATTATATATATATATATAGTATTATCGTCTCATCCCACCTCATGTTTAAAGTTCCAAATTTTAAAAAAAAAAAAAATTAAAATTCTGTATATTATTTCATATGTCAGGCTTTACTGGGTTAAGCATCATGGTTTGTACGCTCTTTGTCAAAGAGCTTGTTTTTGTGGGTCTCTGCTGCTGGTGTGTTTGTGTGTGTCAGTGTGTTCAGAGCAGTGAGCCACAGTATAACAGCGGCACCACAAATCAGCTCCAATCAACAGCAGCTGGATGCAATTATGTAACAGTTGAGATCAGGCACTGCGGCCTTCCTCACAACACACATTTATGAAACGGAAGAGGTCTAGCTAAGTGTACTTTCATATTTAAAAGGGTCATATGATGCGATTTCAATTTTTCCCTTTCTCTTTGGAGTGTTACACGCTTTTGGTGCATAAAGAAGATCTGTAAGGTTTGCAAAGACTAAAGTCTCAAATCCAAAGAGATATTCTTTATAAAAGTTAAGAGTCAGCCACGCCTACCTAAAACGGCTCGTTCTAACACGCCCCCACATGTCTACTTCACTTTGTGGGAAGATTTGCATAACGTCGCCCTTATGTTCACGCAAAGAAAGAAGGCGTACTTTTTATTCTCAAGCTGTAGTATTGTTGCTGCCGCCATGTCGTGAAGGCGCTGTGTGCTTCGTTGTGAAAGTGAAACTACTTTGTTTGGTCTTCCAAATGAGGACGATATCTGCTTCATCATGCCAATAGAGCTGATCCGTGCTGGTCGCTGAGAAAATACATCAACTTAGTGCTGTGGATCGCCGGATCGGCTTTCACCGTGGACGAAGCGGAGTCCAGCCCGGGGTCGTCACATGTGGTTGCCGCAGGCATCACAGTATGGTGAGGGACGTAACATTTCCGTCACACACTTGAGGTATTTGGCCAATCACAGCACACCTCGCTTTTTTTAGAATGATGAGCTTTGTAAAAATCGACGTTTTCAGAAAGGTGGGGCATAGAGGAGAAAAAAATAATGTACATTAAGTGGAAAGTATGGTGTTTGTAAAGTCTGTGGTAAACGTCAAATCCCATCCTCACTAGTTATGTGATTAAACTTTGAAGGACTAATTTTTGGTGTAAAAAGTTACTGTAAGAAAGTAAGTATTTTTTAATTTATATAAATAAATTAATATTTTATTGAGAAAGGGGTAACACTTTATTTTACAGTGTCCAATTGTTACATATACTACATGTACTTACTATAGTATTAACAGTAAACTATGCATAATTACTTGCAGCAACTCTAAAACTAACCCTAACCCTAAGTACATGCTGTTCATTTGTATTTGTATTTCACAGGGGGAAAAAGCTGTTCATTTGAGCTTTGCTTTTCATCTAATTGCTATTTCAATGATGCTGAAAATTCTGCTTTGCATCACAGGAATAAATTACATTTTAAAACGATTCAAATAGAAAACAGTTAAGTGATATTTAACAATATTACTGCTTTTACTGTATTTTTGATCAACAGCAGCCTTGATTAGCAAGAGACTTCTTTCAAGCACATAAAACGGTATCAAATTCATCAACAGACGTTAAAATAGTCAGTAATACTGGGTGCTCAAGACAGCAGGTCTGCTGTACACTCTTACAAATAAAGGTGCTTCACGATGCCATAGAAGAAACTTTTTGTCTAAATGGTTCCATAAAGAACCTTTAATATCTGAAGAATATTTCTGTTTCACAAAATGTTCTTTGTGGTGAGAGAATGTTCTTTAGATTATAAAAAGGTAAGAAAGAGATTTTCTTTAAAGAACCTTTGACTGAATGCTTCTTTGTGGAACCAAAAATGGTTCTTCTATGGCATCGCTTGAAGAACCTTTTGAAGCACCTTTATTTTTAAGAGTGTATACTGTCTTTACGAGCGAGTCTCATCCACTTCCCCTGAGATGAAGGGACCTCTGAATGAGCTTCTTTATCTGCCTTCTCCACAAATGGCTTAAAGATGTGCGGCCGTGCCACATGGCTGACTGATAAGTGTTCATCTTCAGGAGACAGGAAAACTGGGCAGATAAATTTACTCTGTCGTTTTATTTCATGACCAGACCTTATACATTTGGTTTTTATCATAAACTGGTTTAGATAAGGCACCTACAGGTCTGAGATCAGAAATAAGACAATCTTTCTCCGAATAATATGATCTGAAATAAAACTTGGAAGAGCATGACTTTTTTATTTATTTGTAAAAACTTAAAACTAACAGTAAAATATAACGCTGATGTGTTGATTTGGCATTTTTCCTTCCGTGGAACGTGAAACAAGATATTTTAATAAATGCCTAAGTTTTTGTCCATAACGTGGAATTGAGTGGTCACCAAAACTGTTTGGTCAGAAAATATTTGACAAAATATTTTCTTTTGTAGCAGAAGCCCGAGCTTAAACTCACTCCAATTTGATACTTTTTGTTTTTCCTCCAGAAAACAACACTCGATGTCTTACGTCATTTTGCTTCTCAAGTTAATGTAGGCCTGCCATTGATATTTGTATTGGAAAACAAGTCAAAAATACTAAGAAACTCTTTTGTATATGCATGGATATAAATTGTGTCTACCTTCAGTACAGAGCATAATGGAAGCTTGTTTATGCCACGGCATTAAAAAAAAAAAAAGTCTTGACTTTCTTGTCCTCAGAATTGTGAGATAAAATAATTTTTTTTTTGTTTTGTTTTTGTTTTACTTCCATACAATGGATTGTTGATAAAACAGCACCTCGTCCAGCGCTTTTGTTTTCTGTCTTAAAAGAATATCCCGTTATGGTGTGAGAAACCGCTTCAGTGTGTGAGTGAAATGTCCAAATGACTTTCAGACATTTTTGCAACCCCCTGTATCAATAGTGAGTGAATAATTTCATGGAAATTATTATCAGGTCAGCATACGGTCATTTTCATCGTCAAACAAATATTTATTGGTAAAGCTCATGCCCAAGAATAAAAAAAATAAACATATATATACTTTTTTTTTTTTCAGCCACAGGGTTTGGCGCGGCCTCAGAGAGTGCAGCCTTGACCTGTCGTTCAGTAAAAGTGCATCGACCTCCACACAAACCATGCAGCATGAGAATCAGTGCTCTCCGCTTGCGGTCGTGAGGCAAGATATCAAGCGTAGCGTTAGTTCTGGCAGGCCACGTTAGTCAAGCTCGCATCAGCTGACTCTCAGCTGATCCCCATCTACCTATGGGAATACAACACCTATCTAAGCATTCATATATAAGGTCTCTCAGTATTATCAGCAGTTTTAGCATTGCTCAATAGCTAATTACCCTCCTCCATCCCCAGCTCCTCCTCTGTCAGTCAGGATTCAGCCTTCTGATTCTCCTTTGAATCAGACTAATTCTAAAATGTGTACATAACATTATTGAACTTTAACGATATCTGCAATACATTTATGTTGGTTCTGTTCTGCTTACCCTGGGGGCGGTTATCGCTGCTCTCCCTGCTCTCATCCATGCTAGGCTGCATGGATGCGCAGGGAGTTCTTGCCCAGAACAGAACCATACCGCCAATCCAAACTGTATGCTAATTGTCAATCATCTTTGACGATAGTGGTCCTGACAGAATTATTGCTGTAGATTCGGCCTCATTCGAGATGTAAGGTTTGGTAGCCCATTAAATGCTGGAAAGATTGGGGGGAAACGGAGAGATCAAAACGGGCTTAAATGCACATATTGTGTAAATCTGGGTAATGAAGTCCAGATGCTGCTCCAGAAGGTGAAGCGACGTGTAAGTGGAGCCCTGAGGTCTTATTCATTCTCATCTGCATTTCTTACCTATGATCTTTATAGACACATTTGTTATAGATACCACTGAGGGATTAAAATGCTCATTCAGTCAATTAAAATAAATACATTTTATAAATAAAATGTATACCTTATATAATAATTTATACAATTATTTACACCGCAATATTATTTACGGTCCTTTGTCCATGAACTCTCCATAAATCCGTTCTAGAACATTAATTTGATCATTTCAAAGTGACGTCCAGGTGCACCCTAATATTTATGCTTTTGGGGAAAAAATATAAAAATTTGAAAAATAGACTGATATAGTGAAAAGAATCTCAGTGGAATAAAAATGAACTGTTTTTTTTTCTGCAACCATCATCTATTCTTCTTGGAAGGGTCAGACAGGCTTGATTTCATTTTTATGCCACTAGAGGGCATTCTGCTCATAGAATTCACACACACACACACACAACCACATCCAGATAAACTAACACACACACACACACACTTATGTGGGCAATGTGTTTTTGTAGTATATGCCATTAAAACGATAATTTCGTCAGAGCTATCGTGCTCATAGAGTCACGGGTTCGAATCTGGACTGTGTCATACTGTCATTCATTCTCTACCTTCTCTCCACCTCTGCTTTCCAGTCAGGAGCATTGTTTGGTTCCTGTCTCATTTCAGACTATTATTGCAGGTGCTCATAAAAATGACAACAATAAAGATACGTTGAAAGTATTAGAAAATTGTATAGATTAAAAAAAATGTAACAAAAGAAGAGCAGCAGTTTCGAACACACTATGAAGCGATCCAAGAGCTCAACAAAACAAACTTGCGATCTAATCTCAGGTTGCTTCATGCTTTATTTGCACAAAAACATCAGTTAAATGACAACTTGCTATACCTAAATAATATAAATATGACCATGAACACTGAACGTTTATTTAACATTTAGTTACACCTCAGATTGAAAATAAAAACAATCAAAATGTATTGTTCAAATTGTATCCGGATTAAAGTGCATTGCATACCAAAGTAAAAATATGGGTTATGTATATCAGTGGTTCCCAACCCTGGTCCTGGAGGCACCCCAACACTGCACATTTTGCATATCTCCTTTCTCTGACGCACCAGTTTCAGGTCTTGGAGTCTTTACTAATGAGCTGATGAGTTGAATCAGTTGTGTTTGATTAAGGAGACATGCAAATTGTGCAGTGTTGGGGTGCCTCCAGGACGAGGGTTGGGAACCTCTGATGTATATGACCCACAAACATACATTGTGATAGTGATGCAAATCTTTATAATTTAAAATGGTAAAACTTTAAGGTAATGGAGTTACAGATGTACATACTATAATAATAACAGTAAATTGTGCATAATTACAAGCAACCAACCCTAAGTCAACCCTAATCAAAAACTTAGTTGTGCATGTAGTTAATTAATATTATTCGGTAAGTATTTGTGTTTTAACACTGTAAAAGTCAAATCAAGTCAAGTCACCTTTATTTATGTAGCGCTTTTAACAATACAGATTGTGTCAAAGCAACTGAACAGCATTAATTAGGAAAATAGTGTGTCAATAATGCAAAGTGACAATAGTAAACACTCATTTTTTCAGTTAAAGTCAGTTCATCATTGATTTCAGTGATGTCGTCATCTAGCTCAGTTCAGTTTAAATAGTGTCTTTGCAATCATTTGCAATCAAGTCAACGATATCGCTGGAAATGAAGTGTCCCCAACTAAGCAAGCCAGAGGCGACAGCGGCAAGGAGCCAAAACTCTATCGGTGACAGAAATTGAGAAACCAGGCTCAGTCGGGGGGCCCGTTCTCCTCTGACCAGACGAACCAGCAGTTCAATTCCAGGCTGCAGCAATGTTACATTGTGCAGAGGACTCATCTGGTTTCCGTGGTCTTGTCCCCGATCCGTCTGAACACCACCATGACAAACACACCGGTAATCACCTTAAAATAAAATTTAACATTTAATAAATATCCGAACATGTCATTTCACACAAAGACACCTTAAATGAGGAATTCCTAGAGTGTCAGATTGCAAGACAAATCATTTAAAAATGATCAACCCATCAGATTTAGCAGAAAAACCCTACAGTAGGTATAAGAGAATCCTGGGGGTGTTGTAACACATTAGGTTTCAAGATTTCTAACTCAATATTTCTAAGTGTTGTTTTGCACTGTGCATCTTAAACTTTTATATAATATTCCCATTTTTGTTTGTAATAAACTGAAGTAGATTACAAAAGTAAAACTTATTCCTAAACTGTGCATGTACAAAGAGTGCTACAAACTACCTCACTACAGGAGTGGACTATAACAGCAACACAAAACATGCACATGTAATAGTTTTTGGCTGTATTGTGGTAATCACATTTACTTGTTTGAAATAATTATTCCATCCCTCATCAGCAATCTTACCGCAACACACTCTCATTTCATTTGAAACAGTTTCATTTAAATGCTATAGGAAACCCTTTCTTTTCTAAACTCTGTGTGTGAGAGAGTGCCTATTTTCCATTTTATTTTATTATAAGTCCCATTTTGTCCTATATAATGGCATATATCAAATTAAACCACATAATCTGATGATTTGGATTCTACCGAGTTCTGTCATTAACATGATCACAAATCAGATTATTGAATAATGCACTAAAACATAATTATCATCATTTCAAGATTATAAAAAAAATAAAAATTCTAGCTAATTCTAAGTTGAGTGGTGGTCCTAGAACCAATTAAATCTACTTAAGGACTATTTTACTACTAAGAAATGAATAACTAATGTAATGCATAGACTAATGTAACTTATTTAGCATGTAGAAGAAACAAACAAGTAAGATATTACTCATTGCTAGTATTAGCACAATCATTGCTCATAGAATCAGTGTGCACTTTCACGTAGCCACAACCAAACACAACCTAACCACAAGCACTAGCCTGCTGTTCAGCACAATGTTAACCACAACAACTTCAAAACAAAACCTCTCTTAAATGTCAAACATACACCAGCATTAAACACAAGGGGTCTTTCCCTTAAAAAAAAAACAAAAAAAAAAAATATATATATATAGATATATATATATAGTATCAACATTTATCCCTTATCCAATCTTATGCATGCAGCATTTAAAAAAAAATCAGTTTCTGAAATTTCAGTTAAATGGCAAACAGTGTATTGCAACATTGCACTTAAGTTGTGGTAATAGGGCCCCTGATTTGCTTTTCAGGAGTGTGTTAAAATACTCTGATCTGTAAAAAAAAAAAATTTAATATTCTATTATATCTACCTATCTTCATTCTCACACCTGTAAGACTAGAGTTTCGCATGGCTAAGACCTGACTCAAGCAACAGGGGATTAAAAGCATCTCTGGTCTCCACTATTACACTTTTTTACTTCTTACACTCTTAAAAAGAAAGGTTGTCTTCACGATGCCACAGAAGAACCTTTGTGTCTAAATGGTTCCATAAAGAACATTTAACATCTGAAGAACCTTTATGTTTCACAAAAGGTTATTTGTGGCGAAAGAAGGTTCTTCAGATTAAAAAAAAGGTAAGAAAGAGATGGTTCTTTAACGAACCTATGACTGAATGGTTCTTTGTGGAACCAAAAATGGTTCTTATGGCATCGCTTGAAGAACCTTTTGAAGCACTTTATTTTTAAGAGTGTACCGTGATACTTCTTTGAATATAATTATTAATTAACAATGGTTTCGTTATTGCTGAGCTGCTTATTTATTGATTGCTTACTTTAATTATATTTCTTAATTCATGAAATGTCCTCTCAGAAGTCAATAAAGTACCCCAGTCTGTCTTGAAATATCGGACTTTGAACTAAATATTGTATGTATTCTGTTAAAAACGTCACCATTATGACATATCAGAATTGCATATGGACCAAATCTGTCTTCATAAGACATAATCTGTCCTCAAGCAATCAATAAAATACGTTCCTCTGAAATATGGGAGCTTTGGGTCTGTAAGCCTTCATTGTGCTGTGTATACTAGGAATATTATCAGCTGATAAACATCACCTTCTTTCCATTTCAGAAGTCTTCTGCCGATCAAACATAAATGCATATTAAACCACCCTCGAATTCAGACTAGCATCAGCATTCTTCAGCCAGCTTCAAGGGTGGTCCACGTGGAGCGTCGTCTAGCTGCTGTCTGTCTTCACAATGCAAGGCATCGACAGGCATTATAGCAAACAAACAAACCAACAAACAAGCAAACACACAAAGAGTAAACAGGATCAGGGAGCAGATTAATTTGAGGTGAGAGAGAGCTGATTGCAGTAGAGGAGGGTCTTTTTCATGGACACCCCGAGTGGAGTAGCCTATCTGGAGTTTTGATTGAGCACAGAGGCATAGCCCTCTCCAGCTCTGTGCCTTTGACGTTACGTCTTGTTGGAATGCATTGTCCCATACAGCACTGTCGTTCTGTGTTAGCTGTTCTCGTGTGACATGCTGCTGCTTTTGTTGACGGGTTGGCATTTACGTGCATCTAATGTGGACAGAAATTCTGATTCTGTTTGGTATGATCCTATAACATCTGGATATAAAATTGACTCTGAAAACGTCATGTATTTTTAAAAGGTTCCAAAAAAAGTGTTTTGCAGAGATGATATTGAAGAACTATTTTAGATTCCCCACAGAACCTTTCAGCAAACTGTCCTAAATAGAACCATTATATTTATGACATTTTAATCATCCTAAGAACCCTTTTCCAGTATAAAGAACCATGGATGTTTCAGGTTCTTCACAGAACCAAAGATGTTAAGAGCCTTTTATTTTTAAGAGTGCAGAGGGAAGAATAGAGGGCACTGAATATAAAGCCAATTGATTTTGGTATTTCTTCAAATAGGGGGCACTTATATATGTGTGTGTGTGTGTGTGTGTGTGTGTGTGTGGTGTGTATATAATTATACACCGATGTAGATACAACATCCGTCTTGTCTTATAAATATTTTATCATGCATTCATTTACTATTGCTATATTTCTCTATTGCTATGCGGTCCCAGACTTAAAATATGAAAATCCATCATTTTACATTTTAGTAAATATGATGATCTAAAAAAAATGGTGAAAGACTGGAGGACAAAAGTGTCAAAAATGTACCTTTACTGGTACAACAGGTTATCAGTGGTACACTATCCTTAAAATGATAACTTTGCACCTTATCTAACCCTAAAAGGTGCATATTAGTACCTTAGTAAAGTACCTTACCAAAGTAAAATCGTATGGTACTACTATGAACCTACGAAGGTAAATAAGGTAGAGAGATGTCCTTTTAAGGGTAGTGTCCCATTGACAATTTATAGTTCCCCTAAAGGTACCATTTTTCAAAGGTAACATTTTCTCTGAGAATGAATAAACATTTAAATATTTCTGGGGTAAAAATTATTTATGTACATTTTTACATCATGGCCATCCCTCATGTATAACATAATTTTAGAAAACTTTTTCTGTGATGCACGTGCACTGTTGGACATTGTTGGTGGACAAATTTAAATTAAGAAATTAGAGTATAAAAACATGCTTAATCATTTTATTTTCCAGTTTATGAAACACACAATTATGAATCTATTCTCTCTCTCTCTCTCTCTCAGTGAATATTATAAATCTCTCAATGAATATTATAACATTCTACAACCATAAGCAATAAACCAAGGGAGTAACACAATGTTACCATATCAAATTTTTGCAAGCACCAGTGTAGTACAGCACTAGTATAAAGTGTAAGCTCAACATATTTCTTCATGTATTTATTAGTTTATTTACTGTATTTTCAATGCTAAAATGCTAGATAGATCAAGTGATTCTAGGATTGTTATGGTTAGAATTATAAATTGTAATAGATTCAGGTGAAGGTTGGGAGTTAGTTTCACCACCGAGAAACAATGAGTGTGAAGGTTTTGGAAAATGACATAATCATACACACACTATGAGAGTACAACCAGAGGTTCTATTATGAAAAAATTAATTACATTATAATGAACTTGGCAACTGTTAACTAAAGAGCATTGAAGCATTCAGTTCATTCCTTCTGAAACTGTTTTGTATACTGTGCATAATGATATCCTTTATTTTCTGTGTACATTTTCCTCTCTGTAAAACTGCAAGGTGCTGCATTTGTGATTTGATTTGAAGAAGGAGTTGTTCATCTGATCACTAAAAATTCCCACGATCAAGCTGCACATGATTTCCTTTCCCACTTCTGTTGAAAACATTTCAGTTCAGCGCCAATTCAGTTCAGGTCACTTCAACTGTCTTTCCATTAAGGTAGGAGCTTAATAGCCAGTTGGCACCTTTGTAAATGCTTAATGAGGACAAAGGTGCCTCAAAAACAGCACATGCTCGATCAGGTCAATTCTCAAAACTCACCGTTACTGTGAGCTACAGAATCCTGTATGTTTAAAAAAAATGACACTTTCCCTTTCCCTTCTCAGTTAAATGAGACCAACAGAATCCACAAAGAGGCTGAAATCTAAGGGCCAATCCAAGACTGGGCTGATTGGATGACTCCAGCTGTGCTGAGAGGAATTCCCATAGCTTCACACCTACTTCCTGCAAGTGAGTGACTGCAATACGCAACCTCTGAAAGGGGCAACCATTGAACTCTCAAGCAAGTGGCAATATTTGCTCACCTGAAATACACACAACTCTCCAATTGGGCTGGAGCAGGACTTGGTGGCTCAGGCAGCTGTGAGGCAGAGAGAAGGGGAAGGTCAGGAAGTTTAGTGAGGGGGAATCGGACCCCCGCTGGGGTGTTGTTTATCGCTGGCGATCCCATTGTATTTTATGGGAGGGAAAGCTATATTTGTCCTTAGCCACGGGAGGCTGATGAGGTGCTAATCTGTTGAGGCGCTCGCTATTGGAGTCTCCTTGTTAGCGGGCTAGCTTGTTAGCTATCCAGGCCTGTAAAACAGAGCTTGAATTTATGGGCTCCCCTCCCTGGGTTCTGCTACTGTTCATGGGTAAGCAAACACAGATTGGGCACTGATGTTGAGGCGGCGGTGTCTGGGGGACCTTTGAATGAACGGCTGGGATGACAAAAAGATTCCCTGGTTCCCCCATGCTGTTTTCCAGTAAACATTACAAATTAGCCATCTGCATATGGATGGATCTTCAGGTGAGGCAGGAAGGAATTGCAGAGCAGAATTCTAATAACATTCCCTCATGAGTCTGATGGAAACTCACACTGGGACAGGTGACCCAGCAGATATCAACACATATCGGTGTTTATTAGCATCAACATCTAAGCATTCGTACATAAGATTAACCTCTTAAAGGGTATATGGAATAATAGCCAGGAATATCATTTTTTTTAAATGGAACAGTTTGTTTAACTTTTAGACAAAATCTTTAAAAAAGTTTTTTTTTAATGTTTTGTGTCACATTTGATCAGGCTTTTATTTGCCATGTAGTATGATATAGTGGCAATATGGAGCTCATATTCAAGGAGGGGGAATGAAAACACCTCAATTTTATTCAAACGCCAAAACTTAGCAAAAATATGCAATTTGGTGAAAATGCTGATATTTATATGGCCAAAAAGTAAGATGAAATTCTGACAGCGTGTAATGTAAATCAATGAGATCTTTATAACAATATAGCAGATACTTACATAAAATTATAGAAGTATCAGTTGTCACTCTATATCTCCCAATAATGTCTAGTAAGAGATATAAACATTCTCAGTATTTGATTCTCACATATTAGACATGGTTTTTTCTAAAAAAATGATGTCTGGATAATCCAGTAAAGCTAAGCTGCTTCAGTCCAGTAAAAGTTACAATATAAATGTCATTATTACGTTTAATTAATAAAAATCAGTAAAGATGAAAATGACCGTGAATTTAACGGTAAAAGACTGTAAAAATGCTACAGTAAAAACCTGTTAAATGATTAACGGTAAATCTCCCTACTATATACGGTGAAAAATAACTAGTATCGGGACATTATTTTACGCGTAGGTATATCCAGTGTTTTTGGAAGTTGAAATCGAACACGACGTATACTTAACACGTGATACGAGAAAATCAAGTAATTGACATTCCCAGAATTCCCTGCATTACATTTCAAATTTGATGTTATTTTGTTGAAATAACTGTTTATTCTTAGTTTTTTCTTATCAGTTTTGTATATTAGGGTTGTGTGTTACACCTAATGTTGTTAATGTTTATTGCATTATTTCAGTTTCATGTGCGTTACCATTATGGTGTTTAGTATCTGTGTGAATGACACTGTGCACCTTCTATATATGTTATTATATAAAAGCTGCTTGTGATAGGCTTTGGTTCATCATGTGACTTTCTCTTCACCACCTGCATTTGGTGGTTATCAGTGTATTAAAAAGGTACAAAACAGATTTAATTACTTCCATAAATTGGTATATTAACATCATATCAGTTAATGAAATTACAGTATTTAACTGTAAATTTAAGTTAAAAACCGTAAAACCTAAAACGTTGCTACCGTATTTTTTACGGTAAAATTCCGGCAACCACAGCTGCCGGTTTTTTACCTTACATTTTACGGAATTTTTTTTACAGTGTGGATGTTTGTACAGTTATACTAAAAGGCATAGTAGATTGTGTTCAACAGGTTTTTCAGCAAAGCTTTGATCAAGTTGATCATTTAAATGCATCAAATACACTACAATGGACTTTACGGGCTTAAAAGCTATTTAAGGCTTAAAAAAATTCTGTAACAAATATTTAATAGGCATATAGAATTCATGAAAGAAGTCAATTCATGAATACGTGAAGCTGAAAACACAGAGTAAAGCTCTTGGTGATGGTTGTCTTGGGTCAGCCTTCATTCCAACTACATTAATCCCAAACTCACTATCACCTATCAGCCCGGAATACAGATAAGACTGCCCTCCGGCAGACACGGGAATAATGGAAAATTGGAACAGTCAAATGGCTTCTGACTGATGTAAAACTGAAACGTGACTGTTTTCTTAAGAGGCTGAATGCCTGCATCAGTCAGTTCAACCGGCGGAAACTCCGATAAGGATTGGCAGAATCGAAGATATGTGGATTTCTGGCCTTTCTATATCTTAAAGATCCAAAAAGTAGCACTCCTCTATTACCATTTCTTCTTACTAATGGAAGGTGAGAAGGATGGCAAGGAAACACAGGAAACTCTAATCTCTTACTAACTTCATATTACACATGCTTTAATAACTTTCCCTAATGAATTGCTTACCGTCAAGCCTGTGTTTACTTTACTGCAGCTTGGAGGTGAAAATGTGTCAGGTGAGTGTGAACGATGGCAGCTTGTAGTGCTCAATCTGGACTGATAGCGGTGATATTTAAGAGCTTCTCTTCCCACGGGAGCCTGCCATTTAATTAGCATACTGACGCTTGTCCTCACGTTTAATTGCTTTTGGCTTGTAATTAAAACGTGTGTTGACTTTGCAGTTCCCTCACTGATGAATAGCAGTGAAGGGTTATTTGATATTACATTTTTGCTGTGGCATACATTAAAATGGAAGGATTAAAATAACGGATTTAATCCGAACCTTTTTGTCCTCAGAGGGGTAATAGTTTGTCAGACATGCCAAAGCATTATAATGCATTAATCTGATCAATTAAGAGATTTACCATCTCAAGCCGTCGAAAGGCTTTGTTTTGTTCCCTCTGTCACCCCGTTTAACTTCTGCCCGGTTTGGCCATTTAGCCGAAATGAAGAAATGTTTGATTTTGTGCATTCAGATCCTCCAGTACGCTGGGCTCGCTGGATGTGGATTGGCACCTTGTTTGAGGCATGCATGATTGTGCCGTGGTCTTTTTTACATGACAAGAGAAGCGTATTGCAGTGGGCCTTGGATACAGACCAAACAGAAGCGCACTACGGGCAGTCCTCGGCGAATGCTTCTCAATATCAAAATGTGCGTATTTGAGGAAGTCCTTTAGCCCATTTACGCCACTGTTTGCGCCCAGGCCCCTGTGCAATATCTTCCGTACCACCCCTTTGGCTTTGAATGGCATTTCAATGGCAAGACTGGGCTTTTTTCCCCCCTCTGCATCCATCCGGCGTTGTGTACATTCCCCGTCGCACTACTTTTGAGATTCATTTCCAGGTAAACATGCTTTGGTTGGCCACAAACCTGCAGCCAACAGGGGTTGTCACAGCTGTGCCAGATAATAGCCAGAACAAACTCCTGTCTCGCTCCGGAATGTTTACTGTCGCCACAGACATTTTTGCATCTTTTATTTGGAAAGAAAGAGATCCAGTTATCGGGTTCACACAGATGAATCATAAGCTTAACATGCCTGGCCTTTTGTGTTCAATCAGATAAATGACGGGGTAAAAAGGGCAAATGGCAAAAAAGAGAAACATAGGTTTGTTTGAAGGCCTCTTTTGTGGTTTAAAGGCTTTGAAATAGGAGCTCCAAGTAACACATTCTTACAAATAAAGCAGGGAATTCAATGAAATCCTGCCTGCATCACTTTTATGGCTATCTATCTATCATCTATCTATCTATATAATCTATCGATCTATCTATATATATATCTATCTATCTATTCTATCTGGTCTAGTAGCCTTAAAAATATCCTGACCTCTCAATGATCTCGAACATGAATTCCTAGTGACAAAAAGGAGAATGGAGGTCGATGTTTAAAGATTCCATGGCAATATTTACTGAGAATACAGACCCTAATGTATGAGATTGAGGAGGATCACCAAGGTGCCACCCACAGTGACAGTACATTGCAACATAGAGAGCGTGCTGAATTGCATGATGAATGATCGAGCAGAGAAGCAGAGAAAATCCTGAAGCTTTAGAGAAACAAATGCTCCTCAACAAAATATCTAAAAGATTGCCATGTATTGTTTTCGTGTGAATTTTGAGAGACATATGACATATGCCAACCCAAGTTCAATCAGGCACAAAGTATAGGCCTACGCTCCGACGTGGTGTGTTTACTCAAAGACATGGTCTTTTTGCATTTCCAACAAATACAAGATGGTGACCTTCTACACAGAATGTGTTCACAGTCTCTACCTTGTCCATTAATAATTAACTTCAAACAAAATAATCCAGGAGGACATTGTGACATGTAATTCAAAAGGCATAGTTGCATATATATGACGGTAAAGTAAGAATATATATATATTATATTATATATTATATTATATTATATATTATAATTATTTTCAGTTATTTTTTTCAAAATAGGTAAGCAGAGTTTCATAGTTTAGTATAGTTTGGAAAAATTGAATAAAAAAGGCCTGTCATAGCATGTTCATATCAATGACATGATTTAGATTTGGACAAGACAATGTTGTAGTGACTCAGTATTCAGAGAATCTGAGCTGCTGTCAAATTCTCAGTATGGTGTCATATGAGAATTCTGTGTATTAAGGCAATTTCTTCTGTCTGTTTGTCTCAAATTGGTGGTTGGTCAATGCTTTCTGTTAGAGACTGAAAATAAAAAACAGTACCTGTAATGTTATGGGGATTAAAACTTAATTAAAAAAATGGGGGGTTTTTGGGCTATTAATTCCATGACCAAAAGAACATTTAGAAGATGTGGAGCCCCCCCCCCCCCCCCCAATCTCTGTATTTGAGATGTAGATCAAGAGTCAGCTGGCCAATTATACTGCTCCTTTTATTATTTGATTTTCACTCAGAAAATAAATTAATAATAAAAACGGAATGAACATGCCTAAAGCATATTATTTACAATATGGACCAGTTTTATGATGACTACAACTGGTCCAGCATTGTCAAACTTTTCAGTCTTTAATAAATAAAATGGCATCTACAAAAATGACTGAAAGTCAAATCAAGGTAATGTGAACATGCTAAACACAAGAAGTGTGTTTGCATACATTTTAATGACGGACGGTTCTCATTTAAACTGAAGGAATACTTATTTTTACTAACTTCAACGAGTTACCCAAACAAGGTACATAATCAGCATAAATAAAGTCTAAATTTCCAGTGTTTTAATTGATTTACTGTTACAAGATTTCATTGCCTGTTGTTAAAGAAGGTTTGCCTTCATAACCACCATCGTTTAAGATGTTCAGTGGCATACAACATGTTAAACCACAATAAGAAAGTGCTACGAATTTGCTGAAGGTTATTTGTTCGGCGATGTTGCACGCGTTTCGCGGTGTCTGTGAGCACGTCTTACACCGTTTACACAATACACACAGCTCCAAATAAACTTGATTATATTTGCAAAGTGTATCCCTGTTATACGCAAATACACACTAAATCTGATTCTACACCATTAATGCTGGTGAGGCACGTGTCAAAGAGGTGATTATTTAAAGAAATATTATTTGATTAAAATGATGATTAGAATGACAATGTTAAGTTTGCAAATTTAGATAAACGTGTTTATAAAATGAACTAATACCGAGCAATAACCGTTATAATTGTTGTGTCATTTATATATTCAATTATTCATTAAATAATGCTTAAAAGATCAGTATTACTTGAAGCCTACGCCTGAGTATGAAAATACATGAACATTTCGTGACATGTTTGAATGCAACTAACTAGTGATCTATTGAACATTAAATGCAAAAAAAGTGTTAACTTTTGTGTCAAAGTGTTAACATTTGAGCATACTTACCTCAATTGTTTCTTTGGAAAATCAATTTGTAGACCAAGAGAGGGCGCACTCTTTTTTAAGAGAACCATAGCTATCAAAGGCCAAAAGAAGGAGATCAAATTATAAGCAATGATGTTTTATTTATTTATTTTCGTCGTCCTCAGCCTGTGCACCAAACCACCACCAGCTAGATATCGTGGATAGTCAAACATAGTGTATAAATGTTAGGCTACTTTGTTTAATGAAGGCAATCAAATCTTGCCACTGAGCTCTGCAGAATCAACACCGATGACCTGCTCTTACATTAGCAAACTGCGCACCGCTATTAGCTACATAAACTAGAGCGCAGGTAAACAAATTAATTCAAAATAGGCAAAAACATATGAGAACGAACAACGCATTATGAGCACGTTTCGATCTGGCCTATATCACTGCCGTCCTATTTATATATGTAAAATAAATACAGCTTTACAAATACTTTCAAATTCAATGATCAGATAAACATTATGTTTATTGTACTTGTATATTTAGCTCTAAAAAGAAAATGTATAACCGGTAAATGGTTAAAAAGCTGTTAATAATAATAACAATAGTCTAAGTACACATATCTGCTTAAGCCACATCCACAAAATATGATCTTTAACAAAGGTAGATGACCCTTTAAACTTAACACGAATCAAACTGACACGCAGAAGTGAAAGACTGGATTTTTTTGATCAGGCAGGGTACAAGTGATTTCAAAACATTTCAGCCGTTTATATATATCGTGTATATATTATTTATCGCGTATAAGATGCATTTGGTTGAGTTGCGCTGCAAGCGCTTCATTGTAGTACTACGGTGATTATCTCTTCAGCGCGAGCAGGACAAACAACAATAGAGAATATTAATAACTATGACTGGGACTGTCATATACATTATAATGAGAACACCATTATAATAAAATGCGGTGAATTTTTAGAGTTTAGTTGCCATGTTCCTGCACGTTGTTGCGTGAGGAACGTGTCCACAAAAGGAGTTCATTCAGAGCCACACAGACACGTTCATGTGCATTTGGGGCATTTTGTGCAGATAGCCTGTAAGTCGTAATATTAGCATTATGTTGTATAAATAATGAAGCTGAGTAAATAATGAACTCATTCTATATGAGATAAATGATGAGTTAAAAACCTGCTGCTTCATGCTACTGGTCATCTTCAGCGCGCGCAAGCTCAAAACAGAAATGCAGAACATTAAAAACTACTGTCATATACATAACGTTATAAATGAGAGCGCTATTGTAAAAAATGTTGTGAATTCTAAGAGTTTCGCTGACGTTTAATGTTAACTACCTTTTAATCAAAACATAAAACATTATTTACCCCGTTTGTATCTGCGAGGCATCCGTTACACATTTTCCCTGTGTGATAATGTCAGTAATTATGACTCTCGAATGTCTGACTTGACTCTTGGTAATGTATTTTCCCCTGCCCCCAACACATATGATTAGACTATCAGTCGAATATCGGCAAGAATCGAAAATTCCAATTGACTATGAAAACCTTAGTCGGGGGGGGGGGGGGGACACCCCTAATAAACAGTAATCTCTAGCTTCCGCTAACTGTACATGTGTACACTAGGGATGAAACGATTACTGGTTTGACGATAAATCACAATAAAATTCCCGACGGTTAGTATTACCATTTCATATTTAAATTATCATTAAAACCGTATTAGATTACAGCGATTTGAACAACTCAGGATAAATAAATACTGTCCAGCATAAAGCAGAGTTTTAAGTAACAGTATCACGTGCGCAGAGTAGTTTAGTTTTGTGTGAAAACATGGCGGAAAGCTGGGAGGTTTCAAAAGAGTGCTAAGGGTCTTCGAAAAAGATTCGATGGCATGGTTTTCATCTTCACTCCATGTAATACTAGTGAAGTAGGGTTCTTATAGCAGTGCTTTTCCACGTTGTTTTCTTTATTTAAAGGCGGAAATGTGAGGTTTAACATTTTATGAAACTTTTTTAAAGCTTTATTTGAACATTTTGTACATTTAATTAGACTGTTGTTGAATCACTTCAGAAGGCCTTTATTCACCCCCAGGAGCTGTGTGGAGCACTTTGTATTATGGATGGATGCTCTTTATTGGACTTCTTTTGGAGTTTTGAAAAATAACACCCATTCACTGTCATTATAAAGTTGGAAGAGCCAGGACATTTTTAAATATAACTCCGATTGGATTCATCTGAAAGAAGAAAGTCAAATACACCTAGGTTGGCTTGAGGGTGAGGGTGGGTAATGTTCATTTTTGGGTGAACTATCCCTTTAAGTATGTAAACAATGACAGAGATTTCAACACCAATGCGCATTTCTGGCAGTATTTTTACAGAACAGTATTTTAGAGAACTAATATGATGTATGCATCAAACATTTATCTGAAATGACTTATCCAGGTGTTTACCATTACCCCATGGTGTATTTTTCATAAGACAGATGATGAAAGCATATGTCATAGTTCAGATGCTTATTTTCTCAAAGTAAAGTTCGGGAAAATCTAAATCACTCCTACATTTAAATGCTCATTATAATTAATGAGGCTGTTAAAGGTGCATTCGTTAGTAGATTTAAAGGATTAATTCACTTCCAGAATAAAAATCTCCTGGTAATTTACTCACCCCCATGTCAGACCAGAAATTTGTGGTTAAAAAATAAATAAATGTTTATTTGTTTTAGAAAATGAGCGATGGTTTCTCTAGATAAGACACTTATTCCTCGGCTGGGATTGTGTAGAGCCCTTTGAAGCTGCACTGAAACTGCAATCTGGACCTTCAGCCCGTTGGTGCCCATTGAAGTCCATTATATGGAGAAAAATCCTGAAACATTTTCCTGAAAAACCTACATTTCTTTGCGACTGAAGACAGAAAGAGCATCTCGGATGACGTGAGGGTGAGTAAATTATCAGGAGATTTTCATTCTGGAAGTGAACTAATCCTTTAACCTCCCTGTTCTTCATGCAAGTCCCAATAACAGAACGGTGTTAGATGATACACTGCTATTTATCAACGTCTTTTGTCCGACAAACAAACCAGACAGGAGAGTAGATTAACGACAATTGACTTGAACTTGAAAAAACTGATGTCTTTCCACAGTTGAAACAAGATCCCTTCTGATGTTCATTCATGTTTATCGTGTGCTGTAACCAGTAAAGAGGAAGAGATGATCGGTTCACGTGCCGCTTGAACTGAGGCGCTACAGTGATCTGTCACCACACATTAAAGATCCACAAAACTGTATTTATTGTTTGAATTTCTTTAAAAAAATTACAAAATTTGAAAGCTGAGACCATGTTTCACACCAGAAGTAACCTGCTCTGTCTTGTCTGTCGGTATGTTGTCAGTGTCCTCTTTTCTTTGTATTTTTCACTGCGTGAGAACATGATGTGTGGCGTGAGAGCGCCATGGCTTGTCAGACATAGCAACAGTAACTAAGGGGGGCGGGTCTTTGTGAAGGGTCAACTGTAAAGGACACCGACACTAGTTTTAAGGCCTGTTCACTCCAAGAACGATAACAATAAAGATAAAGATAAGCTTTTACAGCAGCGGACGATATCGCCTGTTTATTCAAAACAAAGCGCGGCACGCAACGTCGGCCGCCTTTAAATTCTCGAGTTCGTTATAGCAGGATTGATTCTGATTGGTTGTTAATGTTTTTATCGTTCATCGGCTGAACGATATTGTTTCTCTGTGCCTTTATCGTTATAGCTGTGGTGTGGACTCTGCCAATCTTTAATATTGAAAACGATTTTTAGAACTATATATCTTTATAGTTATCGTCCTTGGTGTGAACAGAGTTTTAGAGAGCACACTACACAATTTACTTACCCTTACAATTTAGATGCAATTTAGGCACCACTACTCAGGATTTGAAATCGGTCCACCTTGTGTATGTAGTGATGTTTACGCTCAGTTTTTATCTTTGTCAGTTTTTTTTCCCTTCTGGCTTCAGTCCCTTTTCTGCCTACTGAGCCATACAGGTTCTGATTCTCTTGTTGGTAAAGCACGATAGTAAGTGTTTTCCATTCTCTAACTGTATGAGGATTCTCTTCAATGTTTAAATCCGCAGATCAAGTCATTGTACCATAGTGAAATACACTAACGATCTGCACCCTACATAATTAAAACACTTATAGAATATTATTATGAGTAGTTCTTCATCTCGTGTGAGTGTACGCCATTCATACTCTTCCCAAAAACTATTTATTTCTTAATGTGGAAAACGTTTTAAATTAGCACCAAACTACTGAATGCACCTTCAACACCGCAAGCATGGGACTTGTGTAGGTTACTTTAAGAGCCTGTAAAGAACAGTCTTAACTACACAAACTCTACATATGAAACTAACAATTAGTTCCATTCATCTACCAGAGATAAAATGTGTGCTTCATATCCTACCGTTGTTAATATTGTAGACATTCAGCCGTCTCTTTTCACTTCTGCATCAAGCGTGCAATGGTTTCATTTTAGAAAATCTTAACATCTTAATTTTCGTTAGTTCCATGCATGCAGAACCTGAACGTCATGGTCTATCTGACGTTTCATCATTCAGTGAGTCACTGTGAACAAAGAGCCAAGTGCTGTTGTTTTGAATGAGTTTGACAACTAACAGGAAATGTTCCATGAACATTGTTCACTGCCACTGATGAAGATGGTATTTTTATTGCAACACTTCTGAAGTGTATTGTCTAATTGTGAACAAAAGAACGATAAATAGGGGTCTTATTATAATCTACATGTAAAATGACTTTTAGGAAAGTCTCACCTCGTGAGTCCTTCTTGCTGGGTCTGCTTTTTGGGCTGACAGCTTTCTTCTTGCTGGCCTGGATTTGAGATTGTTCTCTCCACTTCTTCAGCTGGAAATTGATGAATTTCCACATCATCCAGGCCTGGGTCAGGCAGATGGCTGACAGGCATGTCATCCTAAAAGAGTCATCGTTCACAAATTTAGCCTCAGAATATCTCAAATTTGATTCCTACCCTCACTGTTAGATCCTATCTTGGATGGGAGAGCTCTCAGTCACATCAGCTAACCCTTGGATCCCTCAGGGTTCTGTGTTTGGCCCTCTCTTATTCTCGAT
>JADLZN010006374.1:0-344875 GCA_018155175.1 Sinocyclocheilus anophthalmus
GGTCTCTAGCAAGGTCTGACTTTTTCGAGCTGTTTGGAATCAATGGAGATTCTCTCCCCTATACTCATCGTACATGTGCAGGTACAACAAAGACAATGGGAAGAAGAGCAGACAATTTCATTGTTAGTTCACTGGATGGGAAAACTCCAGTGTCACTTCCCACACTCTTAGAATGCAATATGACGCCTGAAGATCGTGACGAAATTCCTACACCTGGAATAGCACAATACTTCTCTCATCTCAAGCCAATGGCTGACAAAATACCACCTTATGATGCAAGCGCTTCCATTCTTCTTCTTTTTGGAAGGGACATTCTAAGTGTGCATAAGGTTCGAGAACAGTACAATGGACCTGGTAACATGCCATTTGCTCAGCGTCTTGACTTAGGCAGGGTCATTGTGGGAGAAGTGTGTTTTTAAAAATGGGGGAAGGAAAAAAAAGTAAAAAAAAAAAAAAAAACACAGTTCCGAGCGGCAATGTTTCCGACAACATCTGCTAAATGGACGCACATCTTTTTTGCTCACCCTGCTTCAAAAGGATTCAGCGTCAAAGACAGTTTGGCACTTCCAAAGAAATCAATACCATCCACTCTACCTTGCTGGCGCAGTCTCAAGCTGTTTGATAGCTCATCGGGTGGGAATGGGAGATTTCACTTTGTGAAAGCTAAACAAAACTAATGGATCAAATTTCAAGGCATATATTCAACACTGAATCCGAGAAAAATGGTTTAAAGGATTTTGGACTGAATCTAGATGGCTTTGATACCAGATTTCTCGGAATCTGATCATACAAGATTGTATTTTGCTTAATTTGGACTAAATTTGGCTAAACTACATGCGATTCCACAGAAGTACATTCAAGTTACCATTTCAAAAAGGTTGATAACTACACTGAAGTTGTTTAAGGAGGTAATATCTTTATAAATGCATATTTAGACAACTATTTAATTTAATTAGACATTTTCCCCCCCCCTTGCCTAGAAAAAACATCTGAGTTGGCATGACATAAAAAATTTTACAATAAATTTGAATTTTCCACAAACGTAGAACAGCCAACAAAAAAGAACAAATACAATAAACCAAATTTTTAATCACAGCGTTGTTCAAAATAAATCAAATTACACACTTTTGACACATCGCCACTACAAAACTAAATAAAAAATAAATAAAACTATATTCATTAAAATTAATAGAAAAAAATTGCCTAAGCCTACAGTGACAATAAGCAACAGTATAACATGAATTAAGTTTAATCAAATTGATTGTGAAAGTCGTTTCAACTTAAACTGACTTAGGAAGTCATTTGTTGCCATGACTTTTTGATCATATTATTTACCTGTAACATGTCTGTGCCGTACCCAAATCAAGAATTAAAGACCATTTCTACAGCCATTGCGAAGATAGAGCAGAGTAAGATCGAGAGCGTCTATTTACCTCAGCAGCAACCAATCTCGCATTCTCACAACATCAGCAATAGCCTACTAAAATGACAATATTAAACATAAAACTTTTAATAACATAATAAATAAGACATACCCGCGTTGTAACAAATAAATAAAACGTTTTTGGATTTTCCCCTTACTTCAAACAAATGCTTAGTTTGTGGCTCATTATTATTATTTCAAAAAGGCTATACAATAAAACAGTACCATGACAAATTCACTTATATTAAACTTTGAACTTATATTAACAATATGCATAAGGGAAATATGTTTTACCCGCATTGTAACACAAATAAATAAACTGTCACAACACACACACTGGGGAGCACAGGAACGAACGCAGAGACAAGGAATAAAGTAAATGTCTAAGATTTAATAAGTAAAAGCTGGGAATACAGAGACACAGGACACACTGATGACACAAAATGACATTCGACAGCGGACAGGAAACAAGGGGCAAAACACATCTGATATAAACAAATTTGGGACACACCTGGGATTCAATAGAACTAACTGGGAATAGGGAACAGGAAAACCACATATGTGCATAAACATAAACCTGGAGCACTGGGAAGAAAACACAACACGAGACATGGAACAAAGTCTGACATAAACGGTCTTTGGATTTCCCCTTTCTTTAAAACGATCGTAGTTTGTGGTTCATTATTAGTCTATTAATTAAAACACATCAGCCATAAAATAGTACAATGGCAAATTCGCATAGGCCTATAGGCCTATTAAACATCTTACTTTTATTAACAAAATGAATAAGACGGACACAGTTTACTTGCATTGTAACCCAAATAAATAGGGTCTTTTCCCTTATTTAAAACTAATGCTTAGTTTGTGGTTCATTGTTTTATTTTTATTTTTTTTTATGAAAACACAGCAACAATAAAGACAAACTCAAGTGTTGCATGTTACCGGCAAATTTATACTATCTTTATGTATTTTGTTACTCCACAGCAATATATAAATCCAAGATAAAGAGCAGGTATGCTAAACCGAGACAAGGCATCATAAAGATGTCAAGTTAGGAGACTGTTTATGCCGCGCATTAAGGATAAGACTGATAAGATATCACTTCCTATACGTGCTACAGCTGCAGTGACTAGCTAATCTGCTTTGACGTGAAGAAGCCATAACAGTCTCCATCACGCTTATAAGCGCAGACAGGATAACGTACATATACCTCAGGCTAGATTAACCCAGACAGGAATACATTCTCTTGGATTTTTAGGACTTAAATCCGAAGCTTACAATCAAGAATGTGGAAAACAAATAATCTAATATATGTACAAAACATTTTGTAGAAGAAACGTAAGAGCGGCCGTACAAGCCATAATTCATGTCTGGCACTCCTCACACACTTACATTTCTCCTTACACATGCATACATTTGCTACGCTCAACACAAACATACATCTCATTTCACATACTACATTTCTTGCTTCACCCCCTTACTTGATTTTACTTTCTCCTTTCACATGCATACATTTCTACTCTCACACACACATACAGTCTCCTTTCACATACATATATTCTTGCTTTCACACACTTACATTCTCCTTTCACATACATATACTGTATACAGAATATATATATAGAATGTATGTCTGAAGAAAATATGTGTATATAAGAGAAGAATGTATATATGTGTGAGAGAGTAGTGGAAACGGAAGGAGTATAGTGGAAAAGGAAGGAAGGTCAGCACGACAGGGGGTCACGTTGACGTTCTGCTCAGTATGGCTGAGGTAGTGAGGAGGCCACAGAGTATTTCATGATACTATGTGGGTTAAAAAACTTAAAATAAATATTATCATTCGTGAAACAGTTAATTGCCTCTTAACCCCTTGAAGCGAAGGTTGTGATTGAGGATGCGTGCTCATCCTCAGTCGTGTTGCCAAATACACGTATTATAAGCGTCTATGGATTTTTTTTTTTCACTTAATTTAGGAAGTGAAGTGCGTGTCGTGTGGGAGGTTGCAAGGTTAGGTGACAGACTGGACTCAAGATTTGGACTTCATTTGCGGTTTATTTTTTTAGATTTTTGTTTTGTTTTCAATACCTGGCAGACACCGGCAACGCGGGCAGGTTATTCCTGAACTGAGGATCAATCTTGGTAACACAAACGTAATTGGAATCCATCACTGATTATTAATCTTGTAAGCTCAACTTTATATTCACTGCTGAAGACGTGACACAAGAGAGAGAATAGTCTTCGGCAAGCAGTGAAATTAGTGTTGTGACAATCTCACGTGTTTGTAGGTTACAGCGAGAATGTATGTGTGTGTGAGAGAGAGAGTAGAAATGCATGTATGTGAATGGAGAATGTAAGTGTGAGGGTAGAATTGCATGTATGTGAAAGGAGAATGTATGTGTGCGAGAGAGAGTAGAAATGTAGTTTACATATGTTAATGGAGACCTGTAAATTGTGTGACAGGAGAATGTATGTGTGTGTGAGAGTACAAATGCATGTATGTGAAAGGAGAATGTAAGTGTGTTAGAGTGCCAGAATGAATTATGGCTTGTACGGCCCCTCATAGAAACGACAGAAGTCACAGATAAACAATCATCAGATTTCATATCCTGAAGCCCCACTGACTTTCATTTTCTATGAGTGCTTTTGTATCTTGTTTTGTAATTAGTTTCTCTTGTATGAGAGCAGTCTGATACCTCCCTAAAAAAATCAGCCATGCTTTACATTCAATAAAATGACTAAACAAAATGAAAATAAATTCTATGCTGAGAGAGAAAAAAAAGCAATGTTTAATCATTTTGTCTTTCAAATGCCATGCCACAAAGCCCCCGAGCAAAAAGTTCAGGCATAATTGCTTATTCATATGGCCGGCGTGATGTTGATTGCATACGTGTTGGACCAGAGGGCAATTCATTTGGAATTTTGTCACATCTAACAAACAACAGGTGTGTTGTTGTGTTGGGTTTTGGTGAGCTGTTGTCATTTGGGGGTTGAGGTAAAGGTTATTAAAATAAACGTTTAACACGGGGATGCATTTTTATGAATGGTGCTCAGGGCTGTGTAATGCATATTCATTGTTTTAATCTCGTTAAGGAAGCAATCCCTCGACATGTAATGAGCATGCAGATCAGATATCTAATCGTGTGGCTTATCGCTAGCTCCTCAGAGGCAATTCTTCATTGTCAGGCCGGCAAATATCCCACAGATTAGCTGCAGGCTAGATAGTATGATGCCCAGTTTGGCTAAATAAAAGATAAATGTAATCCATGGATATGTGATATGGTCAGTGAAACGTAGCAACGGTATGCAGCTTTTTTGCTTTCACAGGTTATTATTTAAATGTGTAAATCATCAGTAAATTAAAGGGGTCATATGACGTTGCTAAAAAAAATAACATTATTTTGTGTATTTGGTGTAATGAAATGTATTTACGCGGTTTAAGATAAAAAAAAAAAACACATTATTTTCCACATACTGTACATTGTTGTTTCTCCTCTATGCCCTGCCTTTCTCAAACGCGTTGTTTTTTACAAAGCGTCATTCAGCTGAAAGCTAGGTTACGCGATTGGCCCTATCCATTGCGTTTAATTGCCATATTTCCTCAGCGGTGACGGAAATGTTACGCCCCTTACCATATTGTGATGGCCGTGATCCCGTCCGCAACGAAACAAAAACCAATAAAACCCATTAAAACTAAGGCTGATTTGTTGCAATCCAGTGGGTCAGAGTATAATGCCTTATACTAGGCCTTTTTTACACTTCCTCCAGGCGTATTGCATTGTGCCGTGTAAACATAAAACCCTGTCCTGCATTTGTGATCGGAGAAGCAATGACAAACAACAAGTGCTACTCTAACTGCTCAAAATTCACGTTTGAATCGTCAGTGCAAATCCTTTAAATATGAACGCGCACTTGCAGGCTGTGAGTCAGCATTATTTATCAGAAAACCAGCATTGTATGCTACTCTCCCAGGAAACAGTCCTTGTCCTTCGTCCTTGCACCCACACAAAGATAGTTCAACTTTGTTCTGGTACAGTGTTGTAATACAACTTAACCCTGTATATAGCCATGTCCACACGTACACAGGATTTTTAAAAACAGCATTTTCATTCTCCGGATTTAAAAAAAAAACTCTGCCCACATGAAAACGCAAATTGCATGCTATGTAGTCCTGTCAAAGCATGACAAACCAACAGGTCTTGGCGTATATAATCTCACCGAAAACGCATTTTGGCCACAAAGCCTTGAAAAGTTTCCATAGGCTGAAGATAACATGCAATGCTTCCGACGTCACAAGCCAAAAACTTCAGGTGTTGCTGTCTACACGATAACACTGCACCGAGATTTTGTAAAAGCTCACGCCTGGCGGAGTTTTCAAAAATTGTTCGGTTTCAGTAACCTGGTGCTGGCGTTTTGCGTGTGGACGAACGCACACCAGCGCGTAGAAAAGCTGCGTTTTAAAAATACCGCTTTCTGTGTGGACATGACCTTAGTCGTGTCCTCTTTTGGGAAGGCCACACAAGTAGTTTCGCTTTCACAACGAAACACAGCTCTTCACGACATGGCGGCGGTGGCAACAATACTACAGCAAGAATAAGTTATGTTTTCTTTCTTTGCGTGAACATTTGGGTTGCGTTATGCAAATCTTCCCACATAGTTACATAGTCATGTGGGGGCGTGTTAGAACGGGCGTTTTTCATCAAAAAGGGTACTCAATAGGGGACTGCGACAAAAAATTTTATGTAAATTAATAAATAAAATAAACTAAAATGTCCATATTCCTGAATCACAGTCAATTTTCTAATAATACATCGGTAACAAATATGTAAATAAGTGTTAACACAAGTCTAATAAGTTTTGCATTTTTGCACATATCCGTCTCGAGTGTATTTTTAAAAATAAAAAATTTGCCCTTTACAAATGTTATTAAGTCTCATCTCATCATCTTATAACATTGCTTATAATCAATCAATACTATAATATTGTTATATAATTAAAATATCATATTATTTATTTTTAAAAAATCAAAAGTCTCATACATTAAAATATATTAAAAAGAAAGCGTATCAATCTCCATCTAGTGTTAATGCATTTATACTAAATAATTAGAATATCTTAATGGTTAAATAACTACTAACTTTACTTTAATAAATTGCACCTGAAAAACAGCTGGATTACAGGGCTGCAAATGTACCCTAAATAAAGCTTTCATTCACACTTTGGATAAACTTATATTTCCCAAAAATATAAATTACCTCCTCTCACATTATTTTTTTCTCACATTTTCTGACAATATCTGTGTAACAAAACGTATTCTGAGATTGTAATCAATCTAGATAGTAATAGATCTAGGAACAGAACTATCACAGCAAAAACATTTGTATGCAATAATGCATCATTAATTTAAACGTATTAGCTTGGAGAATAACAATTTGATTATTTCTACTTGCATAACTAACATCTCTTACTTCACAAAACTAACACACAGACTTAATTTGCACTGCACTTTTTTTCAACCAAGGCAATACTTGACTTGTATCTAGCACTGTGACTGAATCAGCACTTTGTTTGTAATTGCATTACCTTCTCATTCGTACGTGGGATTCAGCCATTTAACCTTAGCTACCTGCTTTGGTAATTGCCACTTATGTAATCCGAACTTTCTTTTCTCAAAGTCACTTTGGCAAGAAACTGTCTGCCAAGAATAAACCCCTTCATGTCCAGCCAAAGTGCTTCTATTCTATAACAAGCTTGAGCTAAACAATTTTCACAAGAACCAATTAACATAAATTACTATGTAAATACCTTGATTATTCCTTGAGTAAATTAATAGGGAAAGTGACAACCCATTGTTGTTTCTCATGCAGAACTCTGTCAGTTGGCCTTTTAGAGTTTCCTCACTGTCACCGTCATTATCTCCAAATGATTTGTCTCATCTGGATCATTGCTCAAGTACTTATTTCACGAATATGAATGATTTAAAACTTGATCTCTGACACCTATTTGAATATGCACACCACATACCCTGCATCAGATGTTTTCACGGGATTTAAAGGGATAATTCACTCAAAAATGAAAATTCTGTCATCATTTACTCATCCTGAATGTTGGTACCAAACGATTTTGGTTAACACTGATGTATAAAAATACTATGTTCCACAGAAGAGATGAAGTCTTAGAATTTTGGAATGACATGAATGTGTGTAATTGATGACAGTTTTTATTTTTGGGTGAATTGTTCCATTAATTAACAAGAAAAAAAGTAATAAATATTCAACTGTTCTTAGTTTTCAAATTGACAACCCATTGGAAAAGTTACAAATAACTAATCGGCTTGAATGACACATGGCATAATTAATGAACCCCGACATGCATAAATCAGCCGACGTCTGTTCATAATGCCTCAGCCTAATGAGTACAGAGCTGAGAGCGAGCGATCGAGGATCCATCAAACTCAGCAGCTCAGGAGAACATATCTGCCAACAGGCCCACCAGTGGATGGTGACATTATCTGTCTGATCCTGACCACATAGACAACCCCAGAACTACACACATGCAAACAAATACTCTCCGCGCTGTCATGCCCTTAGGTGCTTCATTAACACCTGTGCAAATCAGAACAAAAAGATAAAAAATCCCCCTCCAAGAAAAAATTCACAATCCATATTTAGAGGTATCGGTGTTTGAAATATACACTACAATTCAAAAGTACTTTTTTTCAAGAAGTTGTAACACTGAAGACTGGAGTAACGGCTACTAAAATTCAGCTTTTCCATCACATGAATAAATTACATTTTAACACATATTAAAAAGAGAAAACAGCTATTTTAAATTCTAATCATATTTCACAATTTTTGCTGCATTTTTGATCAAATAAATGCAGTCTTGGTGAGTACAAAAGACTTCTTTTAAAAACATTTAAAAATCTTACCAAACCTAAACTTTTAAACTGTAGTTGTAACTGGGAAAATAATTACAATTAATAATTTTTACCATAATTTTCTTTATTTATTTTTCTACCTTCTATATGTTGTTTAATTTCATTAAGCAAATTCACCTTAAAAAGTGAATAATACTGTAAATACAGTAAATTAGGATCAGTTCATATAAGATGTATTCAAGTTAAAAGTATATTCTTACAGACAGACACATCAGCAGAGAAAATACTGTACATGTAGAGCAAGCTCACTGTTCGTGATGCTCGAAATATTGGAAGAAAATTCTAAACTTTGCATTTGGGGTGGAGGTTTATAAGAATGTATCTCTGAAGGGAACTGACTGTCTTCAGAAAAGTTTAGATGGCATTTTCTTTTCATCTACTCCATATAGTACACATTAAACAAGTGCAGTGCAGCTTTTGTTTTTTTTAGGCCAGTTCAGCCTGTAATAGAGCAAATCAACAGCTTGCTCATGTACTCTTTCATTCTTTCTTGTCTCTTCCTTAAAGAAAAAAAATCAGCAATCGGTATCAGAATCAGCCGGCAATCGGAATAGTCCATGAAAAATCAAGATCGGTGCACCTCTAATTTTTGTAGATCGCCTACTGGTTAGTTTCCTCAAACAGTCATAACTTTGTCTAACTATTAACAGCAAGTCAAGAGCATGTGAGCGCACTGATCCACTTAAACTGGTATACACAGAATGTATACTCACACATAAACACACACAGTGTTAGTGTGTACCTGGTATTCCCTATGTTATGGGGTTTAAATGTGTGTGTGCACGCATGTGTGTGTGCACGCATGTGTGTGTGTATTTTGAACAACAATGTATACATATATATGGGTGCTGTTCGACTGGGCTGATTCTGATCGTAGTGGTGGGCTGTTTGGACCAAAAATGGCCAGGGCTGATTTTCTGTCCCAGTCCAGCCCTGGTTGTATTCTGCTTGTCGAGACTATAGCTATAAGCTATAAAGTGGGTTTTGCACCCAAGCATCTGGCATGGCTCAAAATGTGAAGACAGTACAGCACTACCTTAAAGACATTTGACACCTCCGGGAAAGTCTGTTTCTTTGACGTGCAGCTTTCATGCCTCATGTTTTTCAAGACAGACTGAAAAAAAGAGCTGCGATGGACCTGCTGACCTGACAGATGTGGCTCAGCCCAAACCAAGCTCCTCAGTCCCCCGATCCTTGATTTTAAGTGGAGTCCAACAAATGATCAAGACATCTCAGGAAACATTTCCAGTTTAGGCAATGGACTTAATTTGAACGAATCATTTAAAATGTTTATTTAGACTGTCACATTTGATTTAGTGTTAATGTACCATTTCATTCTTGAAACTGAAGTGATACTGAATGCTAAAATGATTATATGTCTTCTCCAGTTATTTAATTTCAGATTTGGACATTTTGTAAGAGTAATCTTTTTTCTGTAAGTAATGGTAGCTTTTCAACTCAAAAGTGCCTAGTTCCTCTCCTTCCATTACTTTCAGCGAAGAATCCAATGAAGCATGTTTCAAAACAGTCCAAATGAAAGACCTTTACAATCTCCTCTGTCCACATCTTCCTCTTTAAAGGAGTTGAAGTCTGTCTTCCACCACCTGTCACTCTCCCCCTCATTCGTCTTGAAGCTCTACAGCCAATCATCTCTCAGTCTGACAGGACCGCAGTGGGACTATTACAGGCAGGGATGTGAGTTTCTGCTGGAAGTCAAACAGTGCTGAAAGCCTGATCTGTAATGGTCGATACAGCTTAAACTAATAACAAGAACAAAAGTACCTTTTTTTTTATATAAGATACGGCACTATGGAAGTACCATGTTTTTGGGACTAATATTAGAAACATGATAATCATTTAGTATCATGGTATAATGTCCAAGTACCAAGCAGGAATGCACAATATTAAAATTCTAACCAATGCAGATTATTATTGTTATATAAATTATGGCAGCTAACTAACAAGTTGCTGATATTAAATTTCTATACAGTTCTGTCAAAAAAAAAATACTACAAATGAAATAAGTAATGAAATGTAATTAATTTAATACATTTTAAGTTAAATGTAAAAGTAATTTTAATGTTAAATATAATTAAGTATAATTAACATTAAATGATTCTAACAAAAAATGTGGGAAAATAAGAATGATGAACTAAATATCCAATAATATCAACCAAAATGTATATGCTGGGGTTGTTTTTTTATTATAGTTGACTAAAACTACAACCATAAAAAACCTTCGTTACTTGAAATAGAATTAACTTGAACTCAAATTAAATATGGAAAAATTCAATTAGTTGCCAAGGCAACATTTCTCATTTTCACTTATTTTAACTAACATAACTAAAACTATATATATAGTTTTATAGCTTTAACAAAAATGTCAGTGATTCTAACTGATACCAACACTGATACACAAGTTACCATTAATAAAATAAACGAATTACAAAACATTTCTAATAGGTCCACTAACCTATATATTGTGCATTTCTTTTAGAAAGACAAACATTATTGGCTTTTTATAATGTGCACCAATAAAAGTAAATACAATTAAAATTAACATTAAATAAAATTTACATGGTGTTTGCATGTATTGTGTCTTAGCAGTGTGTGGACACAACTACCCTACATTGATAAAAATCCATTCTCTCTGTTTTTCTAATCCCCCAAAAACCTAAACAGTCTCAATTATCAAGCCGTTTTGATTTTCTGAGCAGTATGCCCTGCCCATGACCAATGACGGACTGTCCTGTATTAGCATATCGTCCGCTCAGCCAGTTGTAAACTGTCCTCCCCTTTCTCCGCGCTCGACCAGCTGTAGCAACAACAATTTCTCGTAAGCAATGCAGGTGTTTTGTAATTGGAAGTAAAAGTGAACATAAGGCTGTATTCACACCGCAAGTGTGAGCAGGGGCATTAACAGCGGGTTTTTTTCGAGTGCATATTAACAAATTTAGTGCTTAACACCGTGAAGCTGGAAGCAGCGCGTGAGCGTCAAGCAGGACGTCGTTTGGAGGCCGCAACTGTAAGCGGTACAGTGTTAAGCGGCAACAGGTGCAAGAGTCTTCATTTTCTCCCGACGTCAGAGCCACTGAGGCACCCGTGGATTTAGATTGTTTTTTTGATGATAACGCACCACTGAATACACAAAGAAACAGAAGAGAGGGGTGGAGTGAGTATTAGCTCATTATAATTTAAAGAGACATGCACCTAAACGGGTCACTGTGAACAGAGCTAATTTTGACAAGGTAAAAAGGGTGGTGTTTTACATGACTATTGAGGAATTTTAAACAAAGTATGTTGCAGACATTTCATGAAGACCCTAAAGAATCATATCATCTTGAGGAAAATGAGCATCCGATGTCCCATTTAAATAAAAAAGTAATTTGATTATGATTCTACAATTAATAAATCACATTATATTAGATAAGCACCTTTACATTTTAAATTCCTAATTGTAAAAAGTACCATGACCATGAAGCTTAATTTTTTCAAATCTGCTTAAAATTCAGGAATGGCGTTACTGTGTAACAGGTGTTTTGACCTGCCATCAATCCCAAAGACAGTCCATTCAAATGTGCATCAGCTCTTCTGACACGCGCGCTAAAATCGTAACAGGTTTCTTTTTTTAATAGTTTGCTGTCTTGGCTGGCCTTTTGAGTATGCAGGCTTCTCAGCTGTCAGTCAGCAGTGTGTATGAGCTTTGGCCTTGTCAGTTTGTTTTGTGCACTGTCTGACCTCTCTCTGAATGATATGTGTTCTTTCGGGCCTCCCAGAGCGCTAGCACAGAGCCGTACAAACCAAATTACGGAAGATTACTGTCAGTTGCAGAGGTCTCATTTACATAGGGAAAACAAGGCAGGGAAAAAGGGCCATTATTGAAAACGGATTTATGAGGGATCCCTCATGAATTAAAGAAAGTGCATCGCATAATGTGGCTTTATTGTGTTTTGTCCAAGTGCCGGGTTATGAAGACTGTACCGACTTAGAGGGAGTCGAGCGACCTGGATGTACCCTCTGAATCTCAATATGGGAATGCTAGCCATTCTTTTACATTCTTTGGATGCTGGAATGGAGAGTCTAGCTCTTGTTCCTCTGGGGAATGAACATTGTGAAACACCATGTGTGTCCACTGAATCCTGAAATATCGGCAGCCTGTCTTTTATAAACATCTATACACCACTGCTATGGCTCTCAGCATGCTAATTTCTGCAGGAACAACAGGGTTATACTTTGGTCATTCGCAGCAGCTCTAGTTTGACACTTGATTGCATTATAAATATTTGGTGTGCATAAAACATTTAAAATATGAAGACAATAATACGCATGGCTTTTTAGAGTTCTTTATTTAGTTATAACATTTAATAAAAAAAAAAACTAAATATTTCAGTGAATTATGTCATTAAATAAAAAATAATTAATGAAATAAACTTAAATGTAATAATTATAACAACAAATGTAATTAAATGTAATTTAATGTTAAATAAAATAATTCTAAGAACACATGTACAGTAAAAATGGGGGAAATGAGCATGATCAATTCCATTGAGTAATACTGACTGAGACACACACACAATGCTAACAAATACCAATAAAAAACACCACTAATTATTGTAATTGTAATTATTAGAAAACTTTAAAAATACGAAGACAATAATTGACCTTTTCTGAGTTCTTATTTAATTATAACAATTAATTATATAAAATTTTATTAATTTCTAATTCTCATATTTTTTTTTGAATGTGAAGTTTTGTGATGCCAATTGTGCAGCGTTTCTAAGATAAAAGAGTTTATATGGCAAAGTTTTCCCTTCATTTTACATAAACAGAATTTAATATTCATATGTTATCCAATTACATTACCTAACATAACAATTTTAAATATTCAATATTAGTTTTTCATGTTTTCTACAAGAAGTGCAGAGAGAAAAGTGCTTGTTATTTTAAAATAACTGACATCATCTCATAAATATTCACAATATAAATACTCATGAAACAAGGCAAAATTTGATATACCTTATACCTGTCCCTTCATATTTGACATGAATTATAACATGAATCACTTCTCACTCATTTTGGGGGGGGGGGGAGCCAAAGAACTAAGGCACCTATACTACAAGCAGATTGCTCACTGTGAGCACATCAGACACCTACGAATGCAAAACTATTAATACTAAAATGCCGCCTGTTCATGCTGGGAACAGGACAAATGGGACTATTTGTGAATGACTATTTGAACGCAAAAATATGCATTAATCAAACTCACTTGCTATACTTGTTGGTTTGACTTTAAAAAAGTATGTAATAATCATTTCTTGTGTCCCAGAAATTTGAAAGCTTTGGAAGATTAAGTACAACAAACAAACCAAACTAAAATTATTTTTTTAATATTATTTAGTTAGAAGGTTTTTTTTTCAGTGTGGTAAGAGCTAGAGCCCAATTTTAAATGTCTATTTTCAATTCGAATAGTCAAAGAGAGGCTGTAGACTTTGAAGGGTTGTATGGTAGCTAAGATTCCCTTTAAAGTATTTTGCCTCAGAGATGGAAAAAAATGAGAGCACATCCTGTAACATGTC
This sequence comes from Sinocyclocheilus anophthalmus, assembly GCA_018155175.1. Taxonomy (NCBI): domain Eukaryota; kingdom Metazoa; phylum Chordata; class Actinopteri; order Cypriniformes; family Cyprinidae; genus Sinocyclocheilus; species Sinocyclocheilus anophthalmus. The sequence continues at coordinate 13,937 of JADLZN010006374.1, forward strand.
AGATGTGAGTGCTTAGCGTTTGCTTTTTTCGCTTGACAGACTTGGGAGACTTGGGGCCGAGTGGTTCGCAGCAATTTCCTCTGAAACGCAGAAGTGGGGTTCAGACGAAAGTGAAGGAGGACGTGGTAGGCGGTCCTGCCTCATCTCATACGAAGAGGTCTGGCAGGCTTCTAATGGAGCGCCCAAAAATAAAGATGTATTCTCTACATAGATAGATAGATATATAGATAGATAGTATTTTATATGATATAATATTTTTAACAGCTGTTAACTGTTTGCACTGCAAACCCCTCTCGAAAAAGAGGCTCTAGAAACCCTCGTGCACTATTTTGTACTCGTCATTAGCTCACTTGCCATCTCTTTCACTTCTTATTATAGTTTGAAGGTTGGATTTAATTATCACCTGGTAATAATGAACTGGAATCAGTCTCTCTATCTATATCACACAATCATCTTTCTTTCTCTCTCTTGTTCATTCTTTAATTTACACAGGAAATAGGTCAAGTCAAATTTCATCTATACATGTAGCCACCAGGAGCGGCTCAAGGGATAATATTTTACTGAGTCGCAGCAAGGTATCACATTGCTGTCAAAGAAAGCACAGCTCCATATCCATGTAATACACCCAATCAGCATCGCTACATTGACCTCTACATCCAGAGTGTGTCACTGTTAATTACATATCCACAAATTACCACAAAATGCTTCAGAGGTCTGTAACTGGACAATATAAAAGAATAAAAAATATTTTTCCATATTCTAACAACGCATCAAGTCTGCTCATACAAAGCCTCATATCGTATAAATCAGTTTCTTCAATTAAAAATGTTATAATGGGTTATATGAAGTGCTAGACGGTCTGATTCATTTTAGTAAATCTGTTTGTTTGTATGTAAATTAATCAGTTTTTTTGTGATTTTTTTTTCTCCCAAAAATGAGTCCCCACATACAGAAGAAAAAATAATTAAAATAATTAAATACAGTTAAATCATTGATATATATGCATTTTATACAAATAATAATAAAGTAAACACACACACACAGCCAAAGAATAATACTGCCTTCAAATATTGCCTTTCATGCAGAGTGTAATGTAGCTTTATGTGAATGTAAACGATCTTCAAAGTTGTAAAGCCGGAAGTGCATAATAAATAAAGTTATTGTCTCCCAAAAGAAAGAATCATCTCTGAACAGCCTAAAGGAGTCATCAGTAATTCGAATCCCACTTCTGTGATGGCTACACATCATGGGGTAACACATTTGCATAATGCCTATGTTCTACATTGGCCGGACACAAACAACTTGACCTGCCCTCAAACACTGTAGTTTGTTTGTGTGGTTGACATCATGTTGAGAAGACGCTGTGTCCTATGCTGTGAAACTAAATTAGTTTTATTTTCACTTCCAAAAGATGAGGCTGCAAATAATCAATGGTTAAAATTCATTTTTTCCCACTGTATCCCTTTCCACTGTATCACCCAATCTTTTTTTGTGTTCCCGTCATTTTACTGACGGCTGCTTCTCTAATCTCAGGGAGTTCAACGCAGGATCCCTATTTTACCCAGCACTGGGTTGCATTTAACCCAACATTTTTTAGTGTGTATTGTAGTGTATTGGAATATTGTACTCCCAAAAAAATATTAGGATTATTAAAATGGCAAAATAGGGGGACATTAATTTCCTGAAGGAATAAGTGTTTTTCAACAAATCAGTTGAATCAATTATTCAATGACTCCCACTTGATTCATTCCTGAATGAATCAACATATTCAAATGAATTGGCTGAATGAATGAATCAATGACTCACTCATAAAGACACTTACTGGAGTAAGAGCATAACTTATATATATAAAGAACATATAAACATATATATAAAGTACACACACACACATAGTTGTTGTTTCACTATATTAAACTATAAGTAGCTTAAGTTTATAGCTTGGAAAGACAGTAGCTCAGCAGCTTCCCCAACACTGGTAGGCATTTTCAGGGAGGTTGTTGTTGGGGATGTGCGTTGGAGGTTCTCAGCTGAGCTTTGTATGGAGATCTTAGGCTTTGAGTCACTGCTATCACAGCAAAGTCCACCCCAGATGTTTCACATTCCATCATGATCCCAAGGATTACTGGAACACATGACCAAAGCACCTTTGGACCGCGGTGCTTACGCAGGTTGCCACACACACACACCGAAGTGTAAATGACAGAAGTTGTGCGCACATCAATAGAGGGTTCATTTTATGCTTGCACAGCCAAAGTCCCAACTTAAGGCTCCTAAACCCTCAGAATACTAGGGTTATAAAACAAGGGGTATGTATTAGTAGCCTCCTTTATGAAAATAAAGTTTTGACGTCAAAAGTCTGGAGGATGTTTTGGAGAAATTCCAAATGATAGAAAACTCAAGGAAACTGAGTTGAGTTGAGAACTGGGTCCCTTGAACTTATTCATGTGTTTGGTGAGATTCCCATTAGCTACTACAAACCCCAATTCTTCTTCCTGGGCTAGATGCAAAAAAAAAAAAAAAAAACACAAGACACAGAACAACTGTAGTGCTACTCCTCCAGTTGATTCTTCTCAAGCACTAAACACACATTAAAGCACTTTTACGTTGTTTACAGAGCCGCAAAAAGCCTTGAAACAATTCGCTGGACACTTCTTTTTTTACATCAGTAATGCCTGTTGGAACCACCGCCAGAAGAAGCATTAGCTTTGTTTTTCATACGCCGATGTCTCCGTGCAGCATCCAAAGCAAAGCTGACAGGCAACCTGAAACCTGCCAGTCGGCTGAAACAAGACAATTGTTCTTGGCTAAAGCACCGAAACATCTTTCTAAACAGTGCGACCGTCTACAGGGCCAGGTCATGCTAAAACGGACAATGGGACCAGTGAGCAGAAGTTTTGGGATGGTGTGGAAGAATCTGATGGATACCATCCAAAGCCCCACAAGCTCAGCCTGCGGGAATTAGACATTAGGAATACTGTCATCACAGCTTGAGTCGGAGGTGGGTACAAAATGGCAAGCACAACTCTTTATTTTCCCTTTGGTGCTTTTTATTCTAAAGTGGTCTTTCATTGGATCTAGCTAGACACATCCAAGAGAAAAATGAGAAGTTAAATCACAGAGATAGGCAAGAATGAGTCGTTCTACTCTAAATATAGATTCCATGGGGACTGACTTCTTTAATTGCTAGTTTGAACAGCGCACTGGTAGAAATTTGTTGTTTTGTTGATGACCTGCACTGCTAATGAGGAACTCTTGAGAGTTTCTGTGCTAGAAACGTATCTCAGGCTAACACAATGTGCATATGTTCAAATTCAAAATTGCTGTCATTAACACTTTTTAAAAGAATGCAAATCAGTTGTGATTCTTTTTGAGAAACTGAGTAAGAGAAAAATATAGTATCTTTATTAAGAATTAGCATCAAATTAATTAATTTGAACCTGAAGGCTGTCATTTTTTTCTATGTTAAAATGCCCTCTCCAACTTAATATGCACAGACAACTATAAAAAGGTGCTATATTCCTCTGAATGATGATATATACTGACATATTGATCATATATGCAAGTAAAAAAACATTTTAATGCATCCTTGCTGAATAAATACATTTATAATGTTACAAAAGATTTCTATAAATGCTGTTCATCAAAGAATTCTGATTGTTTGATTATTCCAAAACCTATTATGCAGAACAACTATTTTCAACACTGATAATAAGAATGCTGATTTCTTGAGCAGCCAATCAGCATATTAGACTGATTGCTGAAGGATCATGTGACACTAAAGACAAGTTATGACAATTCTGCTTTGAAAATTCAGCTTTGGTTTTAAAAGAAAGCAGGACAAAAAATAAAATAAATATTATATTCTATCTTTAAATTAGAAAAAATTATTTTAATTAAAATAATATTTCACAATATTGCAGTTTTACTGTGCCAAATAAATGTAGCCTTGGTGAGCATTCGAGGCTTTTTTCAAAAACATTTTCAAAAAAAAAAAACCTTTTGAATTGTATTGTACGTAAAATTATTATTAGCATTTGTACACTCTCAGAAATAAAGGTACAAAAGCTGTCACTGGTGTGGTACCTTTTCAAAAGGTACACTTTTGTTCCTATTAGGTTCTAATATGCACACTTTAAGTACTAATATGTACCTTTAAGGTACCAAATGGCCCGTTTTATGTACAACATGTACCTTTTGAAAAGGTACCAACCCAGTGTCAGCTTTTGTACCTTTATTTCTGAGAGTGTATTAATATATATTGTGAATATATTCCATTCGATGACACTAGTGGCACAGAAATGACACATTTCAGCTTTAAATTACATTCAATTTCTCAATGACAATTACATCCCTGGAATACAGTGTTTTGACAGCAGCACTGTATATCACAGGGAAATAGACCGAAAACCGGTAATGACAGTAGACGCTTCACAGCTTCAGCTGACAGTTAACACAAGGAAAGAAGCACTTCATGTTTAGTGGGTCAGCAAAAACTAAACATCAAATTCATATCAATGCTGCAATGTTTAATTAGCACATGCAAACACTAATTAATGGAGACTGCTAAGAGGCATAAACAAACACCCACCTATAAAGCACAATAAAGAATCCCGCGGTGTATTTAGCATGTAAATAGAGAGCTTCCATACTGTTAGTACAAATGGAAATTTCACAGTTATGTATATTGTAGTGCTCAAAGTATTAAGCATCCTGTCCTCTTCAGGGAAAGCTTCATTGCAACACACATTTCATTCACTTTCCCATTTGCCTCACACTGTGCTTTTGATAGATTGTGGGATAAATATATCATCGCCGAGATGAGATGATAATAAGATTCATAATGACATAACAGTTAAGTTGGGATAACAAATGCTAAGAAATTGCCTTAGAACCTCCTAACTTACTGTGTTTGTCAACGTCTGAGATCTTCCAAAAGCTTGCATGACCTTCCTAGAGTCAGTTTTATGACACCTCTGTAATCATGATGTTCACCTCATTAACTAACTGAAGCATGTTATAATGCTATTCTAAATTTTTATTCCAAGTTAAACGTGTCTGTGGAAATGTGAACCGTAAGCTCAAGGTCAAAATTCACCAGGGGACTCTGGGAGAAATGAAAATTACATATTTTAATCATCATAAAAAAAGAGTGGGAAAGAGATGATTTGAATTCCGCGGCCTGGCAATAAAAAAAAAGACTAGAAAAAGATTACATCTCAGTCTATGCGGCAGCTACAGAAAAGAAAATTACAGCTTTTAAAAGACCTTTTGACTTTGTAGTGCTATGAGGTAGAGCCATTGAACAAGCAGTCGTAAACAAGATAATAGTATAATTTATCACTAGAGCGATATTTCTGGCTTAATGCAAAGCTGTTTTGTTTTAGCCTATTATAAGCATTAGCTCATTATAGGATTATTTCCTCCCTCATTTTAAGGTCAGGTTTTGAGATTCCAATGAAATACTGATGGAAATTGTGCTAGTCCACACTTACAAAAGAATGCTTGTAAGCTTCTCTGCAATGTTGTTGAATACGTATTACTTACTCCTGTCTATTGTCACAATTTGGCATTCAGAAAAGACTCAGCTGCAGCAACGTGATCTATGACTGAAATATTTATCTGCACGGCTCTTTTCTGCTGAGAATGTTCTGCGATTGCTTTCCCGAAAGTAATGTGCCTAATGGTGAAATTATGCCTGCCAAAAATGACAGTAAATGACTGTGATGGTTTTTGGAAAAGGCTTTGATGACTGATTTTACAGTAGCGCTGCAATGTTTCTGGAAGCTGCTTCCTCTATGCGAACAGCAGGGAAAATTATATGCTAAAGAAGTCTGAAATACCATTTTATGCTAAAAGCTTTAAAATGATCCGAACTATACTGCATTACAAATGTAAACATGTTAAAGGAATAGAGCACCCAAAAAAGAAAAATGTCCATAATGCTCTTTTCCTTTCAATGAAAGTGAATAGCGACCAGGGGCTATCAAGAAGTACCACAAAGTACCATAAAAATATCATAAAGGAAATCTATATGATATGTTCATTATATTGCAAGACCATTTTTATGATTCTTTTATGGCGATTTTTGTCATTTTTAAAGCTTGACAGCCTCTAGTCTGCAATTTACTTTCATTGTATAGAAAAGAACAGTGTGAACATTGTGTTAAACATCTAAATTTCTCACACACAAAAAAAAAAAATCAAAGGTTTAGACTAACTAGGGTGAGGGAATTAATACAGACTTCCATTAGTTGAGTGAACTACCTCTTTAAAGTCAAAGAGCATAGTGCACATCAAATTAAAACTAAGTAAAAAACTGCCACAAAGCAAATCAGTTCAAAGGGCCCCTGCAGACAGATTCACCTTTACTGGGGTTACAAAGCGTCCGCACTACCTCAAAAGATGAATGATCATGTCAGGTAACACCAACCAACAGTATCAGAGCGGAGATCAAGCATGTGGAAAAAGCCCTGAAAGCACAAACGAGCTGTAAAATAAAGGGACAAGATAGAAGAAAACAAAATCAATTCTGGAATGACAGACAGCTGACAGCTTCAAAAAAGGAAAAATAAAAAGTAGCTCTATTTGGCTGGTGGCTTATATTGCACTTTTGTATTGTGCCTTGGTGTTCTTGCACTATGTGCCTTTATATTTTTAATATTGATTTTTCATTGTGTAACTTGTTTAAACTACTTGTGATTTTTCTGGTCTGTTGGAAGAACTGTGTAGACAGGACTTTTAATGCACTTGTTTGCAATGCCAAACCAAACAAATGTTGACAGCACAAAAGTGCCTGTAGCACAAATCAATAAATAATTGTGGGTAAATTCGTCAGCCATGCCCCGAAACAATCAACAAAAAACAAAGAGCTTTCAGGAATATGTGAAAAATGAAAACTGATGAGACATCTTATGATCTAGTACTCAGAAGGGAATCATCTTTCTTATTTTGATAGCAATGATACAAAAATATACTTTATTTTAGTAAAACATCCATAATATTAATATAATATATAATATTTATATAAATAAAGACCTACATTTTATCTGCATTACAAATATGTTTGATTTCATTATTCTTTATTCTATATATCTTTTAGTCTGTGTGTATATTTAACACACACACACACCCAAATAAATGTATATTATTTTGGGCGTTTATTAAACACACAATATGCATTACAAATATATTCATTCTATAATTTTTTTTTATATTACTAATAAGTAAATGTTTTAAATATTTTTTTCTATCTATCCTCTCTTACAAAAATAACATTTATTATAACATTTAATAGATAAATTTAATTCTTCGGAATATATAAAATTTATAATGATTAACAATATATTTTATATTATAATACACACCCAACACTTCATTAGAAATTAATTTGACCAAAAACAAAATGTCTGTCCTATTTGCATGTGGGTGAAGCTGAAAAGATACTGTGATCATCAATCTGAGATGTGCCAAGATGTGCACTGCAAATCCACCTACAGTGCATTGTGCAAAAGACAAATGGGAGCATCTAGGCTATGAACCTTTCCCAGGCGACCTTTAAAATCCTCATGGAGGCAGCCCGTCGTGTTAACGCTGAATTATATTACACACATCTTCCTACAAAGCTGCTAAATGACCTTCGTCTCAGACTGCATGCAATGGTTAACGGATCTTTCAAGAGGCGGAAATTAACATTAAATTACAGCAATGTGAAGATTAGCTGATACTGACTAATGTGTTTAATTAAGATGCTAGGGAGAACCCTCCATTAACTGATCAACCTTTGACATGTTATTTCTGACGCCATGAGTGCATGGGGAACTTCAGAAACATAAAATGAGTGCCAAGCAACTTTTGATGGAGTGAAAGCGATAAGTAAGCTAATGGTTTTTGATGGAAAAACTTCAGCAAGAGCATTGCTTCTATACTGGGGATTTTGATTAATTCTAGTGACTCAAATCTTTTGATTCCATTCACCAATAAGATTTGTTCTTTCTGTAAATTATATCATTAGGCTGAAACAATCATTTCAAACAAATGTTTCATCTATTGTGAGTCACTGAATCAATCATTGAATCAGTGAGTCATTCACACCCAAAACGAGTCTTGTTATGCCTTATTAAACTTTATAAGCCTTCAAGTCAGCTAAAAGATGAAGAAATAGCTTTTAAGCACAATAAGCTCTTTCATGAACAAAGACAATAAAGCAGATTGATTTGTTTTCCTCCATTTTGTCGACTAGAGCTGACTTTTATCAAGCAACCAAAGCAGTCATGCACTTCACAAGGGAGATTTTCAGCATCAGTGGAAGAGAAAGAGAATGATTCATTCACTTAAAAATATTTCTTCAAAAATTCATTCAGATTCATCACTTTTGGCTAGTTTGTCATGGTTTAAAATAATCCTGAACAAACAGCAAATTGAAAAAAAGTATCAGAAATGTAATGAGCCTAATCCTGGCCAATGAAAAATGTTTAAATTCAATCTCTGTCGGATAAACTGCTGCTATTCCCAAGAAAAGGACATCTTGGCCTGAAAGTTGAGCAATTACTTCAACGCTTGCTTTCAAGCTGAACTGTATCTGTCTGATCCTGATATCTCATCTCGTCACACTTAGCCAGAAGGCCTACCTTTTGTCGAATCTCCTCCTCCATTTTGACGGGTGATCCATACTCAGCCACCTGCTTGACTCCTTCACTGGCGAAACCTCCATACTCCCATAACATATAGCTTCTCGAGTGAGACGCACCAATGAGAGCCGACCAATGATTAGCACGTCCTTTGGAACAGAAACAACAGTGGTGAACAAATAACAGATCTTTCAAGCTACAGCTTAATACAATGTTAAATCCTCCCAGATAATTGCACTTCAGAAGTAACTTGTTCTCTAGTGTGTATCTTCAAAATCTAAGCCTCTACTCTTGTCTCTCTTTAAGGAGCCTACCGCATACATCACCGTCTGTTTCCACAGACCCATTAACTAGCAGCAGTGCGCTATGAGACAACATCCGCCCGGCTTCTCTTATCTCACAAAGTATCACAGTCCAGGCTGTAGTCCTGCCTGCTTGCCATGCAGTAAATAACAGATTAGATCATTGCTGCCACACACATAGGAAATGAACCAGCTCTCCTGCTGACTGCTATATTAGCAAACCAGCCCAGAGAGCTAAAGCTGCAGAAGAAAGAGATTGCTGGCCACCTCTGCCCATGTTCTCACTCTTTCTACAAGCCACTTTGTTCAAATTTTCAAGTTTGAGATCTAAAATCAGCGTGGCATCAACATATATCAAGAATGTGTTTTCAGTGCTCTTTAAAACTCAATTGTAGTACCTGACTGTTAAAACTACATTTTTGCAATTAATCTAAAAAAATATGAGTGTGTAAATCTTTGCCATTTTACACTTATAAAGATGCTGGACGATTTCAAACACTTATTTCAAAATGAAACAGAACATGGAACACTGAACATGATGCAAATCTCCAAAGATTCGATAACATAGCTAATTTCTTACATTTCATTTACTTTCATATACTTACATTTCACACTAATTAATCACTAAATTTTCAGCATCATATCTACATTTTATTTGATTTATAGTACAGATAAATGTGACCCTGGACCACAAAAGCAGTCTTAAGTCGCTGGGGTATATTTGTAGCAATAGCCAAAAATACATTGTAGGGGTCAAAATTATTTATTTTTCTTTTATGACAAAAATCATTAGGATATTAAGTAAAGATCATGTTCCATGAAGATATTTTGTAAATTTCCCACTATAAATATATTAAAACTTCATTTTTGATTAGTAATATGCTTTGCTAAGGACTTCATTTGGACAACTTTAAAGGCGATTTTCTCAATATTTAGAATTTTTTTTGCACCCTCAGATTTCAGATTTTCAAATAGTTGTATCTCGGCAAATATTGTCCTATCATAACAAACCAAACCATAAATCGAGTGAAAAGCTTGTTCTAACTTCAGAGATGTATTAAATCTGCAATTCGAAAATTAACCATTATTGGACTGGTTTTGTGGGCCGGGAATGGTCACAGCAATTCAAAATGAAACAGTAAGAATGCCAAACGTGTAAAAATGTAATACCAGGAAGGTACCAGTATGCTAAAATTCAGATATCATACAGCTGTAATGTGTTTTATACGGCAGCTATACGCACAACATAGACAATGTACCACACAACATGTGATAATACTATATTAAATATAATATTTAATATAATATGAATCATGTTGTAACTGTGATTTATTCTATTATTATAATTGAATTAGCTTATTTATTAGTTTTTCATTTTGAATTGTACTACACTTTTACCGTTTATGTGCCTTTTAGGTTTTTATTAGATTTTTTAAAATATAGATGTTAGTTTAAGGTTATATATATTTGGTTTCTCTTTAGCCATTTTAGTTACTCAAGTGAGAACATTTCATTTAGTCCACCCTTTGATTTTTAAGCCTTTCAAAGTGAAGTTCTCTAAGATTTCACTTGTATTCCGCGTTATTTCAGAACATGGGAACATTTTAAAATGTTTTGTTGAATTGTTACAATAACAAGACCACTGATGCGAGTATTGTCAGTGTATGGTCACTAAAGGGTTTGTTCTTACTTGGGTAGTCTTTGGGATGCTCCTTCTCAGACCAGTTTCCATAGAAAGTGACTCTATACTTGGCTGTTCCACAAGCACAGCACTCTTGCATGGGTTTTTCAGTCATCGCAACTGGATCTGCAACGTTCAGAAGATGATAGTTATTTAACTTCAATTGCATTGTGTCCATTATTTCCATTTTACATCCTTATTTTCAACCAACTGCTGAGAATCTACGTTCCTCCTTTTCTTGTCACATAACAATGCACATGTGCATTAACTGCCTCCTTCCACACACACTCTATATAAACATTAAACATACAAAAATTGATGTGGAATGAATAAACACAACAATTTACAAGGCATATTTTATTTAGAAACATCAAAAACAGATGACAGAAAAAGAGGTCTGTTCATGCCAAGGGGAAAAATCAACTTTGTAGATGTAAAAATGCTATCAGTGGGGATGTGCATGAGAAACCCAGCTTTAAAATTACCTTTCTCGCAGAGTCTTTTGGTAAGTGAGCCCTCATCTTGGAAGAAAATTATTCTTCGCTGTACAACACTGGCCCTGTAATGAAGACATTACAATGTTCATCCAACATTTTCAGCCTTTTGTCTGTCTTTTAGATATAGTTCTGAGAAAGTGCGCTCTTACATTTACTGTACCACCATTATCGCATTCAAAATTGTATTGTAGTGGAAACAGACAATGCATCTTTTTAACAAAGGCTTCCGCGCATAATGCTACATTTGCAAAATGCTACTACCCGAGAGCATATTTCAATGACTCCAGTCAGCATCCTGTATGCTTTAAACAGTTCGGCTTTTAAAATGAAGCCATATAGAGACATCAACTGATGTCAATATGTTTAGTAAGAGTTGGAGGAAAAAGCAAATGTATTCAAGAGTACCATCTATATTCAGGGGGCGGTGGAGGTTTGAATCTCTTTTAAAGCTGCCGCTGATGGAGTACCCCAGAGACTGAGCCACACTCTGCTTAAATCGATCCATGTGGAATATCAATGGCGAGTCCTGCTACTGTCCCACTAGAGCCCATTGCCGTTGCTGTCAGTCAAGGATGTGGCATGTGGTAGGTCTGACCATAACGCTATGCCCTCCTGAGAATAATCCCACATGTTTTATGTGGGTGGCTTACAAGAGAATCTGGTGCTGGCCTTATCAAAATGTGAAGGTGTCTGGAATATGACAGATTTTTGGCTCATCTGGGCTTTACAATGTGCATTTTCAGAAATTGAGTAACAACCCAGGAGACTCCGAACCCCGTTGGAACTTTTGGGTTAAACAACCTATGTACATATATGTAACATTATCTACATGTTATATGTAAAATTTGACATAGAAAAGAACCTTGAATGCTGTTCCTCTTCACGGCCTTTCACTGCAAACACAATGCAAAAGAAACAAAATGAATTGCCACCCGATTTTGTTGTTAGGTTAGTAGCTAAAATAAAGTAAATAAAGTGGGATCAAATCATAAGATATATTTATATTATTGAATTACTGCAGAGTAGCTCACTGTTTGACAGAAAATGTTTGAATGCCGTTTCTCTTTAAGCTCCTTTCACAACAACCACTGTACAAAAACAGCTAAGTGACTCGCTGACAAATTAATTTTTTTGTTAATGTAGCAGCAACAATAAAGTAGATTATGTGCAATCAAGTCTACAAGTGTATTTGTACTAATTAATTATTATAAATCATGTAATTACAGCAAGTTTAAATGAAATTCAAATTTTGCATACAATGAATTGTTGAACCTGACTTTTAAGCATATATATTTTTTTAACATTTTTAAAAGGAACTATATACATTAATGCATTAACTACAATGTGTGTATAACTATAATGAATAATATACTATTTATTACATCTGTAGTAAAATTGTTTAATAAAAATTGTATTTAAGTAATATGTGACCCTGGACCACAAAAAAAAAAGTCTTAAGTCGCTGGGGTATATATGTAGCAATAGCCAAAAATACATTGTATGGGTCAAATTATAGATTTTTCTTTTATGCCAAAAATCATTAGGAATATTAAGTAAAGATTATGTTCCATGAAGACATTTTGTAAAGTTCCTAACCGTACAATATATCAAACTTCATTTGATTATTTTGTTTTTTTTTTTTTTTTTTTGTTGTTAAATAGGATTGCTAAAACTGCATTGGACAACTTTAAAGGTATTTCTCGGTATTTTAATTTTTTTGCACCCTCCCATTCCAGATTTTCAAATAGTTGTATCTCGGCCAAATATTGTCCTATGCATTAAATGCTTAATTTAAAAGATCCTAACACATCTTATTTATTCAGCATTCAGTTGATGTATAAATCTCAATTTCAAAAAGTTGACCCTTATGGCTGGTTTTGTGGTGCAGGGTCACATACAGTGGGTACGGAACGTATTCAGACCCCCTTAAATTTTCACTCTTTGTTATATTGCAACCATTTGCTAAAATCATTTAAGTTAATTTTTGACCTCATTAATGTACACACAGCACCCCAAAATGACAGAAAAACACAGAATTGTTGAAATTTTTGAAGATTTATTAAAAAAGAAAAACTGATATATCACATGGTCCTAAGTATTCAGATTCTTTGCTGTGACACTCATATATTTAAATCAGGTGCTGTCCATATCCTGAAGTGGTTCTACACATTCATTTGAGTCCAGCTGGGTTTGATTATACTGATTGGACATGATTAGGAAAGCCACACACCTGTCCATATAAGACCTTACAGCTCACAGTGCATGTCAGAGCAAATGAGAATCATGAGGTACTCAAAGGAACTGCCTGAAGAGCTCAGAAAAAGAATTGTGGCAAGGCACAGATCTGGCAAAGGTTACAAAAAAAATTTCTGCTGCACTTAAGGTTCCTAAGAGAACAGTGGCCTACATAATCCTTAAATGGAAGACGTTTGGGGACGACCAGAACCCTTCCTAGAGCAAGCCGTCCGGCCAAACTGAGCTATCGGACGAGAAGAGCCTTGGTGAGAGAGGTAAAAGAAGAACCCAAAGATCACTGTGGCTGAGATCCAGAGATGCAGTCGGAAGATGGGAGAAAGTTGACATTGAAAGTCAACCATCACTGCAGCCCTCAGCCCAACCAGTCGGGGCTTTATGGCAGAGTGTGTAAGACACGTGAAAGCCCGCATGGAGTTTGCTAAAAATCACCTGAAGGACTCCAAGATGGTGAGTTATAAGATTCTCTGGTCTGATGAGACCCAAGATAGAACTTTTTGGCCTTAATACTAAGCGGTATGTGTGGAGAAAACCAAGCACTGCTCATCAACTGTCCAATACAGTCCCAACAGTGAAGCAAGGTGGAGGCAGCATCATGCTGTGGGGGTGTTTTTCAACTGCAGGGACAGGACGACTAGTTGCAATCAAGGGAAAGATGAATGCAGCCAAGCACAGGGATATCCTCGACGAAAACCTTCTCCAGAGTGCTCAAGACCTCAGACTGAGCCGAAGGTTTACCTTCCAACAAGACAATGACCAAAGCACACAGCTAAAATAACGAAGGAGTGTCTTCACAACAACTCTGTGACTGTTCTTGAATGGCAAGCCAGAGCCCTGACTAAACCCAATTGAGCATCTCTGGAGAGACTAAAAATGGCTGTCCACCAACGTTTAACATCCAACCTGACAGAACTGGAGAGGAACTGCAAGGAGGAATGGCAGAGGAACCCCAAATCCAGGTGTGAAAAACTTGATGCATCTTTCCCAAAAAGACTCATGGCTGTATTAGATCAAAGGGTGCTTCTACTAAATACTGAAAAAAGGGTCTGAATACTTAGGACCATTTGATATTTCAGTTTTTCTTTTTTTAATAAATCTGCAAAATGTCAACAATTCTGTGTTTTTTTTTCTGTCAATATGGGGTGCTGTGTGTGTACATTAATGAGGAAAAAACATGAACTTAAATGATTTTAGCAAATGACTACAATATAACAAAGAGTGAAAAATTTAATACTGAAATTCTGAATACGAAAAGTCAGAATACTTTCCGTACCCACTGTATGTGCAAAACAATACTGATGGCAATAAATTGTCTCATACAGAGAAAAAATGTGAATGTTTGTAGAATATTTATGTGACAAATCACAGGTTATGCCTGTAATCCAAATACATATGTTCATGGACCTTTAACAGTGGTCAACGAATTATGACTGCTCAAGTCTTGATCCACTCTTCTCAAAACTTCTTAAGACGTCTCCTCTGTTGGTATTTGGTCTTGATCGTCTCATCTAAGCCATTTATCTTCAGAGTCCCAAAGCTTGTCAACAAAACCATCATGTCTACCACATCTTAACTGCCTTCCACAGCTTGATGGCACCAAAGAATCAAAGGAAACAAAATCCAGATCAAAACTTCCTTCCAATCCCTGGTCTGTTTGACATTTCACTAGAAAAGTGCTGGAGGGATTCCAGATGTAATTGCACTTTTATTTGATGTTCATTGGGCGCTGCTGCCAGTAGTGTTTCGGAGCCTGAGCGCTGGCATTCGGCCCGGTGGTACAAGGTGCAATGTCTCCACGGTTCTGACACGCCAAGGCAAAGTGACAGCAGATTCAGATTCATGTTGGCACAGCAGATGCTTCCCTGAAAATGTTTATTGGAAAAAAACAGACATCCCTGCCCTAATAAGACAGATGGGTAAATTAAAAGCTACAATAATAATTCCTTGAGTTCACAGATGGAGGAAGATGAGACCTGGGTAGGTGATATGGGTTCCAAGTGAGGTGGAGGAGAGACTACTATCCTTTTTGAGAAGTTAATAAAGACAGGGGACAGAGACGGGATGAAAAGGATGAATGAGTAAGAGGGTGATAGAAAGAGAAAAGGAGAGAATGAGAAAACTAATTCATACTGTGAAGGTTATAATTGTTTCTACAGCAATTTAATTTAACAACTGCTACACAAGCAGATTAAAATCTGCTGTACTAAGTAAACTAAAAAGACATTCAGGGGCTCATTTAAGCAGTTGCATCACTTTTAGATGCACTGTTTCAATGGAAAAAAGTTCAAGCCACAAACCTGTTGAAATACTGGTACTGTGAAAATATTAAGGATCGCCTACTCAAATGTCAATCATCCATTGCACTACAACAAAGGGTTTAAAGGTTTAGTTCCAACCAGATCTCATGAGAAAACAAATATTTTACAATATGGCAATCTTGTATTAACATTGCATGAAAATGTAAAATTTTTAGAAAGAAAAATGTAAGCATGATCCACCCCTAACCCTAAATATAAGTCACTGGGGCGTAAGCAGATCATCTCAGTGTACGAATGAGATTGTACAATTTATGAATTAGCCACCAATTCCCCAAATGTAAAATAGACATGAATTACCATGTGGTTGTGTTGCAAGTTTACCCAAAAATGAAAATCCTCATCAATTATTCACCTTCATGTTATTTAAAAATCCCTAAGACTTTCATTCAACTTCGAAACACAAAGGAAGATATTTTAACCTTATATTTAACCTGAGAGATTTTGTTTTTCCATCGAAAGTGTCATGATCTCCAGCTGGAGTGCCCATGAGCTCCTCTAGAGTGCAATCCATTCCAGACTCTTGCCACTTTACCCTGGACTCCATTTCCCATAATCCTTTGCCCTGACTCATCAAGTGCATCACCTGTCTCTCATCTGTCTCTCATCAGTTCACAGCTGTCTCACATTAGTAGGCCTATAAGAATAGCACACACACTCTCTGTCAGGGCTGGTGATTGAATGTTTAGCCCTTCCGTGTTTTCTAGTTTCCGTGTTCCTAAGTTTTGCCTTTCTCGTGTTTTGTTCCTTGGACTGTTACCTTGTTTTTGATTGACTGCTGCCTGCCCTGATCATTGCCTGTCTTGTTGGATTACTCTTTTGTCTGTGCCTTGGATGTTATTGTTTGCTGGTATCTGATCCTGCCTGTCCTGACTACGCTCTTTTTAATAAAGCCTGCTATTGGATCCCCACTTCGTTGTCACGACGCCTCAATCGTTATAGAAAGTCCATTCCACCAAAACTTTGAAAAATCTTCAAAAAGTTCAGAAAGATATTGTAAAAGTAATCCACATGAATCAAGTGGCATAATCCAAATCTGCGCTCAAAATCGCATAATGTCTAGTAGATACTACATTTGATTTAAAAATTACTTCATAAGCGTTAAAAAAAAATTTCTATATAGTTTTATTAATTTGGGTGGTATGAATAAAGTGTCCACTGAGTATCCATGCACACTTCAGAATCTCGGCAAAAGTAGTAGGTCAGCCAGATACTTTTCGGCTGTTTTTCGGACATACTACTCTTTTCACGCACTGTTTTTCACCTACTATACAGTATGGAAGTAGGCATATTTGGACACAGTGCAGGTCTTCTGAAGAGACACAACTGCATGACCGAACTTGACACGTGAGAACAAACCTCACTGGTTCTTGAAACACCTCAAACATGCTTGCATGATATATGAAAACAAACCTTATTAGTTCTTGCAAAACCTCAAATGTGTGGTGATGAACAAGAACAAAGCTCATGGTTCTTGGGAACACAAACAGTTTGCTGACACGTGAGAACAAACTATTGGTGCTTTCATGTAAGACAAGCATGTTACCGAAGGGGTGGATGTACGGGGCCGGGGGCCCCTGGGCTTGGGTTATGTTTGGGCCCCATACCTATACTACAAATGGCCTCAACTAGAACATTATTATGGAGTAACACAAAAATTAAAATATGCTTTCAGGTTAATATACTGTATACAATTAATATGCAACATGTCTAGCATAGTCAAAGTTTAGATGTAATATTAAATAGTCACTATAATACAATAAACAGGATGTGATCTCTCAGTTGAGAGATCAAAACCCTGAAATAACACTGAGCAGAAAAAACTGTGGTAGGCATTTACTGATTAAATGCAGGGTTCATTCAACCAATACATTTCAATGACTTTTAAGGCAATATTCATGACCTAATGCTCCATTATTTTACACAAATGTTCGGAAAATTAATGATTATTAGTGCTATTTGTTTGCTTTCTAATAAGCACAGGCTGCGACTGTGCCAGACGTTACTTCATGCAGAGAGCATAAGTTAGGCTACATAATCACATAACTGAATGCCAGAATATTAAGTATATTGTAATTTGCTTAGCCAGTATTATAAATTAAACTCAGGACCTGAATTTCATTTTAGAAACAGTTTTGGTGGAAAACATTCAGGTACAGAAATGCTGCAAAAATGGAATAAACTGTAAATTAAAAACAGTAAATTCACTGTAAATTAAACAACAGATTAATTCTTAAAATTAAAATTACAAAAATTATTCAGTCAAGAGCAGTGAGTGATTTTGTCTTTTGTTGTTAACATTAATTAACAATAACCAATAATTAATTAACATTGTTAACATTAACATTTGGTATGAAAGTGACAGCAGCTTTTATACCTGCTGTCTGTCAGTCTGTTAAAGAACAAAATAAAAGAAAAATCACTCTGCTCAAATCTGCTCTTGACTAAATAAATTTTTCATATTTAATATGGAATAATATACAGTATAAATATAATCTATATTTATGACTTTATACATCATAGTATTTTGTTCCTGAACAGTAGCAGCTACTGTTAGTTTTAGGCTATAGCCTACCTGAAAAAGTTAAAACACAGTTTGTTTCATTTGTATCCTTGTGCTATTGCATTGCTAGTCACTTGTTCATTTATACTGACCGTTTAATTGTCTTTATGTAACATTATTTATTAAAATGCAAGGTTACTTGAGGCATAAAAAATGAAAACAATAACTTTTTCTTGAGGTGTTTGCGATGCGGCTTCATGTGAGTGGTCGCATGGGATGTGACCGTGAGCGCCCAGAAAACTAGTTTGGATAGCGCAAGTACCGAATGGTTTAAAAAGACGTGCAAATGATAAACTTTTGTGATGATGCAACACTGACCCGATTAGGCAAGTGACAGTTCTATCAGCTGAGCAAAAGTCTTGTATTGCAGCGTGCAGCAACTCTCTTAGTGCAGACGAGATGCGCTGACGTGAGGCAATTTTGAGAGAGTGAGAGTGAGAGCGAGAAGACGCGGTACAGCTGAACCACTCACGCTGTTTTCAAATGACTGACTTAATCTGATATTCTGTGTGAATTTTTTTAACTCATCTAACCTACATTGTATATTAAATAAATGTTTGCGGGAATTTTCCAAACGTGCGAAACCTGCGGGAATGAGTAAAACCAAAATGTGCAATCCCGCACCGAGATTCAGGACGTAATTAAACATATATTCTATTATACAGAGATTTGTAAAATTAATTTCCACGACTTTTCCAAAGCTTTCTAAGGTTTTCATGACCGTACGAACCCTGTAAATGGCTATTTTTTTTTTTTTTATCGTTTTGATGAAATTTCTGCTCCACTTTGTGTGGTGGTAGTGAGACGGGACAAAGTCCCTGCAATATATTAGTCTTTGGACGGGAGAGAGCGCTCAAAACTCTTCAGATTAATTTAGTGGAACATTAATATAATATAGAATCATCCTCTGTAAAGAAGTGAGGCGTGAACATGTGAGAATGTATCATTATCTTTCTAAATGTGCGCTTTTTTGGGCTAAAGGCTTAATTGGACCGTTTAAAGTAGCCATGTGATGAGAAATTAATCGGCGATTCGGCGCAGTGCAAACATGATTTAATACGTGTCCTTTTTCTATGTGAAAAAAATCATAAATTCCAGTTTATGCTGTTTGATTATGGCTTTGAAGGTCGTAGTTGGAAGCTGTTGGCCCTGGCTGGCCCGTGTGCACAGTTGAAATGCGGCAAATAATTTCTGACTGGCACATAACTGAACAAATGTAAACGGGTTAAGGCGGGGCCCCCTACAAGGCGGGGCCCCTGGGCTGCAGCCCATTCAAGCCCAATGGTAAGTCCGGCCA
Organism: Sinocyclocheilus anophthalmus; assembly: GCA_018155175.1. NCBI lineage: Eukaryota > Metazoa > Chordata > Actinopteri > Cypriniformes > Cyprinidae > Sinocyclocheilus > Sinocyclocheilus anophthalmus. The sequence goes on from JADLZN010006374.1 coordinate 33,472, forward strand.
TGGTTACACGCACAATATTTGAAGCTCTTCAATGGCTCAGGTGATTGGCTCAAAAACAGTCCAGAACTGAGTGTCCATGAGCAAAACTGGCATATATCAAATGGCATACTTCCCATTGAAATGAATGAGAATGTTAGCGGATAACTTTTTCCTGGTATTATAGACCTCACTGGTTCACAACAAGTGTAAACAGGCCAACAGAGTGGCATTCAGAGGCTTTCAGAAAGTGAGAGTTGTTGTAAAGGGTGTTTTGAGGGTTGGCACCCATAATGTGGAAAAATGCATATATGCACCGCAACGTGTCCAACTTGGAGCGAAAAGAGAGACTTTCAGATGTCTTTAATGCATCAAACACACTTAAAGTTGTTTATAACCTCAAAAGAGCAGTGGAAAAGGAGTGGGATAAGACAGCATGAAAGCATGAGGGGGTGGAGTGGAAACACCACAACACCGACAGATAATTCAGATTTTGTTTGGTTGAAGACCACTGTTGTGTGCTTGTGCGCTTGCTGTATGTACGGGGAACTCAAGTGGGAGGATGTTGTTTGGATTCTCAGAATATTTTAAAGCTTTTTTTTAATTTTCATAATCATCTGATTCACAGCCTCCAGATGATGGGAACACTCAAGGGCAATTTCAATGGCTCAAGATTAACATACAATAACTGCCCAACATCAATCAATCATAATCACATCTTCTATCATTGGCCCTACATTTATTTCTGTTTACTCAGCTTCAGATATTATTGGAAAAGACTGTTTTCCTTTTTCAATACTTTCCCAGAACGTGACTGATAAAACACTGACTAAATGAGACAAGCGCTCAGACTCAGTATTGTATTCTAGACACTAAACTCAGTATAGAGCCCCAGACTGTACCCCCTGTTCTGTCTGTTTTCTTTTCTATTTATTCAACAATCTATCAGTTCAGTACCACAGACTTTCATCGATCAGCCTAAATCCATGGATTCTCATTCATTTATTGCTATCCAAGACCAGAATAATAGTACAAATAAAAATAATACAATAACTCACTTGAGAGTGACACAACCACTGCCAGAAGGTGGCGCTGTCCAGAACACCTGTATCCTTGTGCGTCTTCTGGGAATGCTCTCTGTGACGGCCGGGGGGCAGTTGGTCATAAACTGCGTGTCACTTTCATCAATAAGCTGTGGAACAGGGAACATTGTAACTTATTTAATGCTTTTAAAAGAAGTCTCTTATGTTCACAGAGGCTGCATTTATTTGATTAAAAAAAACCCAGTAAATATTATTAAACCTTAAAGATGGGTTTTTTTAATATTTATAAAAATGTATATTTAACATAATATAATATATTATTTTAATAAGTTTTAATGTAATTTATTCTTCTGATGTAAATAATAAGATCCTTCAGAATAGCATGATCCTACAGAAAGCATTCTAGTATGCTGATTTGGTGCCAGAAACATTTCTTATTATTATTATTAGCTTGCAAACGATCTGCTGCTTATGTTTTGTGGGAACTATGATCCGTCTTTTTTAAGATTTATTTGAGGAATAGAAAGAACAGAAATAAATCTTTCGGTAACATGTTTGTATTGACATTTTTAATCAGCTAAAACGTTTTAATGTAGTAGTATATAGCATAAATAACTACAGTATCATTTAAAAGACTTGAAATATAGTGCACCTAGTCATGTGGACCACTTTTATTTTATTCATTTTTTCTTTTACTTTTATGAAGTTATACAGACTGTTTTACACTATGAAATGTCATTTTTGTTCCATGGCAGAATAAGAGCATACACATTTGAAACATCACAAGGATGAGTAAATCATTTCCATTTTTAGGAGAGCCTTGGAAATAAAACCAAAACAAATGGCATTCAGAATTCCAAGAATCTAATTAATTTCATTTTTTAGTCCAATTATGCAACAGTTTCCAAATAAACAGTAAACTAGTACCGTAAATGAGCTCAGTGATGTAGAATCAAATTTCATTTTGTGGGCCAAGATGACTAACCGTACATGACAGCCCTTTCAACATCTTTCAGTGCAGAGGACAAATATTTGTAACTGACGGTTCTGTGCTACTTAAACCTAGAGCTCATGATAACCCATGAGGCAACATTTTGACACACTTAAACATTTGTTGCAACTTTTGAAAAAAAAAAAAGTCAGTAATTGAGAAAAATGCACTGCTCTAATCCACACACACGAATTGGCTTTTTAAAATGTTGATTAAACGCCTGATTATAACGCTCTTCTTTATCATTTGGTCATCATTCGATGAATTACTGCTTCCATTATAACTAAAAATGTAATTTAAACTTCCATTTTTAGAACATTGTTTAATCACTCGCTTTCCTCAGGCGGTAATATTGTAAAGTGAATTGTGCCAAGCAAATAGCACTGAGCTTTGTGAAAGAAGTTATATAATAAGCCTAATTAACAAAGAATGTAGTGTATTTATGCTAAAAAGAATGACAGCAAAAAACAGTCACTGTCTGGTTGAATGAGATTTTGAGTGCTTAGTAAATGAGCCCTGAAATACCTCATGCAAAACCATTTAGTAAATTCACCCCACCCTAGAAATTTAAGAAAAGAAGCTAAAAAAATATAAATAGTATTATGGTCCCATTGTACTTTTTGACATTTTATTTAAAAATAAATAAATAAATAAAAGTACATGTAATATATGTCTTCCAGATATATATTACTGCTACTGTTTGTAAAATCACATTGTCCAAGTAATGGAAAATTCCAGTGGGGATGGAAAAGTACAATTTTGTTTGCATGTTTCAAAACGAAATCGCTGCCAAATGTCCATCGAAGAGTAAAATCCATGCGCGTGGTGCATTAAGTTCTTCCTCCCTCTTTCTCACTCTCTCTCGTTCTCTCCATTTCCACTTCCCACTCTTTCACACACATACAGTCATGCAAACCCAAATCTGCACACAGTATCCTCTGGTTCTGTCCTTCATTTCTGCAAAGAAAGTAAAAGCTGCAATTTTGGCATCTCAAGCAACCTTGTCGCACCCTTGTTCAGACTAAAAACAAAACAGTGAACCGGAAACTTCTGAATTGATAGGGAAACTAGGCTAAACTTTGTAAAGATATGCTTGAGCTGTAGGACTGTGCAACAGTCGCTCCCCAAGTGTTTATTTTAAAAGAGGCCAAGCAGCCCGGTGCATTGTGTCCTGGGTAAAAAGGGGCTGTAAGTGGCTGCCTTAAAAATGCTGCAAACCAGCTGGGGAAAGTTGTACAAAACAGAGGAGAGGAGAGGCGTGTTTGTTTTAATTGTGGCTCCTGGCGAGACTGTGTGGCCCTGCTCCTGAGGGACAGCGAAAGCAGTTTTCTGTTTGCTCTCTTAAACTCTCCCTCTTTCAGTTTGTCTCTCTCGCAAGCACAAAACTCTGTGGCTTGAGTGAATAACCATGCCTCCTGAAGGAATTGGGGACGTCTCGTCTTCAAGTGGTTCCTTGGAGAGATTAAGTGAAACGAATGGCGAGATGTCGCGATGCTTATTTCGACCATGCTGGTTTGGCTTGAGAGTTGTTTGTCAATTTGTGGTAGCATAAGAAGTGCAACAGCTTTGTATATGAACTGTCATGATGACTGATGAATATGAATATTTTGAAAGCCACGGTTAACAGACACGGGTAGCAAACAACTCGGAATGAGGTTACGTCTGCAAACGAAAACTTTTCTGAGTTTAACATCTAAAACACTTCAATGAAATAGCAAAATGTAATGCAGAAAACATCCAGAAAGGTTTTACCCTGGAGATAATGCAGGTCACGGTCAGGGTCATTGATCAAATTACTGAACTGAAGTAGAATGAACATCTCATAGATTTAAAGCTTCACCCAGCAAATGCGAATGCAATCATTTTCAATGGGCAAAAATTACATTACACAAGAGCAACCTAATAAATGGTTCGAGCTCCCTGCTAAACTTGGGCTTGTAAAAATAGATTCTCATGTTATAAATTGTGTCATTATACTACAGAGGACACGTTAATGTTTCTCTCAGACATTATATCACAGAATATATTGTATATATCAATATAAAAAAATTAGATGCTGCTCACTTTTTAAATCCTGGACTATTCCATTCAAAAATACTTTATACAAAAAATATAAACAGGGCTTCAGTAAAATAAAGAACTTGAATGAAAAATATTTTACATTTCTGAATTCTAGTAAAAAAAAAAAATTATCAAGTAAAATTCAAGCATATTTCATGGTTAATATTTCTATACAAAATACAAAAAAAACAGGTTTAAATAAAAAGCAACTTACAGACTATACTGTAACATAAATCCACACACACACACAATACATACACATAATATATATATATTATATATATATATATATAATATATATATATATATATAATATATCACTGTCTGTATATATTATATAATATATATATATATGTATATATATATATATATATATAGATATATATATATATGTATGTGGTAAGTATGTATGTATGTATATGCTATATCCTAGGGGGCAGTGTGGCATAACCAACACACAGGAACACAATAAAAATGTAAAACATGAAAAACATTAAATTATTTCACAGAGAAGACTCCCGTAGACTGTGTATAGTCATATTTCGACTTTTTTAAACGCAAGTCAAGATCAAATGGTGTAACCTCAAGATAAATGCATGATTCACTTGCAAAACAAACAAACAAATGCCATGAACAGTGTCTGAAAGCCACTTTTTAGAGTCAACTATAAAAATATATAAACTATAAAAAAAATCTAAAATTTATGAAACCAAAATGAATACAACGATTACATTTCTAAAAAAAATTGCACTTGTGTTTTGAACATTTTAAAAAGAATTTTCATTTTCAACACATCGAACATCATTTTTCGTCATTGCTCTAAATACATTTAGAACAAAACCACAGCTTTCGTCATTTTGTCTCTTGTCTTTTTGCAGTTGCCTTTATTGTGTTTTTCGTTCATTCAATTTAGTCTGTCAAGACGAGAATCCCCAGTTAAAGACCTCAACAGAGAATGTCTGCTAACATCCGCCAGGCAATCTGTGCGCTGAAAAACACAGTGGTAAGGAGTGCAGAGCGCCGACCACAGCTAATGAGATCTGGGGGGAGAAAGCCTTCCTGCTTCAGTCTGGGAAGCACTGCGGCTTGATGTGGAGAGCACTAAATGATAGGGGTCCTGTCTTTCAGAGAGGACACGGCTCTGAGACAGTCAGTGTGTTACCAATGAGGAGCAGCATGTCTGAAACTACTTCACACAGTTCTGCTTGCTGGCAAAAGATGGATCTGAAATCCTTAAAACACTTAAACCTCTGATGCATGACGTCCACTACAGCCATTTTTATCTAATCAGGGGTGATTTCCTTTGACCTTTAATTCCATAACTTTTCTTATTATATGTTAGTGTTTTTTTTTTACTTAAGGCAACATAAAATCAAAGACCACCAATAGAAGTGTTGATGCACCAAGTACCCCTGGAATATTATCTCAAAATGCATAATTTTGGGTGAAGAAAAAAAAAAAAAAAGATTGGGGATGATCACATAAAATAAATAATAATGAAAATAATGCAATATAATATTACTCTCTATATCTCTCTCTCCTCTCTCTCTCTATCTCTCTCTCTCTACATATATATATACACACAGTATATAGCTACAGTATATTAATATACATATTTTAAAACATTTTGTCTCTCAAAAGTCTAAAGAAAACTTGATACTCAAGACTGAAAAATAACAAGAAATATGCAGTTGAAAGCCACTTTGTAGAGTCAATAATATTACTTTTCTCTTTATATGTTAGTGTTTTTTAATGACGACATCAAATCAAAGTGGCCAATAAAAGTGTTGATGCACCAAGTAAGTATATATGGAATATTTCATCAAAATACACAATTTTGGGTCAAAAAAAAGAAGAAGAAAGATTGAAAAAAAAGAAGATTGGGAATGATCACACAACCAAAAAGAATACAATGATTATTAATTCCATAGCTTTCCTCTTTATATGTTAGTTTGTTTATGTTTTTTTTTTAATGACAACATAAAATGAATCTGGCCAATAAAAGTGCTGATGCACCAAGTTATAATTTTGGACAAGAATAAAAAAAAATGTGTATGATCACGTTGTTTTGAAGAAAGTTGTGTTTTTTTATTTTATTTCATGCATCAAAGGGTTAATGATCATTTTTCTTCCTAAAACATACCATGTCTAAATACAGACATGCCGACGCAACCCGACATAAACTGCAAATTTTGTATAGACTGCAATTAGACTGTCATCTTTTACTGCCACAGTTCAAGGCGGTTATAAGGCCTAGTTTATGCACGTCCTGATAGCCCTCCCCACCTTGAAAGTGCCAGCGTAATCATCAGGAGTGACGCCCTCCCTTCCTTCCTTCAGAGCAATGAGGGTAAAGCCACGAAAGTAAGATGGGCTGGAGGCATACAAACTCACTGGATAGAGAGAGAGAGAGAGAACAAAATATAGGTCAGAGGTACCAGAAATGAGCTTAACAGCAGGTCAGATCTCAACAGTGTGCCAGGGCAAGTCGCGAACTGCTCTCGCATTTGGCACGTACGTTTGCATGTAAGTGTGTGGGTTGTGCAAGTGCTTTTCACATGGAGCGTTGAATACATATGCATGCACAAACACGCTGGGCATAACACCCTCATAAAAAGGCATCTGCTGCTTAATGAAGGCCACTTACACAAATCCAAATTGCAGTGAATATCAGGTTATGGAGCGTTTTGATATTAAAATGATCCTGACAGGTAAATTATAACATAAACATTCAAATATAACCCAGGTTATACTGAAAAATAACAGTTGTAATGTTTTCGAACAAATTCTCACTTGTGTAGGTAGGACTGGTTAATAACAGTTTGTAACCGTTTAACCGGTTAGAAATGACCATGATCCTTCTACGGTGACAGTAAAAGCTATCAACTGTGTGAAAACAAAGGATTTAAAGGACAAAAACACATTTTGAAAGTATAATTTCATATTATTATGATTGAAAACCCTATTATAATGGACATTAAATTGCAGAAATGATTTCATCTGAATCAGCAGGTTTCATTTGACATAGTGTATGACAATATTAAATCTACATAAAAAAAACTAGAAATAGAAGAACTGACGAGACATTGTGGTTGTAACACACGTTTATACTAAAAAAAAAGGGACTAAACAATACAGAATACATTTGCAACACTTGGTAGGGTCGTACGCTTAGAGTTTAAAATATTCCTATATTTGTTATTCAGTGTTTTGAATGAAAATGTTTTCAATAAAATGGCAGGGAGATTTGAACACATGAATGTGATTATCAATATAAATCCGTGCCCAAAGTATCAATTCAAAATATCCAATAGAACAGTTCTATTACACTCTAAAAAAATGCTGGGTTAAAAAGGGACAAACCCAGCTATTGGGTTGTTTTGACCCAGCGGTTGGGTTGTTTTGAACCCAGCATTTTTTAGAGTGTAGTATTATAGTATGGCAGTGTTGTAACTACAGCACTTTTCATCCTTGACACTAATTTACAGTAAAGCTATAAGTTGTACGTTTAACCTACTTTAAGCAGACAAATTTGTGAATATTACATCGAAATTTGAGGCATCCAGCCAAAAAAAGTTAAAGCTAGAAGCGTTTAAACAATGTGTTAAACTCCCAGTCTCCATTATTCGAATGTCCTCTTTGGTAAACATGCCAAAAACATACGTTTTTCGAAACTCTCTCCAATATGTACTCATATTCACCATATGAAACGCTTTTCAGCATTTTAGTGTCAGCCAACCTGGAAGATGCGCTAAAGAAGACGTTTTACGCACCAATGTTTACAAACTCCACACATGATGTTTATGCCCAGGGGTGCACTAAATGCCTCTTAAATTGGCCAAACAGCAACATTTTGTGACCTCTAACCTCTGTAAGTGCTCCCGGGTTGGTAAGTTTCTGGGTCTCCTTCAACTCTGAGGCGAAACTCGTTCTGCCCGTCTCTCCGAGCGCCCCGCGTCTGCGTCCGCAAGATCCGGCAGAAACCCCCCTCGGACCTCGACTGTCTCTCTGCGGTATCTCTTCTGAACGCATCCGTATGGATAAAAAGCACATTCAACAAAACTAACAGCACAACCAGTCCGTCTTTGTCCATCATTTCCCTTTCTTTGCCTGTCCAAACACAAGTTTAGAGTCTAGTACCAGCAAGAAAACGCAGTCAAAGAACTGGAAAAGACGGTCAAAACAAACAGAAGCATTAATCGACCAAACTTGTCTATTTTGGGGTCCATTCACGACTAAAAGAGAGCAAAGACGCCGTATCCATTCCCACTGAGGAGATGTGGAGATTGCGGACCGCTGATAGTCCCGTGTCCACGGAGCGCGAGATTGATTGAAGGCGAGCGCGGAGACAGAAGACTCAGATGTTGACTTTACTCAAAGGATATTCACACTGAGAAATGCCTATTTGGTCTCCTTGATAACCGAGCTCAGACTTAAAGAGAATAGATTCAGACTTTAAACAAAACCTAGACATAGACGCCTGACATTCTTGGTGAGACGCTCTAAGGAGAAAGACAGATCCCGATTGTTTGAACAGCCGTGAGCTGCAGCTGAGGGGAGAAAAGAATCTCAGGGGGCTGCGCACTAAGGAGACACGGATCTTGATTTTGGGAACTCCTCCGTCTGTTATGCTTGTTTATGCAAGGAAATGATTTGAGGGCTCGTGTTTTTAATATGAGCAATTAACTGCATTTTTATTCCTGGTCCAACAGTCTTTTAAAAGAAGTTATTTCCCCCCATATTACATAATCAAGCAGTATCGCACTGTGTTGATACGGAATATCTGTATGCAATCACAACCGTGCTGATCTTCAGTATATAAACGTAATATACAACAGTTCTATAAAAGTAATTATTATAGGGTAACTTATTTTCAAGCAAAGTACAGACTGGAACAGCATATATTAGTGGAAGGGAGTGATTTCCCCAACCTGCTCATAGCGTTCTGTAATCACGCTCTGCTCGTGCTCCATTTCGGGTTTTCCATTTCACAATAGTGAGAGAAACCCGCTCCGAACGATCCTGGCCTGAGAAAACACTGATGCTTCGACTTCCAAAAGTCAGTGAACTCATCTTGCGATTATGAACATTAATGTTATATTTCTCAGTTAATGTTTGGGTTATGAAAAGTAATGACCTAAGAAATCAAAGTTACTGTAAATCTTGCAAAATCGTGGCAACATTTTTGTGTCATAATATTTAATATTGAAGTATTACCTTTCTAAACAGGAAAGTTACGTTAGTGTTGAATGGAAATACATACTGTAATGGCAGTCCAAGCTTGAAATTACTGATGTGGACTCATATTAGCATGGGGGGAAAAGTCAGAATTGTGAGAAGTCAGAATTCAGACTTTTCCCCTTACAATTTCACCATTATGACTTTTTTCTCAATTGTAAGTTTATATCGTGGAATTGAAAACAATCCCAATCATGAGATAAAAAGTTGCAATAACCTTTATATATTTACTTAAAAAAAATCGATTATCTTAACAACTTGGTAAGACTTGTAAATACATTTTTATTACTTTATATCTTTTGGAGTGTTGGCAACCAGTTTGGTCTCAGCATATTATTTTTAATCTAACGCCAAGTCCGCCTTTTCTCATTTTAAATAATTTTGTGGCCCCCTTAAACAATTGTTGAAGCCCCCTGAGCACCGCTCGACCCCCTGGTTAAGAATCTACAAAAACACTGATCTACAAGCAACTTTTGAAGCATCTGCATACTCCTGGCATATCTGTCTGATCAGCAGGGAATGTTATAGAACCACACCAGCAATGTCATTAACGCATCTGACTGACTGCAACTATTCCCACTGAAAATCCATATAATGAAATTATTTCCCCATGATACTATTCAAGTTTCTTACAAATGCAGTTAGTTTAAATCTGTAGAAAAAAGTCGCTTAAGATTACACAGACTCCTTGCAGTATTCCTGATATCCTAATCTCAGTATGTTTTATTTTTTTAAAAAATATTTACCGATAATCATATAATTAATTCTATCCTTTATCTAATACAATAAGTTTTTTTTTTTTTTTTTTTTTTTTTATTTTTTTGTTCTATGATGAAACTGCTGGTTTTGAATAATTAGTGTGCCTTTGTTGTTGGTTTTTTTAAATATTATTTTTGATTTGTTGGCAAACCATCTGTAGATACTGATTCAGACACCAAGGACAAAACAGCATGCTTCGCCAAAAGGGCAAACCAAAGTAGTCACTTTCTAACAATACAAAGGCCAAACATACCCATAAATGTCTATAGAGGACAACCTTCTAGACTGAGTTGTTAGTTTGGCACCTCACACATTCACTAACCTGTGTGTGATCTTGTCACCCGACCTATTGATCTGCCTGGGGTTGCAACAACTCAAGGGGCTGTGAAATATGGCAAAAGGTTTGTTTGGCTGTATTGCCCCAGTAAGCTTGGGGCTTGTGTGAGAGAAACACACCAGCAGCATTTGAGCTTGTTAATGCTTCAGTTCATCTTTGGCACAGACTTTGCGCAACTCTAGAGAGATGAGAAAAAAAAGTTTAGAGGGGGTAAATGAATGGGGAATGGCAAAACTGTTTCGTCTTTCCTCATTTAGTTTCACCCCCCGCAGGATATCCATGACTTCTACTGACGTTCAGAGTGATATATTCTATCTCAGCCGTCAGTAAATCATAGGAATAAGTGAAACAGCTCAACCAGATAAATCATAGCCTTTGTCTGCGGTCTAACTGATTGCCTGCAAGTCTATTTAAATATGCTCGTCATCTTAAAGGGATACAGTAGTTTGCTCAAAAAAAAAAGAATTCTGCATTATTTAATCACTCTCATGCTGTTCTAAACCCGTATAATGTTATTTATTTTTTTATAAAAAAGCTACATGTAAATAATTTGAAGTATACAGAAAAAAAAAAAATAGTATATACTTACAACACATTAAAAAAACCAACGAAGTTATATCAGAGAGATTTGTCATAGGAAACACCAGGTATGTAGTTTTGTTTTTCTTTTATTAAATAAATAATAATTAAAAAAATAAAAAAAAATAATTATTATATATATACAGTGGTACGGAAAGTATTCAGACCCCCTTAAATTTTTCAATTTGTTGCAATCGCGGAAAGATAATCGGGCCAAGTACAGGGATACCTGGACTAAAACTATCTCCGGGGGCTCATAACCTCAACTGGGCCGAAGTTTCCCTTCCAACGACAAATGCTGACCCTAAGCACACGGCTACAATAACGAAGTATGTCCGCTCATCAAAACAACTCTGTGACTTCGTTCTTGTAATGGCCCAGCCAGAGCCCTGATTAGCCCAATGGAGCATCCTCTGGAGAGCACCTAAAAATGTCTGTGCCCACGCACCGTTTTACCATCCAACCGGACAGAACTTTATAGGATCTGCAAGGAGGATTGGCAGAGGATCCCCAAATCCAGGTGTCAAAAACTTGTTGCATCTTTCCCAAAAAGACTCATGGCTGTGTTAGATCAAAAGGGTGCTTCTACTAAATACTGAGCAAATGGTCTGAATACTTAGGACCAGGTGATATTTCAGTTTTTTTTTTTTTATAAATCTGCAAAAATGTCAACAATTCTGTGTTTTTCTTTCAATATGGTGTGCTGTGTGTACATTAATGAGGGGAAAAAATTACTTAAATGATTTTAGCAAATGGCTCAATATAACAAAGAGTGAAAAATTTAAGTGGGTCTGAATACTCTCCGTACCCACTGGTATCATATATATATACAGTATATACATACATACATACATTGGAAAATAGCAGTGTAATGAGTCTGACAGCATACTGGTTTAGAAAGACATAAGGGTGACGTTTAAAATTTTTTGGGTGAACTATCCCTTTAAGTAACTATCGCAGTATGAAACTGCTTTGTGTCCAGATGTCATTTTGGTAACACTGGCTTAAGTCAAACCTATCGGTGATTAAGCCAGATGGCAATTTAATATCTCACGGAGACAGCTTTTACTACTTAAGGAAATGGTTGAGGTTGCCAGGAAGCTCTCTTTTAAGGGCTGAAAAAGTTCCATGACAGTCCTGATATTCAACGAGGTCATTGAGTACTTTGGCATACATCATATGATGTTTCTGTTTATCCCGAGACATCACAGTTAATTCTAAAGCCGCAACACTGATAGAAAATTCGTTTTGAACACATACGGCACAGTGAAACGCCGTTTAAAAGCTTAGGTGTGAAATTTTCCACCTCTCAAGTATATGTTAATCACATGCTGTGTCAGCAGACTTTAAGACAGCTGGAGACCAGGGCAGCAGTGAACCTGCAGAGCTAAAAGCCACTCGGCGCTTTTCAAGTCAAAGTGTTTTAGTCAGTTCTCAGCATTATGAATAACACATCATAAGGCTGTGGTGCTTATTGATCCCAAATGACGCAGACCCAGGAGAAGTCTGTGCATATGACTGACAGCTGTCTGAAAAGTGCTGCTGTAAAGTCTTGTGCTTCAGTATTTTGTTGCTTATTTTTATATTTTAAGTAAAAGAACCTTACAGTTCACATTTTTTATTGCATTTAGAGGTCAAACACTAAGTGTCTCAGAGAAAAAAAGTAAAACAAATGGTAAAGACAATTATGATTTAGTTGCAAATGTGAGACACAGAACTACAGTTGTAAAAAATAAGTTGCTACTGAGAGAAATAGTCACAATTGTGTGATAAAAAAAAGTCACATTATGAAACATAGTCACAAATATGAAAAATAAAGTTGCAAATGCAATTGCGAGAAAACCCTACATTTTCCCTGAGAAACTTTTGTGTTTACACTCAGGAAAAATGCTAAACTTTGCAAGCGAACGCAAACTTTCTCGGATGAACACAAGGTTTTGCGTGAGAACACAAAAGCATTGAAATATAATTTTTTGTCCCATTTCACCCCCCCCCACTCCAAACACACACCAAAATGCCTAAAATGTAATTGTGAGGAAGTCGCAAATGTGAGATAAAAAGTTGCAATTATGAGAAATAGTTACAAATCTAAGATAGAAAATTGCAATTGTGAGAAATAGTTGCAATAGTTGGATATAAAACTGCAGTTGTGAGAAAGTCACAATTCTGAGAAAGTGTCCATTTAAAAAAAAAAATTATGAAAGACAAAATTTTGACAAAGTCGCAATTGTGGATAGATATAAATAAAATCATCAATAAGAGAAATATTTTTGTTTTACTCTGAGGCATGCTTCCATTGCCCTATGCAAGGCAGAACATTCATCTAAACAGATTTAACCAGCTCACATTGTCTTTAATGATATACTCATTGTCACCTATGCATGCTTTTATTGGCTTTAATATCCAAAGTTTTCACTGCCTGAACTAGATGAGCACAGGGGTGGTAATGTCCACATGAGCATTGTGCTTGGCCCCTAAAGTGGTAAGGACCATTATGCAGGCAAGCGTAGTGGCCTGTTGTCCTAAAGTGATAAATGTTCAAATCACTGGCGGCTAATGTACTGTGCTGGGGACTTTTTCTCTTAGTATCATTCTAATTGACTGAGAGGCAAGTGATGCAAAGAAAGTCCATATGCCCATTTCCCCTGAAACACCCTCCCATCCTCAATCCTTTCCTTGATAATTAGTAGGCGTAGCTATGAAGAACAACCATGAGGTCTGTGTTTTCTCTTACCACAGTTGGCATATCGTTTATGTGATGGTTTTAGACTTTCATTGTAGCTGATTTACAAGGTGTTTTGTACTTTCTGGTTTGAAATTTAAAGCCTGCCTCTACTCCTTTGATAAAGCCACCATCTGGAAAATGGGGCAGATATAGTTCGGACAACTGGAACACATTTAAACATAGATTACTGGAGCAGCTTTCTGAACCTGGAGACAAGATTTCAGTTAAATAAAATGAACAGAAGAGTCTCGTCTCGTATTGTAATGACATTCTCCTTGACCTTTCAAAGTCTTTTCAAAGGGAAACAATGAAACAACTTGTTCTTAAGCTTGTCCTTTTGTCAAGAATCACTACCTATTGAATTACAAATAAGAATTGCAATGTGTAAAACAATAGGACATTGTCTAAATGTTTATGGCAAAATCACAGAAAGCCTTGTTTAATTTTCATAATATTTTCATTTACAATTTTTTTTCACTGACTCACAACTGATCGTATAATTTTTACATACTAACTCTACATATTAGCGCTCTGCTGATTTTTAACATTATTTTGAAAATAAAGAAAAACAATGCGCCCCTAGTGGCCGAATTAGGAACCACATGCTAACTGAATGTGTCAGAAAGCGAAGGTTTTTCTACACAGTGATCTTTTGGGAGTAAAAGTCTCTATCATTGAGTGTACAAAGTGCGCTTCATTGTGGACTTTTAAAGTAATCACTATTCGTAAATACAATTGATCCTCTTTACCACTTGACTTTCTGGTATCCGCCCCTCTTTTGCGCTACTATTCTACAGTGTGCCCCCCGCTTTTGGTCACACGTTCGTCTTTCCACTAAGACTTTTTTGGCCTGATTTTTGGATAGCAATGTCCGGCCTCGCGTAATCTCCGCACTTCCATCCTAGTTCACGTCGCCCAAAGGTGTTCAATGGGGTTGAGGTCAGGGCTCTTGTGTGGGCCACCTTCAACGTTCTACATCTCCACACAATATCCACACATCGGTCTCTTAGCTCGCTTTGTCCAACTCCACTGTGGTCTCTTTTTATGGACCCATTTTCCGCCTTTTGTGGCCAGTTGGTGTTCGTTGAACCATTGAATGCGACGCCATGCTGGAAATCAGAAGCGGCTCCTTATCTATCCCCCCAAACTGCTTTTTTCCACAAACAGGTGGATAGTGCATAGTATTGTCTCATAATTGTGCTGCTACTCATCACGGCGTAAGTGTCTTTTCCTACGCATGTCTGTCCATAAATCGCCCACTCATCCGCGTCCACTTCATACACCAGATCCGGTCACCAGGGCAGAGAAGCCAGAAGAAGGGTCATCAGCGCCTTCCCGAACTGAAATAAAATTCCACTGCTATTAGTCCCGTTTTGGTATGTCTTACATCACGCCATCCCTTGCGTTGGCATCCAGTGGCCATGCACAGACTCCTGGAGGGCGGGGGAAATGGCGTTGCAGAGGCACAATCGCGATCTGGGGGTTGGGGTTTATGGAGTTTGTTCCCCCATCGTCTCGGGGGTTGTTCGGCGATCTGGCAAAAATCATCTCTGATTTTTTTTTTAATATCACGATTCACGATTTTATCACGATTTTTTGTCATGTTGGTTTTTTCTTATTCTTGTGCAGCTCGTTTGAGTGCATTTTCAGTCCAAACTAATTTTCCCTATTACCAAGACACATGCTTTTTCATGTACCAAACTATAAAAAGTATTGTGCAGATTTAGGCCAAAGTGGGTGAATATAAAATCTCTTGTCAGTATTTCTCTCTTTGAGATAATGAGAAGGACAAGAGAACCATTACAAAAATACACATAATATACAAATACAATAAACAGTGTTTTATTTTCAGGTAGGCTACAATAGGTGTATTTAGCAGGAGCACTCAAAAAATGTAATGTACAAATATAAAAATAAAACACTATATACACATTGATTCCTATTAAATTATCTGTATTAAAGTTTTTCAGTCAGTAGTTGTGATTGATTTTTTCTCTTTGTGTTTGGTTTTTTTGCTAACATTAAAGGAATACTTCACCCAAAAATTTAATAGGCAGTGTTTTTATTTTTTATAACCTTCATGTTTCACCTCACTCACAAAAGTGTTTTCTAAATAAACCTAGATGGAGTTTCCATTCTTCTTCTGCTAACAATAAACGTGGGTATCCTATTTTGAAGAAGGTGGAAACCCAAACGTTGCCTGGTCACAGTGACTACCTCCATACTTTTATTAACCAGTCACTGTGGCCCAGCATGTTTGTTTAGCCCAGATTCTCCTTCAAAATACTTCTTTTGTGTTCAGCACCGAAACACTAAGTATATAGTTTGGACAATATGTAAGTGAATAAAATATGACAGAAATTCAATTTTAGGATGAACTATCCCTTTAATTACAGTCCCTTTAAGACCTGCACGCTGTTTATTTTCATTTTAGACCACTACCAACTGAGTCTATTCAGACAAACCTTTGATATAAATTTGACAGTATTAGCACAAAACCACTAACTTAGTCCAGTATCGAGTCCTGGTTTTGACGGGGCCGTTTTAGTTTCGTCGCGTCGCATTGCTTTGGTCGGCCATCAGTGAAAAGCGCTCATGCTGAACACGCACACAACATTAAACGTTTTAATCATAAACTTAAAGCCATTCAATGATCGACCTTTTGGATTGTGCAAGAGCTCATTGTCCCCGTGAGAGTAACTCTACCGCTGAGTTAACACTGTGGTTAATATATTAGGGGAATATATTAGGGATATATTAGAATATATTAGGGGATATATTAGAATATATTAGGGGAAGTCGTGGCCTAATGGTTAGAGAGAGAGGTTGCGGGTTCGAGTCTCGTACCCCGGCAGGGATGTAGGTGGGGGGAGTGACTGTACAGTGCTCTCTCCCACCTTCAATACCACGACTGAGGTGCCCTTGAGCAAGGCACTCAACCCCCAACTGCTCCCCGGGTGCCACAGCAAAAATGGCTGCCCACTGCTCTGGGTGTGTGTTCACTGTGTTCAAGGGCACTTTTGTCAGACCTCGCAGGGGCAGGTATATATATTATATACATAGTTTTTTTTTCAAAGGTTGAAAACTTTGAAATTTTCTGATATATTAGGCTACATGATATTCATAGATTTTGTTAACTGTGAATCATGAATTTAGGAGAAAAGCTTTCTGGAAAAGGTTAGTGCAATTTGTGTCACAGATGGTGGTCGTTTCCCTGACAAACAACGTTAGACTTTAGTCCCAAAAAAACAGAACCATTATTTCCTCTTCCAGTGCTTCATGTGGCCTTGTAAGACTGCAGTACAAGCATGCAACCATCCATGGCATAAATGTGCAGTGACAGATAGGATCAATGTCTGCTATTTCTCATCTGAATCATCATTTCAGACTGTCAACAACATGTACTGAGGTCAAAGCATGGCAAAACGAATGTGCTTTGACAATGATAAATTAATCTATTGTAAAAAGAGAGTCAATTTTTTACTTTGCATTTGATGAACGCTCTGCCTGCTTTCTTCTAGTTTTTTTTATGAATGGATGGAGCCTTCTCTAAATTGTCTTAAATTTCTAATCAAAGTTTGTTTGAAAAGTCATTTTGGTACACTGTCTGCACTCATGAAAAATGTCATGAGAAATTAATGTAGTTTTTAAACTACAAGTAGCTTTAGTTTAAACCAAGCAAAGTTTCTATTCAGACAAACAGTTTTGAAGTATTTACAACCCAGGCCAATAATAATTTAAATGCAGTTCAGTTCACTTAATAACCATAGCACATAGCTGACTTAATAAATTATAAAAAAATTCATTTGTCTTCATTTATTCACCCTCATGTTGCTTCAGATCTCTTTGACTAACAATCTTCTGTAAAACACAAAAGGTGAATTTTTGAGACCGTCAAGCATCTAACCGAGACAATAGCCTATAGCTCTTCAATAAAGGGTTTGTATTCCTATTTTTTTTATATTCCAAGCCAAATAATAACTTTGTGTTAGAAACAGATTAAATGTTAACTTCAATGCGAACCTTGCCCTCCAGTGAGCTGTCAACCTCTGCAACTGGATCTTTGATTCAGTAAGATCATAATTTAATCATTCTTGTGCGTGTGTGGAGTCAGCTCACTGCACTACGCTTCAGGCACATATGTTTTACTACCGCATCCACTGTTTTAGTTCATTATTCATTCAACACAATGACCTGGACTGAAACGAATTTATCTCCCCTTGAAGTCAGACTCTGTAGTGAACTTCAGTAAATCAATGACCTACTAAGCTTGGCAAGTTTTCCTATCCTTGAAAGCTTCTGATGGAATACTAGTGGCAAGCGTCTATATGTGGACTTTGCTCAGCTTTATGTGCATGCAAGGCAAGCGTGCCAGATATGCCACGGTACCAGAGAGAACTCACCTAACCTACGTCGTTGTGAAAAGTACAGCGGATCAAACGCAAACTATGGCTATTGTAATAATGAACACAAAGGTGCCTGGCGAGTGAAACGACGCTATCATGCCAAGACAGTAAAATTACTTCTGCGCATTTCCTGTCCAAGAGTTGTCTTTTCTTGTTATTTGCTTATTGATGTCGGCGTTTTTAGGCGCTCTGCGACACAGACTCTTTAAAAAGCTGCAAAGCAATTTGAAAGGCCTCCACGAACCTCCACGTATGTGTGTGTCTAAATGGCCTGTAATATTCTAAGCCCTGCTATTGGTTTTTGACTTCCCCTGTGAATCTCAGCCACTTACTCCGCGACTCCCTTCTAAATGATGTCAGACTCGAACAGCGTGCAAGATTCGCTCTGTCTGTCCGTATTGGACGTGCGGTGATAGTACCTCATGCGCGTTCTTCTCATACAACTCGCACGTCGAGACTGCGGCGTGCTCTAGGGTGCCTCCGGGTGAGACCCTTAGTGTGCGCACAGATTATGACCGCCACCTGGGGCGGGGGGGTGGTTTAAATTTAAACGTTGTATTAGTGTTTTAAAAAAGCTAATAAATATTGTGCCCTCTAGAAAGCTGATTTTAAGAAGAGATGAAGCAGCTATACCTAGAATAAAAAAGAGACAAAACAAGGGTTTTGAGACCCAAAAGTGATGATAAAAGATCCTGCATATGTCAGAAGATAATAATGGGAAAAAAAAAAAAAAAAAAAAAAAACAAAATTTTGGCTGCAGCTCTTTGCGTCACGACCGCGAATACCCGTCAGATACTGCACGAAACAATGCATCTTAAAATAATGTCATGTGCGAGACCACCTGTAATCTGAAATCCCAATGGCGCTTTGTGTGTATTCTAATCTGTCTGTTTTGTGCTCTGAATTCAACCGACAGCGCTGGCCTTGTCCAAACCACTGCAATTACCTCTCTTATCTGAAAAGAGAGGGCTTAGGCCATTTCCCTCTGCTAAAACAGACACTTTGTATGTCACGTTACAAAAAACAGGGTCTGAGCAGACAGTGGTTTTAGTATTGTGCTCAGAAAGATTTAATATTCTGAATGGAACTAGATGTCCTGCACCCGTTCGTTTCAGTTTGCGCTTGTGACTCCAAGCAGCAGAATACAATCAAAGGCCATTATGACTGGAACAGCAAATTGTATTTCTTGAATATAAATGTGCTGTAGAGAGGAAATATGACTCAAATTAAATTTGATTAATTCTAACTAAATGCATGAGTCTGTGCAGATAAGGATAGAACAGAACAATTCTTGCCTTTTGCATTTTTACCAGATATATTAAGAGTGGCTAGTTTTTCTATTAGCCTAGTAATAACACACACTAAGCTATAACTGAAGAGCTTAATAAATAAAATAATAATTTAAAAATAAATTTGCCAAATTGTCCTACACAATCAGCAAGAACTGAGAATCAATTCCAATTTTCTGGTTTGATTCTGATACTTTTTGGTGTCTTTGTTTAATGACCATATTGCTTACATGGGAAAAAAAAATCTTTCTTCAAATACGTGTCTTTTTGAATCATTCTTTAAAAGAAATGGCACATAAGAGTCATTTATTTCAGGAATCATGCTACCTGCATGTATTTGATTCACTAAAAAGAATGGCCTCATAGGAGTCATTTGTTGATGAATCAGACTACACTGGTTGCCTGTGTGTTTTTGATTCAGTAAAAAGAATCAGTACAAAGATGTTTCCATGCAGCCACTGAACTTAAGAGATAAAAAGAGAGTAAAAAGATGGATCATGGGATTTTAAGAATCAGCATCAGGGATGTTCAAATGAAGATTACGATTAAACAGAAAATTAATATTTTTACACAGCTCAATGGAGAAAAAAGTCAAATAAATGTGATACTGCTTAAATGACATAAGAATGGAAAGCATAAAGAATTATGGGCCAAAGGCCAAACCACCCATATACTGTAACATCTTGAATGGTTTTAAATAAATAGCTTCCAAAAACTCAGCTTTTCAACTTCTATGTACACAGTAGTTCAACCAAAACCTTTTCCTCTCATAGTCGACTCTAGAGGACTCGAGGGTCAGTAGAACTCAGCTAAAGGATGACACTTAACTCAAAAGTGTTGCTTGGGTATACAACTGCAACCGACAAAAGAGAAGGAAATTAATGAGCATTCAGTAGCTTGTGAAGTATACTTTGATGCAGCATTGGTGCAGGACACACTTCAAACATGCAACAATGGCCAAAGCTTAAGTGTTTATTCCATCAGACATCAGAGTGGATACTGACACCACAATAGAGACATGGAGGGCCAGCCAGATGAGGTTGCCAGATCTTTGCTCTTTTTCCACTACTTGAAAAAAGAGCAAGGAATATTCTATATTCTAAAATATTATTTACTTTTGAAATAACATTCATGAAATTCAAAATACTAACCTCATAGTATCTCAATGATGCTAAAATAACACTGACATATATTTGTATGTATACATACACAAACATATAATAGACGCTTACCAAATATACACGTTGCACCACATGTGGTGTATACTGTCAGAGTCAGTTTGCAAGTATTTTGGCACATGCATCATTTTTCTAAATGGTCTGCCATCTAATGGCAGTTTGGGGTGAGATGGAAAGATTCTACAGAGAAATTAAGTGTCAAGGCAGTAATGTAAGAAATGTATGGAACTTACAAATTGCCCAAATTGTGTTGAGCGCATAAGTGCAAGGAAAATCTCCATTAGTATATTTGACACATTTTTATGCCAAGTTCCCTTGATTTGCCATTAGAGTACACAGTGGGGCAAAAAGGCTTTTTCAGCCACCAATTGTGCAAGTTCTCCACTTAAAAAGATGAGAGAGGCCTTTAATTTTCAGCATAGGTATACCTCAACTATGAGAGACAAAATGAGAAACAAATCC
Source organism: Sinocyclocheilus anophthalmus (assembly GCA_018155175.1). Taxonomy (NCBI): domain Eukaryota; kingdom Metazoa; phylum Chordata; class Actinopteri; order Cypriniformes; family Cyprinidae; genus Sinocyclocheilus; species Sinocyclocheilus anophthalmus. The sequence continues at coordinate 54,516 of JADLZN010006374.1, forward strand.
AGAAATCACCTGAGTAGGGTTTTTAAAGAATTAATTGGTAAATTCCTCGGTAAAATAAGTATTTGGTCACCTACAAACAAACAAGATTTCTGGCTCTCACAGACCTGTAACTTCTTCTTTAAGAGGCTCCTCTGTCCTCCACTCGTTACCTGTATTAATGTGTTTGAATTCGTTATCAGTATAAAATACACCTGTCTACAACCTCAAACAGTCACAATCCAAACTCCACCATGGCCAAGTCCAAAGAGCTGTCAAAGGACACCAGACACAAAATTGTAGACCTGCACCAGGCTGGGAAGACTGAATCTGCAATAGGTAAGCAGCTTGGTGTGAAGAAATCAACTGTGGGAGCAATTATTAGAAAATGGAAGACATACAAGACCACTGATAATCTCCCTCGATCTGGGGCTCCACGCAAGATCTCACCCCGTGGGGTCAAAATGATCACAAGGACTGTGAGCAAAAATCCCAGAACCACACGGGGTGACCTAGTGAATGACCTGCAGTGAGCTGGGACCAAAGTAACAAAGGCTGCAGTAACACACTGCGCCGCCAGGGACAAAAAATCCTGCATTGCCAGACGTGTCCCCCTGCTTAAGCAAGTACATGTCCAGGCCCATCTGAAGTATGCTAGAGAGCATTTGGATGATCCAGAAAAAGATTGGGAGAATGTCATATGGTCAGAACTTTTTGGTAAAAACTCAACTTATCGCGTTTGGAGGAGAAAGAATGCTGAGTTGCATCCAAAGAACACCAAAAAAAATTAAAAAATACCTACGGTCACTCATGGGTGTGGAAACACAGCTTTGGGGCGTTTTTCTGCAAAGGGACGTCAGGACTACTGATCCGTGTAAATGAAAGAATGAATGGGGCAATGTATCGTGAGATTTTGAGTGAAACCCCCCTTCCATCAGCAAGGGCATTGAAGATGAAACGTGGCTGGGTCTTTCAGCATGACAATGATCCCAAACACACCGCCCGGGGCAACGAAGGAGTGGCTTCGTAAGAAGCATTTCAGTGTCCTGGAGTGGCCTAGCCAGTCTCCTGATCTCAACCCCATAGAAAATCTTTGTAGGGAGTTGAAAATCCGTGTTGCCCACGACAGCCCCAAAACATTACTGCTCTAGAGGAGATCTGCATGGAGGTATGGGCCAAAATACCAGCAACAGTGTGTGAAAACCTTGTGAAGACTTACAGAAAACGTTTGACCTCTGTCATTGCCAACAAAGGGTATATAACAAAGTATTGAGATGAAATTTTGTTATTGACCAAATACTTATTTTCCACCATAATTTGCAAATAAATTCTTTAAAAATCCTACAATGTGATTTTCTGGATTTTTTTTTTCTCATTTTGTCTCTCATAGTTGAGGTATACCCTATGATGAAAATATAGGCCTCTCTCATCTTTTTAAGTGGGAGAACTTGCACAATTGGTGGCTGACTAAATACTTTTTTCCCCACTGTATACATACATATTGCAGTTTATAGTGTGCAGTATATAGTCCACTTTGTATTTGGAGAGACATTTTGCTATTTAATTGCTCTTGAATCTTGAATTGTCTCTCCAAATTTGATGAATCAACATAATATTTAACCCTCTGCATGGGGTCTGAGGGGGTTTTGGCTAACATGAAATATACCCTTTCTAAAACAAATTTATAAATTATCTTTGAGCATGTCCGTGTTTTAGTGACTTTAACATTGTTATACTCTAAAAACAAAACTGAAACATGCACACACACACTTCATCATTTTAATCAAAATTTTGTAAGAGACAAAACAAAGCACCAAAACCTCAAGGAAAGCAGAATAATCCATCTCAATGAAGCATGGAATCATGCAGAAACAGACAAAAAGACTGGATGGAAGACTAATCAAACCTGCAAACCAAAGAGACATGGTTAAATGTGTATTGGATATCGGATGGAGAATAGACTTTTGATTAAATCCGGATTGTGGGTGCTCGGCAGGATCCCGGAGGGACTGTCTTGTCCCTAAAGACAAAAAAAAAATTATTCAAATTTATTATGCAATTAATTTGCATCAGTATTGGGTTGGCTCATGGTCGGAATGTTATATGATAATATGTCACTGAATCTTTTTCAAGAATGCCAACAGTCCTCATTTGCCAAAAAATTTCCATGGCAACTGCAGACAGTATCCTGATTAAGCTTTTGAGCATAAATTGACCAAATAATGATGCTAAAAAATACTTTGTCATAATTGGACTGTTTTGCAGCCTCATCCAATATATACGCAAATTCCATGGTGTTTGAGTGGATATTCATTTGCTCAAATGAAACAAAATATTTCTTGCGCTCCACAGCTAATACTTGCCAAATTGACACTTGGCCTTTTATTTTTAAGCAAGAAATGTGTGTTTCCGGCCCACAGGCAGGACAACGGGCACTTTTACACAAACAAGTAAACTTTGGTATATAGTATAACTGTAGAGACTAATTAAAACACCATAAATATTAATATATTTTGCTTTTTCCACTGCTACCACTGTACAAATAGGTTAAAGCCTGTTTTAAATAATCTAAATCATCTTCTGGTTTAGATTTTATAAGAAGAATTAAATAAACATTTGATATAAAGCAGGTTTTCAGTTCAGCACCTCTATTATGAGATGAACTTGGAAACTCATAGAGGCTGCTACAAGCGTGTGTCTAATGCATGTTGATAAGGCAGTTCTCTTTGAATCATTATAACACATGCAGGAATTTTCTAGAGAAACTTTGGAACAACAAAACATTTTGTCATTAAATTACACTTCTATAAGCATCCCATATCTGCATAAAAAGAAAAATGGCAGTTACAAATTCTGTTGCTGTCACATCCTGAGCTTTAGACTATGGTGCTTCTCATAGATAAGTGAAAATCTCATCCTAAGTGACTTGCTACATTGCAGTCACTTATACGGGGTGACTCCTGCTAAACAAACACGTCTGCAGTAGCGCTCCTTTGTGAAGGAGCCAACAATCATTACTCATTGAGTTCAGATAACTCCACCTGCCTTAAAAGCACTAGGGAGGTTCTGGCAATACAAACTGCTTGCAGACTTTTGGCAAAAACGTCAAATTTGAGCCAAAAAAAGATTATATTTATATATTATGCAATTATTTACTAATCGCCTTGATAGTTCTTACTTCCCATATGGATGTCTTATGAATGTATGATTATATATCTGGCCTCTTAAGTAAGACGTATTTGTGCAGGCTGTATCCTGCTTCGTTTTCACTTAACTGTGTGCAGCTATAAAAGCAATTTCTCCCCACATAAAGGATTAAATATTTCCCTTCATAATCTATTGAATTTGGCCCTAATGCGGCCAAGAAACAATTAACAAACCCAAATGGAAGCCACTAAAGCACAAAAGTGAAGCAATTTTCCAATTGCATGAGAAACTCTTTTATTCATAAGCTTGCCACAATGTTATGGCTCAGTAATAAAACATTTTTGGGTGTTTCTTCAACTTTAGGCATTTTTATGTCCTAGCAGTTCATTTTTATTACAGTTAAAATATTTCATTGTTTGTCTTTGCATTATAGGTTGCTTGCATTAAAATGGGCTGGAAAACTTATGGTCTTTATTTTTGGTTATCTTTCAGATAACTTGGGCATAAACTGGAAGCATAACTTGGGCATAAACTGGGCATAAATCTTTTCCAACACAGAGTAGAAAATAAAAAAGGGAACTGTGGCTGTTAATCTCACAATTCAGACTTTTTAAATCACAGTTCTAAGAAAAAAAGACAGAATTTTGAGATAATTCTCAGAATTGAGTCTACATCTCGCAATTCTGACTTTTATCCTCTGAATTCTAATCTTAAAAGTTTGTAATTCTGACTTTGTTTTAATACTGAGTTTATTCTGTTTTCAACATGGAATAAAAAAAATAAACAAGATAGCACTTTTTATCTCACAATTCTGACTGTTTTCCCTGAAATTGTGAGCTTATATCTCACCAATTTTTTTCAGAATTGCAAGTTTATATTTCCAATTCTGAGTTTACACTTTTCAATTATGAGAAAAGAAGTCAGAATTGTGAGATATAAACTCAGAACTGCAAGACAAAAGTCAGAATTATGAGAGTTGCAATTTCCTTTTAAAAAATGTTTTAAAGCGTGGTAAAAATAGACTTAAATTAAAAACGTAACAATTCGAAAATCAACCATAAAGAATATGATTACATTTTTTTAAAATAGAATAATCTATGCAAAGAATGAAACCAAAAACATTAATTGTGTGAAAATGATTTATGCACATTTTTGGATTCAAGTAAATAGTTGTACAAATTACTGTATTACTGACCCTCTCTACAAAAAATTCATTTTCACTGTCATTTCCATCTGATCCTATTTTCAAAAAGTGCCCATAGTTAAAGAAATACCAATAAATAATTGAAATCAACTGTACAATCAAACTGTTCAGTGATGCTTTGTGTGTTTCATTACATTATGACATGACGCTGCGCTGCTTACCTTAGTTTTAATTCAATTTGAGGCATAGGTGCTTCATCACTAAGCAATGACTAGGAAAAAGAATGATTTCCCCGACTCCGTGCCCAGCACTCTCGCGCATTCTATCTGTTACAGAAAAACAATTTCAGGGAAGCAGAAGCGTATTGATTCAAATTATGGAATGGAATCTTGCATCAAATAATTTTCTTTAACGTCATAACTAAATGCAGTAAAAGTTAAAAAAAAGGTAAATGATTGTGCAGTACAGGACATAACTGGACGTAATTCTGTAATGAATCTCATATTATTCTGCAATATGACTCATATGACTGACTATCTGAAGCTTTCCAACTTCAAAAGGAAGCAGAAGCACCAGTAAAGCAATATAAAAGCAGACGAGCTAAGTTCAAAGTATTCTGAAGTGTGAGAAACTGACCAAAACTTATTTTGTCAGTGAATTTAATTCAAAAAGAAGAACAGTATGATTCATACACATAAAAAACAGTTCTATGAACTATTGAAAGAAATGATTTGTTCTTTGTTAAATCATGACAGAATTTTAAAGTTTTAAAGTTATAGTTACTGACTGCTTCAGCATAACTTCTTAGCATCATATAGCATCTTTTATGATGGCATTGAGTTGGAACTTTTTGATTTATAAGCCCAGTGAAGTTTCTTTTTGTAATTACTGCCAACTTATGTCATTTGCTTTGAACACAGCACTATTGTTTCTTTCTGTCTTTCATCAGCAGAACAACTGTGTACAGCATTGGCTTGTTTGAACTTGTGTGAGCATAGAACTGCTATATTAGCTTATCCTCCGAGACCATTTGCTTAAATTAGAATAAAAGATCAAAGAAAATTACTCATAAAAAGTGAAAATCTCTCTCTCTTCTCAGCAGCACAGCAGAATGGTTAATCTGTCAAAAAGTGATTGTGCAACCAATTTTTAATCTTACATTATAACATAAAAAAATTGGATTTTCATAACTTTTTTCTTATTATAATTATTATTCCTGATCTAAAGTACCAGTGTGTTACAACTCTGGGAGAGGGTTGCCATTTTATATTTAGGATCACATATTTGCATTTGAATTACTGTTTATATATGACTGAACATATTCAGTGTATTATTTTAAATGATATGGAGCCAAAAAAACAGCCCGTTCACTTGTAAAAGCATAGTTAAAAGATCAAATGTTGCCATACTGAGTTTGGACCAGACTTAGTCGATCAATAAAGGAATATGGTTTCTGTCAGCTCATCAGTGTGTTTAGTATATCTTCAAATATCAAGCCATGTTTTGTTCAAAAGTGTGCAGGACTATAGAAAGAGAGTTATATGAAGTCCAAAAACAATTGTTCTGAACAGTTAAAGGTAAGGCAGGCGATTTCAGAGAGGCTTCCAATAGCAAGCTAGCTTTGAAAGCATAAGATCCCACCCTCCCTGCATAATCACTCTCCAAAGCCACGCCTCCTCCAAAACACATGAACGCGCACAGGCAGACCAGAGGCTAACCAGCGACATGATGATAGACGGAGTTGGTGGAGGGTTGAATGCAATGTTGTCAGATTACTGTATGTCTCATTCACCAGTGAGAAAACATTACAGTACAGAGCGCATAATACTATGTACATATAACCCTGTCCATTCCTCGCTTGGTCTGCAATAGAGTAATAGAACATGCTGATGACATATCATGCGTCTGCGGGAACAGGGTGCGCAGAGGTATGCAAATACACACATTGACAGGCAGGTAGGACAGCCTATCGTAGTCCTCGAACTGAGGGATACAATTAGACGAACATTTTATGGTCCTACACCTTTCACAGATGATTTATTATAAGGGTACGTACTGATACTTCACAAGCCAAAAAAAAAAGGTGCACACATTAAATATCATAATTTCAATTCCAGCTGTTGGTCTTTTGTATCAGATAACACACCCGGTAGACTCCTGTTATTTCTATCATAAGCCGTGCTAAAAGTGCTGGGTTTTGCGTAGGATCTGCCTGTTGGCTAAAAAAATGGTTTCATCTTTGAAGCAAACAGCTTCTTCTGATAGAAAAGATGAAAGGTGCACAGAGAGAGAGAGAGAGAGAGAGAGAGAGAGGACGAGTATCCAGTTTATGCACACACCAAACAGAGATCCGTGCTTTTCTGACTATTTGCATGTGAATGTGAGAATCTGTTCCCATGGCTCTCTCAGGCACGAAAGGTAGGACGACAGCACAATAGCTAATGTTTAGCATTTGAAGATCGCAGTGACAAAACGCCTCTCTATTTAGCCTTCACAAACACTGCCGAGGGATGTGTGGACCAAACTGGGAGAAGGTGACAATGTACTAGACACATAATAGAGTTCTTGCAGTAAATACAATCAGGTGACAAGGAGGCACAGTCTGTTCTCCAGCATTGTGTGAAGTTAAATAAAGTTTTGCTGATGGTTTCCAGAGGAAGCTGTGTTCTGCTCAAGCTGTTCATGTTTCACAGTGAGAAGTTTTAAATTGCAAGTGTTACAACGAGCTTGGAACAAGTGCCTCCACACCCTCATGACATCTCTGTGTTGACCGCGAGCATATGTTGTGTCAGTATAAACACATTTTTGTAATCTCGGAGTCCAATTTCTCGAATAACTGTCATTGCTTCTGTGGCCACTGAGGATTGCATGCCCCTTCACAGATGCTGCATAAACCACTAAACAATCAGACAAAGGCTTTATAGGATGGTATACACTTGTGGCACACTGGCAATTGAGGAAATTTAGTTTCTAGTGTGGGGACAGAATGGATCCAGATAATGAACTCACATTTCCCATAGTACATACTAGCACTCGGACAAAAGCGCACACTAGGGGCCATTAGCACATGAAGCATGCCATGTGTTTTGATATAACAGCAATGCTTTTATTATTAAAGTTTGCAGCTCATTTTTGTAGCTGTACTAATTCAGAGTATATGAAAAGCTTTGGATTGGATTTGTAGTGGATTTTTTATTGGCAAATTTAGCAATAAATGTCTCTCATCGTGATCTCACGAAAAAATGTTTATAGATATATATATATATATATATATATATATATACATATCGATATATATTTAGTACTTTAAGTAACTTTTAAGTGTTAATTGTACATTTTTGCTTATTAACTAATGCGTTATATCCATTTAATTTTACATTTCTGTGCAAAATTCTGAAAATACAGAGTAAATATCATGGACATGTTGAATCTAATGGGCATGTGCATTACAAATTCTACAGATTCACTCTTTGGCAGAAGCCAAGTGTTAATGTTGTGAATTGTACACACAAAATCAAAAATCCACTCATCACACTCATTTCGTTCCAAACCCATAACATTCACACAAATATTGCATTTTGAAGCATTTCCTGCAACTCTTTTCAATACAATTAAAGGTAATCAGGACTGAGGGTGTCAAGCTTAAAAAATTATGGAAAGAACCATACAAGTATCATAAAAGTGGTCCAAATGACTTTCCATGCCTTCATACAATTGAACTAATGAACTGCGATTTTCTTCAAAAAACAACTTATATTTCAGTATGTTTAGAAGACTTTAGAATACAGTATGAGTTGTTTTGAGACTTTATGATGCTTTTTTGTCTTTTTTGGAGTTGGACCCGTTCTTCATGCACACATACTGTATGTATATCTTGAATATAAGCTGCTTTGAATAAAACCATCTGCCAAAAACATGTGTATCCATTATAGGCCTATACTGCAGTTCCACCTCCAACATCTGTTGCAAAAATGCAAACGTGTTTCTATTTGACCTCACATAAGAGTATTAATTTAGATAATCTTTTTACTTGGCATTTTAGTTGCAACCACTCACTAAATGTTTTACTTGGAGAGTGAATATTTATGTTGCCCCTTCAGTCACCTATAACATAAAGGCCCACCACATCTTTTCCAAGTTGCTTATGCTGCACTTCCTCCGCTTCTTTTCTATTGGCTGTGAGGAGTCGTCTGATTTGTTTACTCGGGGTCAATTTGCTCATCCCTCCATTGTGCTTCAGAATATTCATCACAGCTGTGTACACTTAATTGCCATGGAAACTATTAAAGCGCCTTCCAGTTAAGAATCTGCATCTGCCCAGCTGCAATAACAGAGAGGCTTGGAATTAAATTAGAAATGTCAGTCAAAGGATGTAGGTGGAGAAAAGGCTTTATGTCACTTTAGACAGCTTTTTGCACAAGTACTGGCATGCTAATGGAGCTGCATTTCCTGCGGTTTCCTTTCTCGCATTATTGTGGGTTATCAAGGAAATTGACATCTTACAGTGGAACTGTCCCACCCAGGGGCTCCGAAACAAGAAATCCCCGTGACCTGGATCTTTTCGCTCTTCCTTCCCATCTTTCGTTCTTTTCTCCGCCTCCTTTTATGCCACTGCCAGTAATTTCCCAATGGATGTTAGCCCAGTAAAAGTCATTATCTTTTCAAATTGTGGCAGTATAGCCTAAGGAATCACAAAGTGTCTGCTACTTCGACAGTAAACTACAGACCCCTGACATCCACCTTCTATTCTCTGGTCGGATTGGTTTGGAATAGATAGCTCTCAAACATCAAGCTGAGAAATGAGCCCGCTCTTAGAGACAGGTGAGGAGGCTAACTCGCTCTCACACATACACACACACACACACTGGGTGGGTGATGTGTCAATCTGCCACCAACCCTTTGACCCGACACAGGTACCATTAGAGGAATAAATTAACTGAACCAGAAGAATGGGATTTGTTCCAACAATCTCTTCACATGGAAATATGGAAAAGTGGGGATAAAAGGAAAGGCCCCTCCTCCACCAAATTGGAGGGGAGAAATAGACATTTATTACCTGAGGAAGGACATAAATAAATACAAATTTATTGGTTGCAGCATAATACATTTAGGGACATTCACTCACTCTCATGTCATTCCAAACCGAAATGAATTACTTATTATTTATTTGATTATATTCATTACACTGCTTTCGATGGTAAATGCATCAGTTAAAGCTACCAGATCGCATTATTTAAAATTATTTTAACAATCGTGTTTAACAGTGAAAAATTACACTCCCTGTTAACCCATTCAGAGAAATCTCCACCAATTAGAGAATCGTCAGATGGTCTTATTATTAGGAGATACCAAGGTTTGTGGTTCTTTCATTGGAGAAAGTGTAAAGGTCAGCTTGAACACGTGTGCCTTGATAACCAATCACATTACAGCCAAGACATCCTTGAATTTCTGTCAGAGTTCCTGCAAATCATACCAAAATAATCCCATGAAACACTGCATTCAATTTACATAATCAACATCATTAAATTAATATTGTTTTCAATTCAATAATTCACGATTCTTTAAGGGATTGTAGAACTTTCCTTAAATGCAGCCGTAAAGTAAATGTCTTAAACCTTTGTCTTTTTGTCTGATTTTTTCATATTTGTCAAATTTATTATTTTAATTAATTAATTTATTGCAAATCAAAGTTTGCAATGTTGCGATTCACCTCATAGCTTCGTGGTTTTGGAATTCATGGCTTTTGGTTCAATTCATACTTATAATCTCTATGGGAAAAAATACTTGGGGAACCAAGGCTGCTAAAAATATTTGCTCCATGGAAATGCTTTATATCAGACTGAAACCGAAACCGGCCCTACTTACACGTCTCTCTTCAGCACATTGCTAACCTGCACTCTCGTTTAACACAAATATAATTGGCACCATCTTGTGGTCCTCGTAGTGATAATAGTGAAAATCACCTTAGAGGACCTCAGTATTAATATTACTGTAATATTATTGTGGTGTTATTGTTGTTGCTAAACTGATTGATTTGTACATTGTAACAGTAAAATTTTAAATTGTACATAATTTTAAGTCAAAACATTTCATCTCCACGTATTTATGGCTCAATCAATGCTTTAGGGTTTATGGGTCTATTTTGCAAAAATGATGGGCTGATTATGCATTATGCCTTAAATAGCAAATTCAATCGGATGTACTATGGTCATTATGGTCATTTTTTGAAGCTTAATAGTGTTTGCCCCATATACTTTTATTTCTCTGCTAAAAGAAAGTCATTCTGGAAAACTCGTTTGGAATGACACAAGGGTGAGTAAATGATAACAGAATTCTCATTTACGAGTGAACGATTCTTTTAAGGCCAGTAAGCGAATTATCTTGAGTATTAGGCAGATGCTTGATTTTTATTATCTCTGGAAAGCATGAGACGTTTAGCTTTTTATCTAATTCTGTCTTTTAATCCCACTGTCCAGCAGACACATTCATAACAGAAGTATTTGCTGAGGAAGACAGATTTCACTAAAAATATCTCTGCACAGTCTATTCAAATCCTCCTCTGAGGTATTTTCTTTCATTCAAAGCATAATGTATGTAATGTTTTCTATCTGTTCTGAAGTTCGAGCGAAACAAACTTGCTTTGTTAAATCCTCAAAAAATATTTTCTTTTAAGGGTCACAATGCCAGTTGCACTCAACATCAGGTTGGCTGAAAGAAAACAACTACAGAAAGATACAATGATTTCCAATGGTACACTGTGAGTATGGCGTTCTAATTATGAATATTTGGTACCCGGTTTCTCGTCATGACAGGCGTCCTGGCTTGGCTGTATGGAATCATTATATCCTTAATAACAGAACGAACGCTGCACCCTTCATAAATCTGCATTAGCATGAATCTCACTTTGAAAGACTTGTGGGTACAGCTGCTTAAATCACACAATTACATTCACATTACTGTACTTGCTGGAGTTGTGACGTCTTGACAAATGGCTTACATTGCGTAAATGTCACTCGAAGCGCAACAACGGATTCGCTGTAACATTGCAATTAAGTTTAACATATGTTTTGCACAATGAAATGAAGCTTGATTCAATTTGCACAAGATCTAGCATTTGTTGTAGCACCAGACTCAACTTGGATCCTTATTCTTATGCACAATTTGATTACAGAGAACAACCAAGAAAATAATCCAAACCAACCGAGAAAAAAATCTGACCATTTATAATAGTTTTCTTTTTGCATCAATAGTTTTATAAAGATTATTACAGTCAACTCAAAACTCATGTCACTGTAAGTCAAAAAACGATGTCTCATCCAAAGCTTAATAAACTAGATCTCAGTTCCTTCCCACTGCCAAAAAAACCCAAAACTTTTTAATCTTTTATCTCTGTTTGAATCCACATCGTCTGCTTTCTTTCACCACTGACCTTTCCAAACCTTCAGAGATAATGGTTTTTGATAAGTCACAGAGAGAATTTAAAAGTTATCACTTTCTACACATCTCTGTTGGACTTCTGTATCCAAGATGACTGTCTTTTGAGAACAGTTTCTCTGGAGATATGAGTCGTACTATGAGATTTCTGTCGTTATGTTTGCATTTAGGCAGGTGACAGGAGCTTTATCAATGTTTAACCACATAAACAATAATTACTGATCAAAAATACACTGTCCAGAACATTATATGTAATTTTCTAATAGATAATAGATTAACTGAGAACCAAAAGCTATAAAGGGCATTAAAAGAAATACTTTTTTTTGACAATACATATGAAACAAATATACATGTGCAAATGCACACATAAAAACCCCCACATGAACAGCAAGTGATTGCAACAGTTTTAAGTCTGTGAAGATACGAGCTGAACTAAAGTCCCACATGCTGAGCATTTGTTTACATACCTCAGGAAAGTGTAACATGCCCGTAGCCAGTAAAGTTGGGTCTGACTGAGGCAAACCAGACAAAACACTTCCTTACATTGTTTTGAGAAAGAACTAGAGTTTTTAAAGAAACAGCCAAAGTTCTGGCACAGTTCTTTCTGACAAAGAGTCTAAATCTGACATTACTTCTCATAGGATAAGAATCAACAAATAATTTTATTCTGCATCTTAATACAATACACTGTTAGACATTTCAGTAATTTCTACAGTTATTTACTGTATATCCCCCAGTATAATACTGCAAATTCCATTTACAGTAAGTAACTGTAATACCCTTTGCATCATGGGAATTTTCTGTGACATCAAACTCCACATACAGTGACTTACTGTATTTTTTTAAATTGCTGTATACTACTGTATTTGCCGTAATGGCCTCTGTGGCGCCATTCCATTGAGGTTGTTTTATTTTCCTCACTTCTTACATTTCGATTGACAAGATTTGTCCTGCACTGTGTCTACAACGCCGCAACAGCTTGGGACTGACTACACTGGATGTTACATTGCTTGTAATGATTGGCAAATACGTTTGCCCTTCGTGTCAGAAACAGCACGAGCGTTTGGAGTACATCTGTACGTCAGAAATATACCGGGGCATCACTTTACTGTCCACATCCATTGTAGATAGTATCGCTGATTATAATGGGTTCTATATTGTCTTTTGTCGTGTCGCGCCGTGCCGCACGCATCCGAGGAAGACACGGAACCCACGGGGCAGCGCCGCGGGTTTTGCCCGGGGATGAGAGTGGAAGAGTTCCGGAGAACGATGCACCTTACGAGAGAATAAGACCAGCAAGCAAGGTAAAATATATGTATTTATGTCTCTGTGTGTGTTTTGTCAGATTTTTGCAGTAGCCAGTCATGTGTATTCTATATGGGGTTTGCCTTTTAAAAGTGTTATTTCTACTTTTTGTTTTTCAGGGAACACATTTCCGTCACTAACAAAGTGGATGGTGAGCAAAGGTGGTGGCCACGTTTTGGAGCAGCACCTGGGTTTTGCAGACGGCTATGTATTTATTTCCCCATTATGTTTTTGTTGCGTATAGATTCTTTGTGAGGATAAATCCAGAGAATACAACACAATGCACTGCAAAATGTCCTAAGACAGGAGAAACGGTGAAGATGAACTGTTCCAGCATTGGAAGACTGTATTATAAGCGTTATACATGCAATGTTTTAAATAAATAATTTGATATTTTGTAATTATTGTGTCAGTTTTAATTGAATGCCAGTAGTACCTATCTAGGGTACAAATAAAATGAATTCTATATAAAAAATTATAAAATCAAATTAAATCTATATTAAAATAAATTAATTACAATAGTGATACTGATGATTGGATTTTTTTATAGTAATTTACTGTAAAATGGTACAGTTTGCTACTGTAAAGAAATACAGTTTGGCTACTGGTAATCTTAATTTTAAGATTTTCATTTTAAGATAATACAACCCTTTGAATGTCACAGTGTATACTCTGAAGATCACTAGAAACTAGGATTCCATTTAGTAATGTTTTAATAAGAAGAAAATGTACAGGATTATCGAACGTTTTAATATTGATACAGTATAAAATTTAATAATCATGTTTTCCAGCATGATTTGAGAATGATCCAAAGAACATCTCGAGGTTCAATTGAAGAGACAACATTTCAATTGAAATATTCAATTGAGGAAAGAACAAGACCTTTGAGGACTTTACAATAATACAATTATTACTAAATGTAATTACATATTAATAAACTAAATAAACATAAAATATTTTTGTAATGTAATAATGTCATAATTTTTTTAAATCCTTGCATTTTTCCAGTTTATTTCTCTTTTTTCTTAAATTTTTATCCTATTGTATTAAGATGGGGGGTATTTGCGCATAAAGGGATGAAAACTCATATACTCTCTTGTGAGCCCACTAGTACGTTGGAGATAAAAAAAACATTCGAAGTTTGTAAAAGCGAAAGCAGCACTGAAGAATTTAAAGTCGCGTTGCCATTTATTTTTATTTTTTTGGAATTGCTTGTGAAATTAAAAGATCTAGAAAAAAGTTTCAGAAAATGACAGGATATCACTTAAATCTAATCATGAAAAGATACATTTATCAGTTGCTATTTTGAAGCATTTTCCAATTATACACATGCTCACTTCAAACAAACACATACTGGTAAAATATCACAAAAAATACCAAACACCAAATCATATCTCCACATAAAAGCTATTTCACTTTACACAGCCTCTCTGCCTTGCACCATTCATTTTGCATGACACTGAAAGAAAATTTGTTTCATCACAAAGACATCCACTAGCTTGAAGCTAATGGAGATGAATTAAGCAAAGTTCAGGTTCACTTCATTCACAAGGCTTTCCCATGTCCACCGAAGGTGTTTAGTTTTAGCCATTTCATTTTCTCTGTCATTGTGCCTTTAGGTTAATTCACAAACAACATTACACTTCCAAGGTCTTTATTTTGAACATATTCATCATCAAATAATTGAAAAACCTTACAAAGGATCTTACAAAGCTTGCTTTTGATTAATCTGAGCTTGGAAGCTATTTGCCAGATTTATGCTGAACGTCCTCTATCATTTGATGATGAACTGCGGGGTAATTTGTCTGTAGTTTATAGCTTACAAGCGGAAACCTCACGCTTAGGTGCCCTATAAATCTACAAAATCTACCAACAAGACTTCTCCGGAAGACAAACTGCAGGCTAGCGACATCTGGCACGGGATATGAGTTTTGCAACGCTGCTGTGAAATATAATTTTGCCACAATGTGTCATGAGTCACTTCTTTCTTTATTTTTGTAACTGTGTTTCACACCAAGAGATTCTACCGCCGTCAAGCTGATGTTCTGCGTAGCCCTTGGCTTCTTACAAAATGAAACACAAAAATGAAACTTTATTGAACTGCACCTTGGAGATACCTAGGGCGTAGCAGTCTCTTTACGGATATCTCAAGTGCTTCACCTTGTAGAAGGAATATTGGTGCGAGTAAGATTTAAAAAGAAAGAAAAACACCAAGAAAAAAACAAACCAGCCTTGAAGCAATTTCAGATTGCTCCTCATAACCTTCCAATACATTCCTGCAGAATCCAATTTAGTGCAAGATATGGAATAAAACTGTCACAGAATGGGAAATGTTATCGCCTACTGATGTTTAAGACATACTGTGTGGGTTAAATTGAATATTTCTATGAAGCTGAGTTTTTCAGGCTTGTTCTTGCCAATTATTTTATTTCCTGTTTCATATGTCATTCGCTGCAACTCTGATATATTCAGTGTGCTTATTTCAATTTCACATTAGGTGATTCAACTTTAGTGTGACAGTAGATTGAAAGTGTGCTTATCAACATTGTGAATAAATCACTGAGTCTGGATTGTGGGGCCGTATATGCCCTTCACTGTAATATCCATCATCATTTTAATGATCTGCAGCATCTGAGCCTGTTGGATGGTGCAGTGTCAGCCAATTCGCACCAGTATATTTTGGCGTTCGAGTTGAGGACTTTTCGACTGCACAATGTCCCTGTCAAAGGGTCCGCAGGGACTTCAGGTGTAAGGCTGACCTGTCATTCCCTGCAAGGCTTTGTGTCTCTTTAAATGCTGATCATCATTAGCCGTAGGGAGATGTTTGAGTGTTGAAATATATACTTTGTCACTGGCACTCAATCGGGGGTTATTACCCCAAAAATGGGCCACAGGACTGTTCTGACAGCAGAAGAAAAAAAATGGTGAATGCAAATAATAACTATACAATCATTCATACTTATATTGGTGTTCCCGGTCCAAAAATGACTGGCATTTAATTCATAAGTGGTAAGTTGCGAAAAAAAAAATGGACTGTGTGCTGTAGTGAATGTGAGGTATGGCGACACTAGTTCACTCAATCGCTACTGTGGCAACAGCAGAATATGTAACTCGAAATCATGGAATTCAGGGGTCCGGGGGGTTGTCAACTACAAAATACTCGATGGCATGATGAGCACACATAAAGTTCATTGATGCCTATCCTTACTGCTTATTGTGGACTGAGTATTGTAGGCATCACTGATCTGAGCTTATGCACCTCAGTTTTTGAGTGAAAAAAGCATTCTTTTTCAATCATTCAGCATCATTATTTTGTCAATATTTACTCAAAAACTGAGGTGCAAAAGCTCAAATCAATGAGCTCTATGATCAAACAGATCCAAAAAGAAATACAAAACCTGTGCTAATTGAAAGAAAACAGGTTGATAAAAAGAATAAATCCAATATTTGGTGATAATATAGCATAATGAGTAATTTATAAGCAATTTTTTGTAGGCCGGTCATTTTTGACCTAGAACATCCCACATGTAACAAAGTGAGGGGGAAAAACGAAGATATTTGATAATTTGCGGAAGTTGTTTGATACCTTATGACAAGTCAGTAGGTTTAGTCCACTGCTTACAGTACTAGCATTTTCAGGAAAAAGAAAACCTCTCTGGGTCAAAAAGACCAGAACATAACATGAGGGTTAACAAAAAAAAAAAATGTCAGAAATTAATAGAAAACTGCAATATTTTGTCGAGGCATTTTCATCACCATTGGTAAAAGTAGCAACATTATGGTTATACTAGCACAAACAGGTTGTATGGCATAATTATTCTCCAAAACCATGAATAAAACTACAAAACTGCTACTACAACTACTACTACTACAATAAATAAATAATAAAAAAACCTACAGTATGATCAAGCCTACATGAAATATGGCTTTGTTTCCAACAACAGGCTGTGCCGACTGCAACATCCTGCAAACTACTGGCTGCCGAAAGAATGAAACCATCAACATTCATGAAACATTCAGAAGCCAAACTTGCCCAATTTCCTACTGGATCTAATTGTCCCCGGTGTGTTGCTTATCAAATCACAAGATCACAGAAAACATAATCAATGTGTGAGTTGCTCTATTATTTCTGCAAGGCTGAATATCTGATATTTCACCATTTAGGCAACAATGCATCCATCATGCTGTAAACAGAGATTTGAAATGACTGGAGGAGAGACGGTTTTAAGATTAAGCTATCATTCAAAAGACATTTGATTGACAGACACATTATAAACACAAAGACTGCGGTAATTTATCTTCAGACTGAGTCATAATTCAAATTATAGGGGAAAAGCACTTACAAATAATTCTAATTCTAGTTTTAATTTTTTGTGTCAAACTACGACATGTGTTCTCAACTCTCTCTCTCATATACAGTATATATTCATACCCATGAGTTTGACTGTTATATAAACAGTAGTCAGTAAAGCATGTGAAATATGCATTATACTTGTGTTTTTCACAAAAATATTTTCCTCCCTAGAAAAACTAGCATATATTTTGCAACATCCTAAGGATAGCATGAAAATGTATGAACTAAAAAACACAGAATGTACCAATTTACTCAGAGCATCTGGGAACAGGATGATCTAGATAATGATCATCTCCCTGGGTGTTTTTCACACCCAGCTGACTGAATCTTTACTGATCCTCTGCTGAAGGAGAAGAGGTGTGGAACGAGGGATCCATTAGAGGGAAAGGAAACAGCAGTCAAGGCCTCCGTGCTCTGATGATTTATGTGTTCAATATGAGGGCAAGGTGCATTTTTCTACATTTTAGCGCTTTAGCCCTGACACTCGGAGCAAGGGGGTGCAGGAGGCTGTAAAAGTGTTTGGTTTGGACTCAGAATAACAAGATGTTACTCACACACAACCTTTGCCACAAGTACAAACCCGGTTCCTGCCAAAACAGAATGTGAGAATTGTCAAGCGTCAGTAGAAATAGTTAATATAAGCTGAATAAATAATTCATAAATGTAAACAAATTACAATAAAATTGATGGGCACAATAAATGTATTAATAAAATACATAATAAAACAAAAATGACTGAATAAAATAATTGAATAACTTAATAAAATAAATGTATACATGTAACTATACTTAAAAATAAAATAAAAATGAATAAAATAGAATGAATGACTCAATCAATAATAAATCATTAATACTAAATAAAAAACTGAATGAAAAATAAACTGAATAAATATATGAATGAATAAAACAATTGTATTTATGGACTACATACAAATACAAAATTACTAAAAATAAATCAAATGGATAAATGAATAAAACCGATGAATGTATTAATTAACTACAAAAAATATTAAATAAAAATGAATTAATAAATAACTGAATAAAAACCTGATTAATAAAACTAAATGCCTTATAAAATACCAAAACAATGATTGAATACATACTGATTACTACAATTGTTGATAAATTTAACGTATTAAGACATTCAACTAAATATGAATAAAAGAGAAAGATATATTAGAAAATATCTGAGAACTATATAAACTATAAAATGTATTAATACATCAAGTAATAAAAATAAATAAATGCACTAATAAAAATAAAAAAGACTTGAATAAAATAAATAACTGAATTGATTTCATAAATAAATGTATTTGCCTCAAAAATGCATTTGGACCAGACATGAGTCAATCAAAATATAATAATATGTGATAGTCCATTCTGAAGTCTTAAAAGCACACCAACCTCCAGAGCACAGAGATGTCATAACATGATTTGTAGTGATCATTGCAATGATGTTTTGTCCCAGGTACATGTTGTGGTTTTGAAACGAGGGCCCTTGATCATTACTAGCCCTCTCTCAGCTGAAACAACAATAATTTGGCTGCTTGGTATTCTTTACTTAAATTACAGTGAGATTGTCAGGAAATAGGGGCAATTTTGTGCTATTAGACTGTCATGCTCTCTCTTCATTTGCTAATTAACTTACTGAATTGTAGCTCCAGAGCATGGACTGCAATCCAGTTTATAAAGCATCCGAGCGAATCACCCATTATCTGCCATCACAAATTGAAAAAGAAACATATAGGCTATATTAAAAACAATGCGAGTGTAAATGTTGATCACATCACGAACTACATAATATCTGTAATTTGTAATATCTGTATTTTGTCTGAATATATAATTACATACTCCTTTTAAGCTTAGCTAGCTGTGGCTTCCACTTTTGATTACTTCTGTGTTTTACTAGCGTTTGCTAAAAGGTTTAATGCATTTGTCCCATGATGCAGAACCTTGCTGACGTTTGAATGCAACACCACAAAAGACCTGCCAGTTGCATCAGTTCTCGTCTGCTGCTTTAATGAGGTTTGGTGGGTTGTTTTTGTACGGAAAAATTTCAATAGTGCACAAGGGAGCTAAAGCGACACACAAACAACTCTTAGCGTTTCTATAAACATTGGATTACAGTCCACATCCTTTTTCCTCTTAACCAGTATGAACTAAACACAACAGATGAGTGAGATGCTGTGTTTTATTTTTACATGCGTCTGCCAAAATAACTTTTCTCACGTATTGGATAAGTCCTGCTGTGGATCTGGCAGACAGAGTTTTCAGGATGTAATCGGAAAGCACTTTTTGATATTGTGACAATCAGTCAACATGATTTTGAGTCCTTCCACGCAATCAGTTTCTCTTGACATTTCTAAAGAATGTAGTATGTGTATGCTGCGTACGCACAGTATACAAGTTTCTGTATGTATGGTAAAATGTGCATTATACAAGCACACTGAATGGAATACTAATTCCCACAATGCAATGGGCTCGAGTTGACCTTTCATTTCTGGTGTGACAAATGAACCACTACTTTGACATGTTGTCAAAATTGATTGGGCTGACTAGCACATGTCATGACAATAATCTAATATTAACTAGTTTTGATGAATTGGAGGCTAATTCGTATGATTTCATTTATGTTATCGTACAATCTGCTTAAGCCCCACTGACTGTGGACCCTCCTGCTTACTTTTTTCTAAAAAAAAATATATATATATAAAAATTCTTACAAATCAGCCCTGTAATAAAATACTTGTTTTCTCATGAGATCGAGAATCTAAACTCCTACGGTCACAAGCTTTCTGGAGATAGAAAAGGAAGATGTCTTTATTCAACCCTGAAACAGAATGTATGTTACCGTGACCCCTCTACGGTTGCAGAAGTACACATATCTAGCACCTCACAGCACAACACTGTAAATCAACACTGCTCTATTTTTTCTTTGTCAGACTGGGAGCGAAACTGTTAACCGAGTATGAATTTTCTCATTAGAGTCAACTCTGGAACTCATGTGTAATAGCATGTTGGTCTAATGTAAAGAAACTATGTGCTCTCTGTATTATAATATTCAATACTAAAAAAAAACTAAAAATAAAATAATAATAATAAGATTGTTTGAGAGAGCTAAATAAAACTATACTCATAAAAATGACAAAAAACGCATAGTAAAATTACTAAAACTAAAATTTTAATAAAATAAAAAAACATACTAAAATGTTTTTAAAAATGTGACGATACCAGCATTTCCTGCTAGCATTTTGAGCGCTGTTGAGAGGACTCTTAATCACCTCTGATTGGTCATTGTGTTCACGCGCTCAACAGAGATATGTCTGTGATTGGCTACAATGATCATCACTTCACGCTCTTCACCGAGCGCTTAGTCTATCAGCTGATCAGCGGACATTTTTAAAATTTCAGTACCGACGTACTTTTGATAACACTATACTAAAATAACACTGCGGTGTGGTCTACTGCATTTTGTACAATCCTTTCGTGGGATTTCTGTAGAAATGATACGATCTTACAGGTAAATCATCTACATGATAAAATACTGCTGGTCAGATTCTGCAAATATTTTAGCTAAAACTTATCTTAAGTTTATATACACTCTGTGAGAATCCTAAGATGGCATCTTGTAAAAGCATGTTCTCAAATGTAGAGTTTGTCTTAAATCAAGCTCTTTGGTTTCTTTATCACTGAATGTCATCATAGTCTCCTAAACTTTGCAGATAAGGAGAAATGTTCACTGGGGACTTGCTGTTCTAGTATTTTATTTATATCCTTTTTTAAGCAGTTTTTCCAAACTCTAATATAGTACAAAATAGTGATGCAACAATACAGTTCATGGTTCAATACCTCGTTTTTTTAACCACGGTTTTCATTTTGGTTTGGTTCTGATGGCTTGGCACATCAGAGTGTTTTTTTTGCGATTTAAAATGTGATTTTTAAAACAAATTAACAAAACAAAAAACTCTTGCACACTTCTGTACACTGGAGAAAGACATGGATTATTAAATGAATACTTAAAATTTATTTTGAGAGAAGTATTATTTTTCCTATTTTTACCCAAAATAGGATGGATTGGCCATTGAGCGCTATAAACACATGTGATGTCTGTTTCATTCATACTGGACACCGGAGGGTGCCCTCACACAGAAACTCCTATGCATCCCAGAAGTAATAGAACTCATGACATTCCAGGAAATCCCTAATATGGAGAAGGAATCCAGTTATCGTTGTAGCTCAGGGATGAGCAACTGGCGGTCCACAGGCCGCATACAGAACACAGTGTCTTTTAGTACGGCCCGCTGGATCACATTACACTCGGATGATCAATTTGAAAACATTTGAAAAGTAAGCCACTGAAAGACTGCTTTCTGTTTATGTTAATACTAACTCCAACCAATGTCGCTATAGTTTCCAGCTGTTCCCCGTATTAATAAGGGTTTCCGGGTCCTTAAAAAAATCTTCAGTTTAATTGTATCACATTTAAGGCCACAAAAACTCTTAAATGGTACAAGAAAGTTTTAATTATGATCTTGAGAGGTCTTAAATTTGGGGACGGAAAGACAAGAATCGTGATGTGACGATTAAAAAGTGAAGTGAGTGAGGCGACCCATACTCAGAATTTGTGCTCTGCATTTAACCCATCCAAGTGCACACACACAGCAGTGAACACACACCCGGAGCAGTGGGCAGCCGTATTGCTGCGGCGCCCCGGGGAGCAGTTGGGGGTTTGGTGCTTGCTCAAGGGTCTCCCCTCAGTTGTGGTATTCAGGGTGGAAGAGAGCCCCGGCCATTCATTCCCCGACAACAATTCCTGCCGGACCTGAGACTCGAACCCACAACCTTCGGTCTACAGGTCCAACTCTCTACTCATTTGGCCATGACTGACCCCATTTTTTTTTTTAAACTTAAAAAGGCTATGATTTCATTGAATAAATATGAGCGCTGCAGGTCAGAGGCTGCGTTGCTTTGTGTACTGCTGTTACCGGGGAAACTGCTATTTCTGATGGAGAAAAGGCACTTTTTTCTGCCAAAAAGTGGCAGAAATCATAGTTTTGGGTGATTTCCTGCAGATCCCCTGCAGAATTCAGTGGGTTAATATCTTTTTGCATAACAAGGGCCATTCATTTCACTTTGTTGCAACATACAAAGAGCAAAAGATAGAGGGAAGAGAGAGAAAGACAGAAATAAAGGTTTAAGACCTCATTTTAGGGTGTAATTTAGCCATTTTTTTCAATTCTCCATTGCCCACTTGAGGTTGTTCCCGACCCCCATTACCGCTTTTCCTGTGGTTACATCTAGTGTAAGCAGTTTTTGTGCTGTAAGTGTTATTAGCACTGTGTCAAGAAAACCGATCACTCAGCTCCCTGCCCGGCCACACAGAGCTTAAAGTGACTGGAGAATAGGGGGGATGGGGTACAGTGGTTGTACCACACAAGAGCGGTGGGGCATGGAGGTCACAGAGATCCAGTATGTGTCCAGATCCCAGTGGACAGCCATGACAGCCATGGCTTGATTGCCCTGTCACATGATTCCAGACTGAGAACTAACAAGAAACATGCCTGGAATCGCCAGCACCCCATGACTGGTGTGGCTGGATGAAATTTTACACTTATATAAGTCAAGGGACCATGACCATGATGTCTTTGAGAGGGTGGAATTGATGTACAGTAGGGGGAGTAAGTTAGCTGATGAGAATGAATGGGGAAAAATGGAAGTGAAGATGTTTCTAAAGTAATTATCGGATTAAACATAATGACAAAAATATGTTGACAAACCATTTAGATCAAGATACCTAGAGTGAAAGTAATTAATATCTGGTAGATTATATTGATTCACCTAGTTGAGTTAATGTTTTATTTGGTTTACCAAAAAGATTCAAAAGACTTAAATGATCGTACACAAATTCAATGTGCAGGGGAGAACGAGACGATCAAACAACAAATTGACGACCGGCGATAGAAATGGGGATGGGGTGAAAAACAAGGCACAAGCATGACAACTAACTGGGAGAAAAGAGCCCAACGGTCTATTGGCTCCTGGAGATATAATAGAATCAGACTTAAGGTTCATACTATGGAATATATCCGTCATAAACTATAGGCACATCGTATAAACAAAACAAGTAGGTTGGGGTAAGAAAAAAATGGGAATTTGCGTACTACTCGCGCGTGCTCATACTGATCGTGATCGTGACGGGAGATATGACCTCTTTGCAAGGGCTCAACTGACGCTGTGGCGCGACTATATCTGTACTCGTTACAGCTAGGCGGGGAAGAAAAAAAAAACAAAGGAAACAGACACAAGAAAGGGGGAGGGCGAGTAGGAAGTACGACAGTGATGAGTGTAGTCTATACATGGCTACCTTCCTAGGGAGCTGGACTCTATAAGGCAGATCACGTCGTTAAATGTAGGCATGGTTTGTTGTTCATGCTATGTTTAAGGAACGATCCCCGATTCTCTGATGCTTTCATAGAAAACAGCGGCAAATGGCCCAGGTCTCCACGACCTCTGATTCGTCTGCTCACTAACTTACTCCCCCTACGTAACATCAATTGCCACCCTCAACTACATAGATAAACAGGGAAAGAGTCAGCTGTGGCGAGTCTGACTCCTGCATCTGACTTGACTACATGGAGGGTGATGACAGGGACGGCGTGAGACCTACACGATTCACTTAACTGCTGTGGCGTTCCCAAAAAAGGCGATGCCAGGCTATTTAGTGGGTTTGAATTTCCGTACAACTGTTGACGCCGACAACCTTCGTCCCGAAAGACGAAAACTATGTAAGCTCAGCTCGCAACAGTACGGCGCTGCTACCTGTCTATAGCAATGCTTCCCCAGTTCATGTCTCACCCTCGGCCACGGGCGTGCGAACATGCCACTAGTCATGGGGCAGTGAAAGTCTCGCACGTCAGTAGTGTAGGTATAGGTAGGTCAAACAGGAGATAGGGGCACATAGACAGGAGGCATGGGTACCTTCTGTCGAAAGACGTCCGTCTGATTAGTGGTATGGCCTATGTTTCCGGGTGGGGGTTTAAATTACACACAAATGTTAGATACTTGGACTGCACAAATTATAATTGTCAAAATCACAACAATATCATAATCGTAAAGATAGTCTTTAATACTGTGGGTGGAAAACGGCGGCTTAACATGGGTCCTGAGGGATGAAGTTAGGCATGGACCCACGACGGGAGTGCGAACATCGCTTGTTGGGAAATACACCCTAAAACAACACATAAATAGGGGGGATCTAGCACTTCAAAACACAGTTATGTAAATTACAATCACAAATAACAAGCAAACTTCGGAAGTGTAAAAATAACCAACGATCAGGATCAGGACTTTAAGTTTTTTATGATAATGATCGGAACCAGTCGACAACTACAGAACATGACAACGCTGGGAGGATCACTAAAAATTGGGGGGCGGGGAGAGCAGCCAGGATAAACGAGCGCGAGAATATCCTAATCCGACATGAAGTCGCCAAAAACACAAAACCGATAAATAGATCGAGGGTGCACTACACAACTTTATCCTCATGCACTGTCATTAACTCGACCAACACCAAAAGACAAATAACGTCGTAGTACCTCGTCGAGCAGGCTGCCTCTAGGCTCTCGCCTGGGAGATATAGTAGCCTCAACAACAGGGGAATAATAGCCTCATAGGGGTAGGCAATAAGATTATATTACCTCATCTTTAGTGATATTCAGTCAGAGCAGGTAAGTCATGCATGAAGGGCCATAATTGCAGGAATTACAATACTACTTAAATTATTCTTTGTATACTAACAACGCATGAACAGCAAACAGTCTTCGGCAGTAAAAACAGAAGTGACCTCTGTCTCACGAACAACATCACAATTGTACCGAAGTACGAGGACTTGCCCCGTAACCCAGCAGTCACACAATCGCATACTGTCATGCCTCACACATGCTGACTGCCTACTCATCTGCTCGCTATACATTGATAACTTGCAAGGTATGCAAGGCAAGTACAGCCAGCTCTGTCCTTAAGTGTTAGCAAACATAAGGCGTCCGAGGTCACAGTCACCGGGGCTCAATTAGCTGTCGCAGTCGAGAAGCGCATGGAGCACCAATCTGTCATACCCTGGTGAAAGTGATCTGAAGTAGTCGAGTGTCGTCCAGAGTCTCATGTCACGTGCCATGAATGGTCACGGAGCCGCTCTGACCTCATTGCTACGGCGCGCAATGACTGGAGAGCAGCCTTGAGCGACCCTGTGCAGCTCGTTTCAACAGAAATCACTCCTGTGCACAAAGCATAGTAGAGTGAGCCATTGTCATGTCGAAAGCATGTTTTTCTCTATTTTCTTAAAGGCCTTAGAGGTGAACCCTGCCGTCGTGACTGATGTTGTTGCATGCTGTGCTGTGCTTCACAATTTTGCTCTTCTCAATGGGGACATCGTTGAGCCAGAGGATGAGGAAGACCATGATGACGGCCCCTTGAACAACACAATCTTGTAACAAGAGTGGGAGAACACGTGCGGGAAAATTTAGCTGCTGCTGTGTCTGCTCCAAACATTTGTGTGCCTGCTCTCAATGAACAAGACTACCTGTAAAACATTTACAGGTTAAAATATTTTACAATTTATGTTGTCAGTTTCATGTTCATTTCTTTCCCAATTTCATTTAATATTTTTACAATTACATGATAATTTTTGTTATAGCTAAACCACTGAACTGGCAAGCAGAAGATTACTGGTTCAATCTCCGCATCCTTCGCCACCAGTGTGTCCTTGAGCAAGGCTCCGATTGGGGGTCCCTGTAATAAGAGCACCGTAAGTCACATTGGATAAAAGTGTCTGCCAAATACATAAATGTGATTTTTGTAAATGCTTTTTTGTAAGTGCCTCTGATCTGATACACTCAATAAAGCTGCTTATTTCTTAAAGTTTATTTCTTCAAGATACTACTATAATTAAACATAAATATTTTGATAATTTGGTCACATTTTATTTTAAGGTCCAACTCTCGCTATTACCAAACCATTAACTACGATTTTGCCTCAATAAACTCCTAATACTCACATTTGAAGACACCTGCGTCGCTGTTCTCCTCCCTGTTCAATTATGACGTATCCTCTCCCGTGGCCTCCTGGGATAGAAAAGTGTCCATCGGATGCACACTTCAGAATCTGGGCAAAAGCAGTAGGACATCCGGGGATTTCTCACGTATTCTTTTATGAATACTGAGGGTTCGGACATACTTATTCATTCGTTCGCCTACTGCTTTTTGCCTACTATATAGGCAAAACTATATAGTAGGACACAGCGACACTTCACAGGACAGAGATTCACTTGAAAAAAAAAAGTCAGTACATGGTCAAGTGACGACAAGTGACGTGACATGTGGCCAAGTATGGTGACCCATACTCAGAATTAGTGCTCTGCATTTATCCCATCCTAAGTGCACACACAGCAGTGAACACACACCCGAAGCAGTGGGCAGCCATTTTTGCTGCGGCGCCCAGGGAGCAGTTGGGGGTTTGGTGCCTTGCTCAAGGGCACCTCAGTCATGGTACTGAAGGTGGGAGAGAGCACTGTTAATTCACTACCCTTCCTTTACTGAGAATCAAACCTGCAACCTTCAGGTTACAAATTCAACTTTCTAACCATTAGGCCACAACTTCCCACAAGAAAAAAAAAATCAGATGGAGACATCCAGCATGGTGTTCCGCAAAGGGAGACCAGCGAGGCCCAGAGAGAGAGGCATGGGCTGGGTTAAGTAAGAAGAGGTATTAAACAAGTAAGGTATTAAACAAGAAAGATTTGTTCAAAACACAAATTTGTTCAATGCTACCTCAACCTAATCTACAAAGTGACTTTCGTTTGAAGTTAAATAATATTTCTGACTCAAGTTAATTCAGGAGCAGCAAATTGAGAAGACATACATGACACACAATTTCAAGCAAGTACCTGACAAAACATTTTTATAATGCAACTGAAAGCCTCACAATTAGATTTAGCACAAGTTAATGAGCATTTTTCAGTGCACAATATTCAAAAAACCTTATTTAAAAAATAGCACCTACATATAATGCCCTGTTAACATCCAAGTAAATGGATGTCTAAAAGTCAGCCAGGGAGAAGTTTTCGTTTGCCTGGTCGTTGTGTTCAAAATATGTGCAAGATAAGAGACAAGGATAAGAATAGCACAAAACATTCAGACTCAGAAAAGCCTCACAGTGGAGCAGGTTGCAGCTGGTCATGAAGTGGTGAGCCGAACACACAAAACACCAACACCACACACACACCACACACACACACACAAAAAACACACCCACACACACACACACACACACACAACACACACACACACAACACACACACACACACACACACTATCCCACTGGCAGTCACAGTCGATAGATGGACCGAGAGATAGATGAAGAGGAAGGAAAATGTAGTGACGGATGGAGAGAAAATGTGTGTGGGCAGGGGACAGTCAGCCACAGGGACATGCAGTGAATCTATTGTTTCCTAAAGGTGAGAGAGAGGGAGAATAAGAGAGAAAGGCAGAGAGAATGGAAGACAGAACAAGAGGTCGGGAGAGAGGCTGAGAAACGACATTTACCAGCCCTGAAAGACACAATACATTCAGCTATCATGCTCACTGTGAAAACCCTCCCTTTCACAATAGTATTAAAAGAGAGACAGCAGCAAAAGAGACACAGCGCTTTTATTTAACTCCTCAAAGAAGAGAAGATGCACAGAAAATGGAAAATTCTGGAAACAGAATTACAGTCACAGAAAATAGCCTTTGCTGAAAATCGATTCACACTTGACAATCAGCCAGATAAGGCAAAAATGGCTGTCATGCTGTATAATTCAGTTGGGAAGAAAAGGATATTTAGTACAATGATGCACCATGGGGGGATAAGTGGATCTGCAAGTCTTTCTGAACTACAACATCTTGACAAGCCATCTCTCCTAAGATGAAATGACACACAGCGCCCCCTATTGGGAATGAGATGTAATTTCAGATGCTTCAAACAATCAAGAGCTGTGCAAGAAAACTAGCATACTGTTTAGTATATACACTATCATGCTTAACATTTTTAAATACACTCTAAAAAATGCTGGTTTAAATTATAATTTTCCACCCCTGTATGTCACTCATTGACTGTCTATACACACTATACACTCTAAAAAATGCTGGGTTTGTCCCTATTTTACCCAGCACTGGGTTGTATTTCACCCAGCATTTTTTAGAGTGTATAGTATGTTATAGACATACAGGGGGGAAAAATTATAATTTTTGCATCTTGATCCAATTTTGTACAAAAATGTGTTCAATCTCGGCCAGTCCAACCAAATAATGAGTAAAGAAAGAGATGTTAAAGGTCAAGTACATTGCATTGTGGGATATACTCTACGCAGTGCTCTCTTGTTGTATACTGTACATTCTGGGAAACTATTAGGTAATCTGGGTTTACATGAATACAAAAAAACTGCATACCACTGGAGTATGTCAAAACAATCACACTTCATTTCACCAACTCCCTAAATCTGAAATAAAATGAAAAAATATTAGATGAAAAAAACTTACAGTAAAAATGTTACAGGAGAAATGGCAACTAAAACTTCAATAAAATAAAACTACTAAAACTTCACTAAATTACTAAAGCTAAAAATTTATGAAATATTTAAAACCTAACAAAAATGACAAAAGCACATAAAAGTACTAAAAAATGTCTAGTTTCTTATAGCAACTGTACCCGACGTTATTAAACTATAAATTTAATTATCACATGTAATTACAGCTAGTATGCCTAAGAAGCAAAATCTCAAAGGTTAAAGGGATAGTTCATCCAAAAATTTGATGGTTATTTGCTTTACCCCCAGGGCATCCAAGATGTGGGTTACTTTGTTTCTTCAGTAGAACACATTATGATTTTTAACTCCAACTGTTGCAATCTATCAGTCATATAATGCATGGCAATGGTAACAAAATCTACGAGAGTTAACAAAAACATGCACAGACAAATCCAAATTAAACCCTGCGGCTCGTGACGACACATTGATGTCCTAAGACACGAAATGATCCGTTTGTGCCAGAAACCGAACAGTATTTATATCATTTTTTACCTCTAATACACCACTATGTCCAACTATCTTTGGGCACGGCATCCGGTGAATGAGGTGTGTACGTGTTCTGGCATAGTTTACGCAAGCGCCGGAAGTGATCTCTCACGTGTATACGTCACTCATTCTTTACACAGTCATTGTAGGTACGACGGCTAATCAAAATGGTACTTACTTGCGCTTAGACAGTTGGAAACAGTGGTGTATTAGAGGTAAAAAATTATATAAATACTGTTCAGTTTCTGACACAAACGGATCGTTTCGTGTCTTAGGACACCAATGTGTCGTCACGAGCCGCAGGGTTTAATTTGGATTTGTCTGTGCATGTTTTTTTTACTCTCATAGATTTTGTTACCATTGCCATGCATTATACGACTGCTAGACTGCAACGGTTAAAGTTAAAAATCATCATATGTTGTTTTCTACAGAAAAAAGTCACCTACATCTTGGATGCCCTGGGGGTAAGCAGATAAACATCTCATTTTCATTTTTGGGTGAACTATCCCTTTAAGGCTACACTTTTTAACAGTTACTCCCACTCACCTTAAATAATCCTTAAATAATCCTTTCTTACTTAATATAGAACTGTCCTGTCAGAATAGAACAGTTATATATCTGCATGCTACAGAAAACGAAAGTACTCTGTGTGGGCTTCTGTGTCTCCCATTAGTGTAGAGTAATTGTGTTTAAATGTGTACCTGCATTGCTTCTAGGGTGTTCAGGACGATGTAAGCGGACAGATAAGAGAAAACAGCAGACTGTGCGTCTATAGCTGTCAGACTGCTGATGCTGCACTAGCGTTTCGAACAGTACGGCACGCTGCAAACCACTTCTCCAGCGCTCATTTGCATAAAGCACAGACGCGGCCAATCAGTAACGGGTATGCAAATGATTGGAGTCATTGCCTTACACGAGCATTGTAATAGAATATTTTGCTTTGCCAGAAAAATAAATAAAACGACTACGAACAGAACATTAGGCTATGACAGAAAAATGATTGAAAGTTTTCTAGCTACTTTTCTCTACAATTTATTTAGGTTTTACGCAATGACTGCTAGGCACATAAGTCTGCACGCGAGCAAATATTTATGTAAATTATAGAAAGCGGAGGCGCAAATAATCAAATGTTTCGCGGATAAAACTGCATTTCTAAGATTAGGTGATTCCAGAGGAAGGCATAAACTAGTCGAAATCAGCTATGATGATAACCATCTACTAAGGGCAAACGTAAATACACATCTAATCAGATGCAAAGTAAACATGCCCTCAGGACACAAAAGCAATTCAGGGAACAGTGTATGCACAATTTTATCATTTGAAAACATTTTTATCCTCTCTCCACCTCCCTCAATTCTATTTCTCTTCCTCATTCTCTCTTTCAGGCTCCGTTGGCCCTTCAACAATTCAATCAGAGCCGTAGCTCTGCCAGGTATATTGAGCTATAATTATAGCCATATAATTATTGAGCTATAT
The DNA here is from genome assembly GCA_018155175.1 of Sinocyclocheilus anophthalmus. Taxonomy (NCBI): domain Eukaryota; kingdom Metazoa; phylum Chordata; class Actinopteri; order Cypriniformes; family Cyprinidae; genus Sinocyclocheilus; species Sinocyclocheilus anophthalmus. The sequence goes on from JADLZN010006374.1 coordinate 85,457, forward strand.
AATTATAATAAGACATATTAGTAGATGAGACTTTCATAATGAGCCCTCGGAGAGAATCCAAACGAAATAGCTTCTGGCCAAACAAGGCAATGAGCTTAGCGGTGGAGATGCCGAATGGAGATCAGACAGAAATAACAGAACACCAACAAGTTCATTAATTCAAGATTTGTTCAGTTTCCGTCCCACTAATGAGACATTCTCGCACCCTGACTCAACCAAGTGCACTTACTCAGCGTCCTTGGCGTTCAAATCCAAAATATTGCTTCATTAAGTCTGACTCACAAACATTCTGCTAAAACCCAAGTTACTTTCCTAGTCATTGCATCAGGACGTTCATTGACTCTTCTCTTTCCTCTTTCATTTTTATTGGCGGTTGGCAAACCAACTGAAAGGTGCATTTACCGCCACCTACTGGACTGGAGTGTGGGCAGTACTTTGAAAGAAGACAATGATGGAGAGAGAAAAAAAAAAATTGTATACATAGATATAGATTACCACACACACACACACCACACACACACACACACACACACACACACACACACACATATATATATATATATATATATATATACACACACACATACTTTCTCCTTCCCCCCTATATATCTCCATCAAATTCTTTCACTTATCCCAGTATTTTTCAAAGAATTCATTAGGAGACTATGTATTTCCCTAGACATTGTTTTTCCTAGCAGATTTCCCACTGTCATGTTTTGTTTTCCAACTTGTGTTTCTAACTCCCTTCTTTCTTCTTCATACCTTTTACAATCTAATAAAATATGTTTTACTGTCTCTTGTGGGTTGCAGTGGTACGTTCATTGACTCAGCTGACATCTTGCTTTTTCTAGTCGAGCTTAACGCTAGAAAATGACTCACCCAAACCACCTACATGACAGAAACTCTACAGAGCAGCAGTGTTTACCTCACTTGTAACACTTTAAATAGCACATCATATTTATGGTTGTTGTCATACTTTTTACACCGGTGAATATTTATTTATTTTTGAGCAGGTGTATTTTGAACGTCAAATTCTGAGTTGACACTTGCGCTTACCTGAAACGAGAAATGTTTCATTTCTGCGCCTCTAGTGGCTACAAACGGAATTGCAATCTTTTTGTCTGTAGGCCTGACTCATATCGACCCTGGCTCATTCGTGGGTCAGGGCCAGGGGCCAACTCCAAGACTGTCAAGGTTATTTTACACTATCGGATGAAGCGATTATTTTCTCTTGTGATGCCAATATATTTTTCGATGAGTCCGCTATGTTAGCATTAATAACGTTACTTGCTTGACGGATAGTAATGTCTACAACGGACGCGAGCGCTGTCTAATTTGGCACGGTCTCCCTGCTACACTAATAGTAGTAAGGCTTTCTTCTGTGTAAACTTTTCCTTACAAGTACAATTTTAGCTGTATTATTTGTGTCCCCTTCAAAAATTGCTTTCGAGAAATTTTATGTTTATTGTCCCCCCCAACTGCTAGACAGACCCTGCGTTCCATTCGGAAGGGCTCATCCCTATGCCCTAATGCCTTCAAAGGGTTTACCCTCCGGAGTGAGAGCTTCGAAGGGTTGAAGGGTGTAGGGGACCAAACAACTGTTCCTTGAAGTGCCCTTCTGCGTCATCATCACATGCCCACACAGAGGCGCCGTCATCATGCAAAGAATCTGCGCAAAGGATCATGGGATTCCGAAGTGTCCATCAGTTGTACCTTTCGAAATCCTTCATTCCGAAGGGCCCTTTGAAGTGGCCAGTTTTGAGCACTTCGGTTTGGAACGACCCTTCAATATGGCAGCCATGATTGTTTTCACTCCGAAGTGCCCTTCGGAGGGCGATATATCCCGTTTGGAACGCACTGGAAATTTACGCCCATGGTCAAGGGTCGCTCTAATTGTCTTTCTGACCAATAAAAGACATGAGAACTGTTTGGAAAAACTTTATATAGAGTGCTTTTATTACTCATTTATTTTATATAGAGTGCATTTGTGCCCGTCCACTTTTTCAGCAGCACTGGTTCCAGAAGTTTTTTTCCCCGTTCATTTTTCCAATAAAGATTGTTTTTGAAAGTCTTTGTTAAAGCATTATAGACCATGAGCCAGCTACGAGGTGAGTTACAACATTACAAAATTTGATTTGAAACAAAGAAGTATTTGAAAATGAGACAAAATGAAGAAGTACAATCCCATGAAACATTGCGAATGACAATCAAATTAAAAACAGAAATATAAAACTTTAAGTTAACACTGGTGATCTAAAAGCAATATATTGCAAGTTTATTGCGAAATATGCATGAAGAAATATTTAAGTATTCTGACAACATAGCTCAATTATGTCACTTGCCACAACTCTGAAAGTTTTACAAAGTTTTCTGTACAGCGTCATGGGAAATGTAGTTTTTCACCATAAATTTGCCTGTTTAACACGAGTATTTAAAAAAATACGCAAAAATAATGCCAACTGATGGCTTCAACAAAAGCATATACCATTGATTAACAACATTGTACTGTAGCTCACAAAAGGACCGTCTTTGATGGTTTGTATGTTATTGTTAAAAATCTATTTCCCTATAGAGAAAATTAATGATTTTTACTTCCAGAACCTGACTGTCGCACTCTATTATTAATTAATCATTGGTTTTACAGTTCTTTTGGGTAGTGGTACAAAAATAGTTCACCTTAAAAAAGCTATTGATTATTTTTACTAAGTACAATTGTTGAGCAATAATAGGACATGCTGACACTATATGAGACGAGCTGTATTTCAGAAAAAAATATAAAATACAAACACTAAAAGAAACTTAACTAAACTAAAATTAAACAACCAACAAAAAGATAATTAAATCATAACATCAGCTATTGTAGCAGAACATAGTTTGCTCATCTGTGGTCTGTAGCTATGGTAACAATGCTGCATTCAGTATATTTATAGAATGGTTGTCAAGCACACAGTTCAGTATTGCAAAGGATAAGCCTTCTGTCTTACTGAGAAGGCGTTCGGGTGGTGAAGGTCATTGTTCTTAGTCTACAAAGAGCCGGCGTGGAGCAGCTGAAACATAGATTCACCCTCTTCAACTATTAATTACTCAGGCAGTCATCCAGTAAGCTCCTTATCGCACACAGCTGCCACTTTCACCAGAGCTGTGCAGCATTAGCAACACTTCTGGATTTTAACCACAACTTCCCTGAGTCCTTCAGTTTGTTATATTAGTGTTCTGTGATCAAATAAACGCAGCCTTCGAATGATGTTTATATATGTATATGTATGTATGTATATACTGTACATACAGTATATGATCAAATGTATGGATTTGATCATGCTAATGGAACAACAATCATTTAAAGCTCTTAATTTTTCAAAATATTCCAGGGTGGATTCTGAATGTGACAATGTTCTTTTAAGGTTACCCAACTCAGTTATATGCGAAATCCAAAATTAATTTAGTTCTTGAATATTTGCATTTGCATATCCCATAGTGGCTCAGATGAGTTAAAATTTTAGAAAAATAAGTTTTTGGCTTTAGAAAATTCTACAGAAAGTAGGTCCCAAAGTGAATAGATTATAGGCATCCAAAATAGTGCCATGTTTATTAAATATTCAAAAGAGCTGTAATAAACCACAGGGAGCAGAACACAAAATGAGCGTTTGTTGTTATGCTTTAACCAGTGTAAAGGGTTCCTGCGACAGTGCAAACTTAAGCCGCTTGAGAAATATGCAAATATCCTCCTGCTTTATTTAAAATGTAAACATCTTCGGTTAATAATATCACTGCTTCGCCTACCTACATTGCCTCTGTAATCCAAGAGCCACGTGATGCCTCGAGGACCCACATTTTAATCATTTTTTACTTTCCCAAACTTGTTAAAAATGCATGCTTGCATTCGCATTATGCCACTTTATGGCTTTCTTAAATGAGAATCACTTTAGCTTTAATCATATTTAGGTCACTTAAGCTGCGTTTCCTCTCTCTCTCTCAGTGGAAATGTAAATCCTCAGAGTGGCTGATACCTTCCACTCTGATCATTTGCTGAGTGCTGTGCAATTCCCATTTGTTTGCCTTTCAGTGATTGCACATTAATTACTGAAAGAGGCGATTAAACATCTCTTATTACACCAGGCCTCCCAGGCAGTCCACACGAGCTGAGCCAGCAGAGCTTGAAAGGGCTTCAAACACTTATTTACATCCTTGACAACAGTGCAATACTCCAAGCCTAAGGTAAAGTTGCTGCTCTGGCAGTGGCAATTACAGTAAATTGCATAAGGACATACAAGAATGTACAAAATACCCATATGGGTATATGGGTTAAAAAAATACAAATAATATTATACTGTATAGATTATATATCTATTTTTTTGTTGTGCCAAATGTACTTTAAATATATGCTAAACAATATATGTTGAACTGTGAAGCTATATACATATATTTTTTAAAAATGTAGAATATAGTTAGTTTCAATATTCATACTAATTTCCAATGTATTTCAGGTCAAGAAATGTTTTTTCCTTCTTACAGTAGACTACTGACATTTTATCATTATTTTCTTAATATATATATATAATATATATATATATATATATAGACAGACACACACACACACTGCCATTTATAATGTTTTCTTCTTTTTTTTTACTCAAAGTGCAAGTATGTAGCTTTACCTGCAGTATAAGGAGAGTGGTGATTAGTGCTTTAAATGCTGCCAGACATCTGAAAGACAGAAGCCTCGTCCCTGCAGTGATTGATGTGACTCATGTGGCTCTGAATGGCTTTGCTGTCACAGATAAAGGGCCACAGACCAGATCGAAGTGGACAGGCCAGTGTTACCCTCCGGCAGCATCCTGTGTCGTTAGAGAAACTCACCTCAGCCGGTCTGACAGCATCCCCTCCGGCAAGTCGACAAGTCAGGCCCATAAAGACACCTGCTTGGCAGATAGAGATGTGAGTGAACGGATCCCCTCAAAGGGAAGGGTATAGAAACAAGGGGTGGCACCTTAATATCCAAAGCAGAAAATACGGCTCGAAATGTGCTTATACTAGAGTTAAGGGACATAATGGATTTTACAAAGTGAATAAAAGCAGCTACATCAATTGCCAGGAATGATTCTGTAGCAGAGGAAGTTTTGAAGAACTAAAATAAAGGGGAGTGCTGCCATCTAATGGACAGGATATGACAAGCTCAGCAAAGCTAGGCTAGCAAGGTTAAAGTACAAATGCTAAAATAAGATTAATATGGACAATAAGGGAAAAAAGACATTAAACACAATATTAAGCCATTTTATCATTTTTAAGTGATCAAATGCTTCTTAGTTTTTATTAGGTTTGATTCAGTGTGTAACCCACAAAAAATGAGTCCTTCAAAGCGTTAAACCATTATAATGATTATTTTACATTATGCTAAATAAAATAATCAAGAAGAAAAGAAAATAACAAGTAGAACATTTAAAGTGATTTTTTTTACAGGAAAATATACAGTACATCTGGCAAATATGGAGTTGTTTAGTGTTGTATAAGTAGGAAAACAAGTCAACATCTTATTTGTTATGATGATGTACACAATGAATATTACACAATTGTTTCACTTAGGTTCACAACGAGGCATTTTTTTTTTCTTTTTTCTTTTTTATACATTTGAAGCACAATATTTTACAGTTTTTAGCAGAATGTCCTCCATTGTTGGCCAAAAAAGGGTGATTCAATTGATATAAAAATATTAAAAGAAAATGCTTTAAAAAGGAACAATTACATGATAGATATTTGCACATCCCCTGCACCACCGACGTTAAACGGAAAGTGACAAAATTCCTTTAAACACAAATCAAACAGTAGTGGCATTTGTAATAATTTACACAATACACTATGTAATTTTCAAAATCCGATTATGTAGCTTGATTCATTCTGCAAATGGGCCTTAACCAAAAAATAAAAGCAAAATAAATAAAGGTTTGTAAAGTACATTGACAGGAAGTGTCTATTTAATGGGATACTTCTGCTGTGATTAACCTTTTTACAATAGATTTCCATCCTATAACTGCCCAAAGAAAATATGGGACTTACTTGACATACAAAGCCCTTATGATTCATATGTCCAGACTACATGCATTAGACTCATTCTCTTAAGAACACATGCCAGTGTTACTTCCGTAACACTGTACTTGCTTAGTTATAGCGAATTTATGTCTTATTAAGATAGTATGCTACAGCTTTAGATTTTATATGATCGATATATTCTAAATCAATTTTCAAGTCAATTTTGGTGTATGCTGCATATTTTATTTCATATATATATGTGTGTATATATATATGTTTTGGTACCTTTTATAAGACAATAAAATATGTAGTTATAGTTACTCTTTCAGTAGTTTCAAAACTGCTAGTAAAAATATGAATCCCTCCATCCATTCATCATTTATCAATCTCTTTGTCCACTAAACCTTTATGGCTATCTTCCCACGTCAAACCTAAACTCTCAAAACACCTTTCATGCCTTTCATGAATGGTTGTGCATCGTGAAACACTTTAATACAGCATAAACTATGGCATTTTTAAAAGAAAGAAAAAGCGTATACTATTTCCCCCCCATTGTGACTACGGTAAATACAGTACAGGATCTCACATCCCTCCAAATGTTTGATTTCTTTTACATCCTTCATCGTCATCTTCACTTTTTTACTTAAGCCGTACGGAGTGCATGAAAAGAATCACCTGCAAAATGCCTACAGTAATATCCGTTTCTTTAAAAACTGCATGAATGAGAGCAAAAGACACAGATAGGCATCGATGAAGCAAGGAAAGCCCAAGATGGAAAAAAAAAATGTTTTAGTTTTTCGTCATTAGTAACTTGGGTGTTTAAAACACACGTAAAACCACCTGCATTAGATACAACACTTCTAAATTTGAAAAAGCTTTAAGAAAACACAGTTTTGGCCAGTGAGGCAACCTGTTGTTTGTTCAGCGTGGTTGTTTGGAGATTTACCCTCACTGTAGATGTTGATTAATAATGGGTGCTGCATCTCGCTTAGGCTGGCAGGTGAGTTTGTGGCTTGTGGGTCTGGTTGGCCATTCGGCCGAGCGTCATGGTCAGTTGGGGCTGCTGAATCTGAAATTTCAGAGTAGACGACGATTCTTTTTGGTGGTTCAAACCCTGAAAGATACAACCACATAGCAGTGCATACTCATGTCATTCCAAACCTATTCCAAAATACAGGTTTAATATAAAAAAAATTAAAAAAGTTTAAAAAAAAATTATAACGTAAAATCTTTAATAATTTCTCTTATAATTAAGAAATAATTAAATTATTTTAATTAAATTATGAAATATTTTACAATTATAATAGAAGTTATTAGTTATTTACTTAATTAAAAAATAATTAAATCAACAGTTAAACAAAAACTATTACGACTGATTTTCAGCATCATTACTCCAGTTTAGGTCTCTGATCCCCTTCAGAAATCATTGTAATATGTGATTGCTGACTCAGTACATTCCTTAAATTATAAATGTTGAAAAATGTTGAAAAAAAAAGAGTGATATATGTGGAAACTGTGATACACTACCATTTAAAAGTCTGGTAAGATTGAAAAAAAAAAAAAGAAACTTGTTAATTGAGCACAATAATAAAGGAAAATAAACTGAGGCACCAAATCAGAATATTCGAGTGATTTCTGAAGGATCCAGACACTGAGATGGAGGTACGGCTTCTATATAATATTACAATTAATATTACTGTTTTTACTGTAATTTTTTATTCAATAAATGCTGTCTTGATGAGCATAAGAGATTTATTTGAAAAAAAATTCTGAAATTATAAATACATTTCAGTTATTCCAAACATTTGAATATTGGTGTATGCAATTATTATTTTTTGTAATTTTCTAATAATTTTAAAATATGTTTTATTTATAATCAGTTCATGTTGCTGTATAAATGGTTAATAATCTAAAACTCCAAAGTACCCTGGTAAATTTCAGTGTCTGCTCAGCATCAGAAAGGACTCCAATTCAGCAGATGGTCTCCAGGTGACACTGGTTCTGTAAGACATTTTCAAAAGAAAGAAAATTACATTTACATTAAGATGACACAAGAAAGACAATCCAGATGAATAAGGTTGGCTGTTGATTCTTTGAGGATAGCAAGATGTGAAGGAAATAAGGATGTGTATACCAGATGTGTTAGGAGTCATCAGGTAGGGTTAGTCACGCTGGCCGAACTGGAAATAGAAACAGAGCTTGCCTTTACCGTGTCATTCCACTGACGTGGAAGGTCCTCTGGCTCTGGAGGGTAGGACATCCAAGACGGGCTCCGGTAGGAGGATGGTGGAGACAGGACGAAGTAGTCCGAGTAGCCGGGGCGGTTGGCAGATATGGCATATACTGCTGTCATTGGGTTTCCTGCCAAACAATGGAAGGCAGATAAAAATGTTATTTGACATGTTTGGAAACCAAAAATCTCCCAAATTGATTAAAAATGTGGTATTAAAATACATGTCCAAAAAGCCACAGTATTTCCATTGTACATGTTCAAAAATACATAGTTTTCTCCTGATACATAAAAAAAAAACTATGGTAATACCATGGTACATGCCAAAAACTTTGGTACCATAGTGCATGGAAAAAAGTAAGGTATTACCATGGTATACATCAAAAATGATCATATTACCATACTACCTATGATTTTATTATGGTACATTGTAAAAACTGAGACAATACCAAGATAAATCCATAGTTCTTTTTTTATAATATTGTATGTGGTAATACAATATTTTTTTTCAATGTACCAATTTAATATCTTAGATTTTGGTACATGTAACATGACTAAAAATTTTTTTTTTTTTTTTTTTACATATACAGTATCATGGTAATACTATAGTTTTTTCATGTACTATGGTAGTGAGTGTACAGCTTGTATAACAGTGTAAATTTGGTCCCCTCAAAAAAACTCAACACACAGCCCTAATGTCTCACCTCTGCACAAAAAAGTGAGTTAAACCCCTAATGTGAAAATGTCCAAATTGTGCCTCTCCCCGGTGTCATGTGACTCATTAGTGTTACAAGGTCTCAGGTGTGAATGGGGAGCAGGTATGTTACATTTGGTGTTATCGCTCTCACTCTCTCATACTGGGTACTGGAAGTTCAACATGGCACCTCATGGCAAAAAAACTCTCTGAGGATCTGAAAAAAATAATTGTTGCTCCACATAAAGATGGCGTAGGCTATAAGAAGATTGCCAAGACCCTGAAACTGAGCTGCAGCATGGTGGCCAAGACCATACAGCGGTTTAACAGGACAGGTTCCACTCAGAACAGGCCTCGCCATGGTCGACCAAAGAAGTTGAGTGCACGTGCTCAGCGTCATATCTAGAGGTTGTGTTTGGGAAATAGTCATATGAGTGCTGCCAGCATTGCTGCAGAGGTTGAAGGGGTGGGGGGTCAGCCTGTCAGTGCTCAGACCATACACCGCACACTGCATCAAACTGGTCTGCATGGCTGTCGTCCCAGAAGGAAGCCTCGTCTAAAGACAGTTTGCTGAAGACAAGCAGACTAAGGACATGGATTACTGGAACCATGTCCTACGGTCTGATGAGACCAATATATACTGTATCTCCAGTCAAGCATGGTGGTGGGAGTGTCATGGTCTGGGGATGCACGAGTGCTGCCGGCACTGGGGAGCTACAGTTCATTGAGGGAACCATGAATGCCAACATGTACTGTGACAAACTGAAGCAGAGCATGATCCCCTCATTTCAGAGACTGGGCCGCAGGGCAGTATTCCAACATGATCACGACCCCAAACACACCTCCAAGACGACCACTGCCTTGCTAAAGAAGCTGGGGGTAAAGGTGATAGATTGGCCAAGCATGTCTCCAGACCTAAAAGGAAGGTGGAGGAGCGCAAGGTCTCTAACATCCACCAGCTCCATGATGGCGTCACGGAGGAGTGGAAGAGGACTCCAGTGGCAACCTGTGAAGCTCTGGTGAACTCCATGCCCAAGCGGGTTAAGGCAGTGCTGGAAAATAATAATGGTGGGAATACAAAATATTGACACTTTGGGCCCAATTTGGACATTTTCACTTAGAGGTGTACTCACTTTTGTGGCCAGCGGTTTAGACATTAATGGCTGTGTGTTGAGTTATTTTGAGGGGACAGCAAATTTACACTGTTATACAAGCTGTACACTCACTACTTTACATTGTAGCAAAGTGTCATTTCTTCAGTGTTGTCACATGAAAAGATATAATAAAATATTTACCAAAATGTGAGGGGTGTACTCACTTCCGTGAGATACTGTAATATATATTTTACATCTATAGTACTATGGTAATAACATAATTTTTTGAAGTATACCATGATAATGCCATATCTCCCCCCCCCCACCCATGTACATGGTACAAGATAAAAAAAATCTACGCTATTAACATGGTACATGTCAAAAATTTACGGTCTTAGCATGACACGTCAAAACTGTTTTTTACACTGTAAAACATGTACATGTAAAAAAGGCTTTACCAAAAACAGTGGTATTATCAATGTACATGTAAAAAAACAAAACAAAACAATGGTTTTATCATGGTACATTTGATTTTACCATAATACATGCCAACAACTGGTATTATCAATGTACATGTAAAAATATTATGGTATTGCCATGGTATATGTGATGTGATATTAGAACAAAAATCAATATTGTTATTATATTTTCCCGTACATCTGGATCAGGAGCTAAACCTAGTGTATTTAATCTACTTTAAAACGGATCTGTTTACCAAACACACTGACCTGAGTAGCTTGTCATAGACTCGTCGACGGTAACAGCAGGGAAAGGAGCTCGGTTGATTGGCAGGTAGGGGGTGCCATTGTGCTGACTCATCTCTGAGGCCTCAGACAGAGGCTTCAGACTCATGTCTGGTGTGGAGCTACAATATGAGATAAAGATGTCTTGTTACAATGTAATCAAACCACCAGGGGGCAACGCTGGCCAGCATCGCCTCAGAGCCGCATAACACACCTCAATGCAGTCAGCAGCAGTGACAACCATTAATGCATGCCAAAAGCACCTTTAATGCATGCCAGTCACAGCATCTCCGAGGAGAAACGCTTATATAAATACATATAATATACATGTGTCTCATCTCAATAATGCTGGCAATGTGATGCTGTAATGATGTGCTATGACAGGGAAAAAAAGTGCAAAAAACCCTGTCGCTGGGACAGTGGCCTCAGATGTTCATAAACATCAGTTGGAAATTTATTTCTACCATCTCTACCTCTAAAGGGCAAAGTAAGTCAATAATCATCAGAAAAACTGATGAAGCAGTTAAGAAAAAAAATAATGAATTAAAAAAAGATAAAGCAATATATCATAATTATTCACATGTGGATAAAGTATTTGCTATTTGATTTTGATATATATTTAAAAAGTAATTAATTTAAAAAATGCAGATAAACAAGCAAACTGTAACTTAATATTTGACTAATTACTAATATAGAAATATTGCTGAATAAAAATAGAAAATAATGAAAATAATTCTGTTAATTTCTCATTACAAAATGACTAATAAATGCATGTTTTAAGTTGTTCAAATTTAGGATCGTAAATTCTTAATTTATCTACATGATTAATGTTAATTTCTTGATTGATAAGTTAATTTCTAAATTTAATTCATAATTTTTTTCAAATGATCACTGACACATTTGGTCTGCCATAAAAGGATACATATAATTTGTATCTTTTGGGTAAAGATATGATACAAAACCACACTAAACCCCAACAAAATAAAATAGACGATCCAAATATGAGTATGAATGTGTATTTTAAGGTTTCTCTCACCTTTTTAGAGAAGTATATATTTAATATAAAAATACTCCATAAAAAAATAAATCTATATAATTAAAATACAAAAAGAAATATAATCGTTTTGTGCCAAATGTGTGCAAACTGCTATAAATGTATAATATAAATATATATAGGGTAATATAATATATTTAGTGTAGTTATATATGTTCAATTGATTTTATGCTTGATTTTATAGCATGCATTTAAACACTGCTATAAATTTATGTGACCCTGGACCACAAAAGCAGTCTTAAGTCGCTGGGGTATATTTGTAGCAATAGCCAAAAATACATTAAATGGGTCAAAATTATTGATTTTTATTTATGCCAAAAATCATTAGGATATTAAGTACAGATCATGTTCCATGAAGATATTTAGTAAATTTCCTACCGTAAATATATCAAAAATAATTTTTTGATTAGTAATATGCATCGCTAAGAACTTCATTTGAATAGAATTTTAGGGTTTCTCTTACCCTCTTAGTGAAGTTCCAGGTGGGGCTCTTGGAGGAATGAGGGGTGGCGGGGAACCCAAACCCATATCAGGCAGCTGGGTAAACCTGAATCCCTGCAAAGCCAAGCACAATCACCAAATGAACTTTCTGAAAACTAATATGATGACATACAGTGGGGAAAAAAAGTATGTAGTCAGCCACCAATTGTGCAAGTTCTCCCACTTAAAAAGATGAGGGAGGCCTGTAATTTTCATCATAGGTATACCTCAACTATGAGAGACAAAATGAGGAGAAAAAAAATCAGAAAATCACATTGTAGGATTTTAAAAGAATAAATTGGTAAATTCCTCGGTAAAATAAGTATTTGGTCAATAACAAAAATTCATCTCAATACTTTGTTATATACCCTTGTTGGCAATGACAGAGGTCAAACGTTTTCTGTAAGTCTTCACAAGGTTTTCACACATGTTGCTGGTATTTTGGCCCATTCCTACATGCAGATCTCCTCTAGAGCAGTAAATGTTTTGGGGCTATCGCTGGGCAACACAGATTTTCAACTACCTCCAAAGATTTTCTATGGGGTTGAAATCTCAAGACTGGCTAGGCCACTCCAGGACCTAGAAATGCTTCTTACGAAGCCACTCCTACGTTGCCCGGGCGGTGTGTTTGGGATAATTGTCATGCTGAAAGACCCAGCCAACGTTTCATCTTCAATGCCCTTGCTGATGGTAGGAGGTTTTCACTCAAAATCTCACGGTACATGGCTCCATTCATTCTTTCGTTTATACGGATCAGTTGTTCTGGTCCCTTTGCAGAAAAACAGTCCCAAAGCATGATGTTTCCCCCATGCTTTACAGTAGGTATGGTGTTTTTTGGATGCAATTCAGCATTCTTTCTCCTCCAAACACGTCAAGTTGAGTTTTTACCAAAAAAGTTCTATTTTGGTTTCATCTGACCATAGACATTCTCCCAATCCTCTTCTGGATAATCCAAATGATCTCTAGCAAACTTCAGACGGGCCTGAACATGTACTGGCTTAAGCAGGGGGACAAGTCTGGCACTGCAGGATTTGAGTCCCAGGCGGCGCAGTGTGTTACTGATGGTAGACTTTGTTACTTTGGTCCCAGCTCTCTACAAGTCATTCACTAGGTCCCCCCGTGTGGATCTGGGATTTTTGCTCACAGTTCTTGACCATTTTGACCCCACGAGGTGAGATCTTGCGTGGAGCCCCAAATCAAGGGAGATTATCAGTGGTCTTGTATATCTTCCATTTTCTAATAATTGCTCCCAAAGTTGATTTCTTCACACCGAGCTGCTTACCTATTGCAGATTCAGTCTTCCAGCCTGGTGCAGGTCTACAATTTTTTTTCTGGTGTCCTTTGACAGCTCTTTGGTGGAGTTTGGAGTGTGACTGTTTGTGGACAGGTGTCTTTTATACTGATTACGAGTTCAAACAGATGCCATTAATATAGGTAACGAGTGGAGGACAGAGGAGCTCTTAAAGAAGAAGTTACAGGTCTGAAAGAGCCAGAAATCTTGCTTGTTTGTAGGTGACAAAATACTTATTTTACAGAGGAATTTACCAATAAATTCTTTAAAAATCCTACAATGTGATTTTCTGGATTTTTTTTCTCATTTTGTCTCTCATAGTTGAGGTATACCTATGATGAAAATTACAGGCCTCTCTCATCTTTTTAAGTGAGAGAACTTGCACAATTGGTGGCTGACTAAATACTTTTTTGCCCCACTGTATATCAACATATCACCCTATATGCTCAAGCTGTTTTCCTCCAAAAAGCAATATTAAAAACATAAAATTAACTGCAAACATCAGTGGTGTTGAAGAATGGCACTCACTGGTTTGGGGAGGCTACACTGGTGCATATCCGGCCCAAAGGAGGAGCCGCGCTGTAGAGCTCCACTGGGGTGGTTCATAGTCCCAGGTGCGCTGGTAACTCCATCCAGGTAAGGGCTACCATGGCTGGGGTTGTACGGACTGTGAGGGTGGTGGTGATGGTGGTGGTGGTTGCCCGGGTTTGGCTTGGCAGAGGCCAAACCAAAGGCGTTGTCCAAGAGGAGGTGCATCTGCTGCCTCACTTCATTGATGGAGGGCTGCGAGCTCAAGGTGGACGAGTCCGAGTGACCTTTGACCTGGTGACCACCGCCGAAACCCAAGGAACTCAGAAGATGGTCCACATCCGTCTCTTCAAATGCCTCGGGCTCACCCTGAGGTGGGTTCAATGATGAGTCATCATCAAATGATTAGTTAAATATTTTTACTCCATTTTTGTTAACATTTTTCAGGTTTAAATGTTTCAAAGTGCTGAATCTTTCTATTCATCTGTAGTTTTAATTAAGATTTTAAATCACATTTTTTTAGAGAAGACTTTTGGATATTTTCATAGGGTCACCTGCATTGCAAATACTCATACTCAACATCTTTTAGTTTCCCTCAAATGTCTGTACCCTTAAACATCAATTAAAAATGAATTTCTACCTTACCTAACCCTTTGGGCAATGTGAGTCAATAATGGACCAGTCAATAATTAATTGAAAAAATTTCTATTAAGAAAAAAAAAAAGAAATCAATATATTTATTGAAAAAAAGATAAATGTATAAATAAATGTTATTAACATGTGGATAAAGTATCTGTTATTTGATAAAAACGTTAACATATTCAAAAATATATAATAAACTTTATAATAAGCAAATTAAAATTAAATAGTTTAACCATTTATTACAGAAATAATGTGATAAAACCAAAACTATAAGAAACAATGAAAAATATTTAAATAAATATTTTATAAATAAGGATTTTTGAATTATACAAGTGCAGAGATTCTTATTTATCAGAATTTATTCACATTCATGCTAATGTTTTTTTCTGAGTTACAATTGTGTCTATTGATTCATCAATTATTAGTTGACCTAGTGACTATTGATTTATAATTTTAAATGATTATTACAGTCAAATTTTGGTCCCCCATAAGAAACATCTAATATGCAATTTTTGGCAGAGCTCTCATGTAACTAAGCTATATACAGTATCTATATTATATATATTATATAAATATAATATAATAGAGCATATATATATATACAGTGGGTACGGGAAAGTATTCAGACCCCCTTAAATGTTTCACTCTTTATATTGCAGCCATTTGCTAAAATAAATTAAGTTAAATTTTTTTCCTCATTAAAGTACACACAGCACACCATATTGACAGAAAAAAACAGAATTATTGACATTTTTGCAGATATATTAAAAAAGAAAAAATGAAATATCACATGGTACTAAGTATTCAGACCCTTTGCTCAGTATTAGTAGAAGCACCCTTTTGATCTAATACAGCCATGAGTCTTTTTGGGAAAAGTGCAACAAGTTTTTCACACCTGGATTTGGGGTCCTCTGCCATTCCTCCTTGCAGATCCTCTCCAGTTCTGTCAGGTTGGATGGTAACGTTGGTGGACAGCCATTTTTAGGTCTTTCCCGAGATGCTCAATTGGGTTTAAGTCAGGGATCTGGCTGGGCCATCAAGAACAGTCACAGAGTTGTTGTGAAAACACTCCTTCGTTATTTTAGCTGTGTGCGTAGGGTCGTTGTCTTGTTGGAAGGTAAACCTTCGGCTCAGTCTGAGGACCTGAGCACTCTGGAGAAGGTTTTCGTCAAGGATATCCCTGTACTTGGCCGCATTATCTTTCCCTCGATTGCAACCAGTCAACCTGTCCCTGCAGCTGAAAAACACCCACACAGCATGATGCTGCCACCACCATGATTAACTGTTGGGACTGTATTGGACAGGTGTGTGTGCAGTGCCTGGTTTTCTCCACACATAGCTCTTAGAATTAAGGCCAAAAAGTTCTCTCTTTTTCTCATCAGACCAGAGAATCTTATTTTTTTCACCATCTTGGAGTCCTTCAGGTGTTGTTTAGCAAAATCATGCGGCTTTCATGTGTCTTCACTGAGGAGAGGCTGCCGTCGGGCCACTCTGCCATAAGCCCCGACTGGTGGAGGGCTGCAGTGATAGTTGGACTTTCTACAACTTTCTCCCATCTCCTGACTGCATCTATGGAGCTCAGCCACAGTGATCTTGGGTTCTTCTTTACCTCTCTCACCAAAACTCTTCTCCCCCGATAGCTCAGTTTAGCCAGACGGCCAGCTCTAGGAAGGGTTCTGGTCATACCAAACGTCTTCCATTTAAGGATTATGGAGGCCACTGTGCTATTAGGAACCTTAAGTGCAGCAGAAATATTTTTGTAACCTTGGACAGATCTGTGCCATGCCACAATTCTGTCTCTGAGCTCTTAAGGCAGTTCCTTTGACCTCATGATTCTAATTTGCTCTGACATGCACTGTGAGCTGTAAGGTCTTATATAGACAGGTGTGTGGCTTTCTTAATCAAGTCCAATCAGTATCATCAAACACAGCTGGACTCAAATGAAGGGGTAGAACCATCTCAAGGATGATCAGAAGAACTGGACAGCACTGAGTAAATATATGAGTGTCACAGCAAAGGTTCTGAATACTTAGGACCATCTGATATTTCAATTTTTCTTTTTTAATAAATCTGCAAAAAAAAATTCTGTGTTTTTCTGTCAATATTGGGTGCTGTGTGTACATTAATGAGGAAAAAAAACTAACTTTAATTTTTTTTTGCAAATGGCTGCAATATAACAAAGAGCAAAAAATTTAAGGGGGTCTGAATACTTTCCGGACCCACTGTATATATATCTTTATATATATAATAATATATATATATATATATAATATATATATATATATATATCGGTGTATCTATAGGTATATACTGTATGGTAGTATATATATACTATCTATTATATAAATGCATTTCCATTAGTGTACAAAACAATATCAATATATACATACCGTAGAATATAACTAGAATTAATATAATATCCATATATGGCATTGATCTGAATATCGAGTTTCGTATTTTACAGCACAAAAAAAAAAAAAACAGGGAGTTAAATTATGCTCCGCACAGTCACCCGCTATTCTGGGATACTGAATGATTTAAAAATTGTCTTATATATTTCATGTATAATGACCATTATGCCTGGTTTTCTGATGGAGTGGGCAAAGTCAGAGTTTTTGCTCACCAGCTTACCGCTCATCCAAGCCTCTCTTACCGTCATAAAACGGGACTTACAAGTTGAGCTAAAGGTAATCGCCTTCATTTAAGTCGCAACGCAAATGAGCTGATAGTCATTACTAAAGCAAAAATAATCTCTGCCGGCTCCCTGAACTGTGAATGACATGTGCTGTGTGGAAAGACTACAGCAGAAGACTTTGGCCCTGTCCCAAATGGCACACTTCATGTGCACTTTCGGTCTTGAGGACTTACGATGGCCGCTACGTGCGTGTGTCCGTTAAGTCCACGAGACCGTAGGGTGTCCCATTCGTCATTTTAGCATTCAGAAGGGTGCTCACGAGCGCACCCTATGCGCCGTCGATGCTCACTTCTGCTGAGCCCGCAAGCCTGCGAGCTATGCAGCCGACTTCTACCCAGCAGTCATAGCGGCATTATGTCACGAAAGTGCTGACTCTGAGGAAGACCGTGAGGGTTTAGGGTGCCATTTGGGACAGGGCCTTTATAGAAGGGATATTTGGGATCCCATGATGCAAGAGGCTGGCAGCACTTACATCGTAGCCGCTGTTGCGGATGCCCCTCCCAGATCTCTCCCTCATGACCAGCATGTCCATCTCTGTCTCTACAGGGCTCGGGGTGTTCAGAGACTGCCTGCTCCAATATGCAGGTTCCCTGTGGGAGTCACTGTTGAAAGAATGGTTGAAAAGTTCAGTATTGTCTCATGAACCAACTTGGTTATTGCAGTCATGGTTAATTTTACATTATGATTTATTTTATTCTTATACACACTGAAATATTGATTTCCAAACACTGGAGAAGAGCATTTAAGCTCATTAAAGAGCTCTTTATTCATACCCTAGGGAGAGTTTACTAAGAATGAATAGTGTTGTTTATTTGCATGAACTGTTATTTTAGCACAACATTTTATAAAAGGAATTATGCAAAGGCACAAACATTGTAGAAAAACTTATATATACACTATTGTTCAAAAATATTGAGTCAGTAAGATTTTTTTTTTTAAAGAAATTAATACTTTTATTCAGCAATTATGTATTAAATTGATCAAAAGTTACAGTTAAGACATTTATAATGTTACAAAAGATTTCTATTTAAAATATACTTTTTGAACTTTCTGTTGATCAAACAATCCTGAAAAAAAAATGATCACAAAAATATTAAGCAGCACAGCTGTTTTCAACATCGACAGTAATATTAAATATTTATTGAGCAGCAAACCAACATATAAGAATGATTTCTGAAGGATCATGTAACACTGAAGACTGGAGTAATGATGCTGAAAATTCAGCTTTTTCATCACAGGAATAAATGACATTTTAAAATATATTTAAATAGAAAAAAAGTTACTGTAAATTCTAAATTAATTGAAATTTCACAATATTGCGATTTTTACTATATTTTTGATCAAACAAATGCAGCCTTGGTACGCATAAGAAACTTCCTTCAAAAACAAAAAATAAATATGAATGTATATTTTTCATAAAATAAAAAACAAAGCATGCTAAATTTATTTAGCGCCATTTTATTTGATAATTATAAAATAATTGCTTATATTTACTTATGTTTTTAATGAACACTGTGTAAATAGACAACACTATTAACAATATTATGTTATATTATATTATTGCAAAAGTGTCTTATCTGTTCAGTAAATTCGGATTTTAGCACATATACACTACATCTGAATCAATTCCACCTTTCATTTGCCTTTTTTATTCTGTATCTAGGAAAACATATTTTGGGATGACTAATAATAGCATGGATTTAATCTCCGACTACCTCCTGCGGTACTTTACGTAAGTGGAGGGTTTCCTGTCCTCCTTCGGCCCCCTCAGATCTTCCAGGTCCAGAGAAGCATTCTCACACCTCAGCCGGTCTCGATGGCTGTACATGTGTCCGCTGCCGCTCCCGCTGCTGCTAGTGACTGGCCCGTCACTGTAACCTTTCCTTTTAGCTTTTAACCTCAGCTTATTCCGGTAATGTTCGATGTCCGACTTCTGCTTCAGCCCCATGTTGACCTGCAGGTGAAAATCTGATGTTATTTATTTACTCCAATTTAGTGCTCCTCGGCTGACCGTAAGTGAGTCTAAATAGAATCTTTTTTGCTGATCTAGAGGAAAATTTTGTGGAACAGATTCTGTGTGGTGCCCAGTAAGTTGACAAGCACTCAAAACAGGTAAAAATAAATCAATGATAAAAGCCTCGTAATGAGGTGGCCCCTCTCCATAATGACAGCAAGCTCACCTCTCCGTTCAGGATGACAGAGTCTTGGCTGTGATTGGAGGAGTCAGGATAGGAATAGTTGAGTGGGGCAGCCATAGGCTTGATGGTGATGAGGCGTAGAGAGCCAGTTAGAGAGTCATAATGGTCTGCAAACAGACACAGGAGACTCATGCAGTCATAAAATTACAGTAGGAGGGTAAAAAGGGGATCAGAGAAGCTGAAAATACTCAAAAACAGAGTCTGACACTAGACACTGGTGCACAATATACTGAGCAATCACTTATTTATAGGGTTTGGGGGTTTAATGGTGTGTGAGATATCTTAGATGGCAAAGCTCCTGTATATAAAAAAATCTGTATGAGAATAATATTACTGTGTCGTTGTTTTAAGACTTTCAATACCCTCATAAAACATTTATGAGAACTAAATACTTATGAAAACTTGTTACAGATCCAGTTACAGAACTGATGTTTCTTAACATTATGTTCTAGTGTTTAAACACAGTTTTTTTTTTCAAAACAAAACAAAAACAGTTTTTTTATGTTCAGTAAAAATATTTATTGTAACATTTATTATAAATATAAATACGTTTTTTTATTTAATTTTCTTACATCAGTGGCTAAACTTTTGGTTTTTAGCAAAAATCTAACACAATTTAGTATTAATATAATATAATCTAATACATACAATACATACAATCCCATACAATACAATATCATAACTATCCTTAATATAAATCTCTATGCAAAAGACAAAACATTTTATAAAATAAATTATATAATATTTACTTATATATATATCTATTTAAAAGGAATACACATTTATCCAGCAAGGATGCATTTTAAATTGATTGAAATATATCAGTAAATTAATGTATAAGTTTACAATAGATATCTCAAGTAATGCGTTTTTTAATTATTTATTCATAAAAGAATGTATCACGTTTCCAAAAAAATTACATTATATAATACAGATAATGTTAATACATCGGTGTTAAAATTCGTAAAATAATTGTAACACTTCCAAATGTTACTATTTAAGTTCTCTAACTGCGCTAAATAGAAGATAATTTTTACTAATCTTTAATTGAAATTTTTTTAAAATAAACAATTAAGATAATTCTTATGCAATTTACTTTTAAAGACATTTTTAAATTATATTAGATTAAATTTTTTTTTAATGGAAAACGGCAAGATACTTTTTTCGAAACTTAAAAAAAAATGTAAAAAAAAATAAAAAAATAAAAAATTTTTTTTTAAATTTATGAACAGATCCAGCATTCTGATGTCATTATGCGTTTCATAAAGGGGTTATGATTACGGAATGTGAATTGTGCTGCTCTTTCATTTCTGTCTTTCTCACCATTCTTGTGTGTGATTTCTTTTGGGTGATTTCTTGACTGTTGATCTCCGAGCGTCGGAGCTTCTGCCGTGTTAGCTTCCAGATTCGTTGCTCGAAACAGAGGTCCTGCTTGGCAACCTGCTGCGGGTAGCCCTGCAACCGAGGCAATGGTTAGGTTTGCTGCTGCAGATGAGAAGGGTTGAACAAATTGCCTTGGTGTGAGGGTCCTCGGGCCTCCGTAACCTGCGTTAATTGCAGTGGTTTCATTTAGCGTACATAACAGTAGGGCGGAGATTACTCATCAGTTTTGTGCCATGTTAAACAAATGTTCAACAAACAGGATGAAGACTGCTCTGGAAACAACAACCACCATGGCCACAGACCATCTATCAGATGCACCATTCATGTGCTGCGAGAGTTCAACACCATCATACTGGAAAGATGTGGCCAGCATCCCATTAAACATGACTTGCTAGAAGAAGGAAATCTACAGAAATGTTTTAGGGATTACCAAGAATGGGAAGGAATAATAGAAACTAAACAGGTCCACGAGACCTATATAGTGAAATAAATGGTCCCTACCATTGTGTAACAGATATATTTATGTAAAAATGGAACAATGTACTTATGCTAACATGTACTTATTAAAATATATAAAAGAAAAAATGATCATACAAAATTGTATAATATTTTAAATGATGAAAAACTTCTTGCTGACAATTGGGTAGTTTGAAGGATGGTAGCAAAGATTGGTAAAGATTTAAAATGACAATTAATTAGTTTTTGGGGGCTGAACTGTGATCCTTTTTTTTCTAAATATGCTTGACAAGATTTTTTGGTATATAAACTATTGTTACACTGAATAACATTTTAGTGGGTGTCTTCTGTAAATCAAGGAAACATGTATATATAGTTGTAATTTTTTGCTCCAGAAAAGGTTGGAGTAATACGACACAATCTAGTCTCAGAGACCCAATAACTAAATAAAAAGTATTAAACTTTTATTGTTTGGATGCTTGAAAACCCCTTTTCACCCCGGCCCATAGGTAGCCTGCTAGGGAATAGAGAGAATAATATATTGGAACAGGATAAAAGTTCATTTCAATTATTAAGTATTTTAAAAATACATATAATATTGATATATATTATATTATATCTATATATAGCTATTAGAGAGGGAGAGAGAGGGAGCGAGAGAGAGAGAGATGGAGGCAAGCACTTTTTCTCCGTTATACCAAGGGGCAGATCATAATCCCATCACGTCTTACACAATTTCCTTTTTATTGAAGGAAATTAAAGTATAATTAATGTAATTTGTTTTTAAAGATTTTATTAAGTATAAAACTTGTGCAGTTATGCTAATTAAAATTGGAAATTTTGTTGTCAGTTGACAAGCAATATTACCCCAACAAGCAAATGTAAACATCTCAATTGCATTGTCTGCAAATTTGCAACAAACAAATGTACAGAGACCCTATTTTTTATTAGTGGCCTACAGAACATTCTCAAAACAACCTAAGAGGACAGTTAAAAAATTGCTTTCAAAAATAGGTAGTCCACGGTCACCATATAATAATGGTCTCTGCGGATTTTTAAATCAATTTAAGACTTTAGACCTTTTTAAGACCGCACGTCACATTCAGCCTTTCAACATGTTTTTTAAGAAAGTCAATGACTAATATTAATTAATTAACAATTATTATCAATTAATTATTGTATTAAATAACATATAAATATATCTTAGCGTCTTAATTGTTTAGATTTTTATAATGCATTAGCTTCTTGTCGATCCACCGGTTCACACTTAAAAACATGGGTTGATTTTCACATTAGTCTGAACAAAAAACAGCAGCGGGGTGATTGAAATATAATTCATTCTTGAGAGGAGCGCTCGAACGCAGAATAAAGCGGTTAACGGGTAACAGCAGTAACAAAGCAGCGCGGCAGTCTTCCCATACAAATCATAGCCTTTTGAAGTTTAACCTCACATAGCAGTTCTTGTACTTTCCGTCCACCAAATTACGCCCCTCAAATCTGATTAAAACTCTTTCTTGTACCATTTAAGGGTTTGTGGCCTAAATGTATACAATTAATCTGAAGACTTTAAAGGACCCGCGGAAATCTTTAATACAGGGCGCGGCGGAACCTATAGCGACCTGGTTGGAGTTAGCATTAACATCATAAACTGAAAGCAACTTTTCATAAGCTTTAAAATTGATCATCTGAGTCTAATATAATCCAGCACTGTACTCAAAGACACTGCGGGCTGCCAAGTGCCCATCCCTGATATATAACAATAATGTGAAAATGATTGTCACAATAATACATGTAATGAAAGTCCACTGCTAGCAAGATGAAGTACCCAAGTTAAGGTTATTAAAACAAAAAACGTGAACCAATACAAAACAAAGACTGCTAAAAAAACTGACTTGACTGCCTTGACAAACATGAACTGAACATACACATAGCAACCTCCCCAATAGAGGGCTTATATATTATCATATAATATTTTATATATATATTGTAAACGGTAGTTTGAGCTGGTGTCAAAATGATGAGCGTTAAAGCAGGGTTCTTTTTTAGTTTAAGCATTAAAAAATATTTAAAGAAATTATCGAGGGCGTGGGAGCGAGGGTGGCCACCCCACTCACAACTGATGTTCTTCACTGTTTCTCTTGACACGAAGTGCATTTATCATGGGCGAACGATGAGACGGGTGGGGAGTTTAAGCCGCGGCTCCACTTCACTTAGCTCCAGCTGAGCGCGGGGGGACGGTACTGTGCTCGCAACGGTTGCTCGTCATTGCACGCACAAAGGGCGCCGGGCGTACGCTAGCCTGTGACTTTCATATCAAGCACTAAAAGAAAACTTACGTGCATGCAAGCCGTGGTCAGTTAAAAATTATACTGTCGTTGATGGCTATAGTCAATAGTGAAATATTGGGGGTGGGGCAATTTTATAGAGAAATCAGTATTGGTATCATTGATACGGTCCTTCAGTCATAAAAAGGGAATAAAAGATACTGTCGTTATGTTGTTTTTACATTAATTTGAAGATTGAATGTGAAATTATTGCATGATAAAAGTATATTTAACAACTGTAATGTTAGGTGGGATTGATCGTGATAATTTTCAGAAAAATGTGCAATTAATTAGTAAATTTTTTTATCGATTGACAGCACTAATAATATATATATATATGTATCAAACAATGGGGTCACATGACACAATCCAACCAATGAGAATGTGATACATACAACCAAGTAACCAATGAGAACAAGACACATGAACAAAAGGACCACATGGCAGGATCACGGGAAACACATGACAAGTCAGGAACCAAGACAAGAAAATACAGAATAAAAGACAAGAAAACCTAAATGAAATCATAATCAGTCCACCATTTTCTCAATAAATCTGTTTTACTCAGAAAAACAGAAATCAAGTGAGCTCAAAATGGGGTTCTACATCGATTTTATACTTTAATTTTAGATTATAACATCCATAAAGCTCAAGGAACCATGAAAGCAATTACCTATAATTACAGAAACAAGGACTTATTTCATTTTCACATCAAAATCAAAGCTTCAACCGAAACCCATCTCTCTCCAAGAAGAAGGTAATAAAGCACAGTCAACAAAATATGAATATTTCATGAAATCTGCTAATCTCTCAGGCATGCGTGCCAACAATCTGCCATGCACTTAACACCCAGCCCCGCTGGACTCATCACCGCCACTGCCGCACGAACACACGCACATGTTTTCTAGGTCTGACACAGCCTTGCCCAAGCTGCCTATGGGCACACTGAATCATACATAATTCTGTAGCTGTGAGTGTACTTAGCTTCCCTGCATCTCTGTCTGTCTCTGCCAGCTTTAAATGTTCGCGTATTTACCGCATTTGCTTTTCCAAATAATTATTTCCCCGGCCCTGCTCTCTGCAGGCTCATTTCCTTTTAATCGAGCCACTCAGGAGAGATAACAAACGGCAGAATACATTTGTATTCCGACAAATAAGTGCGGATGCTAATAGAGAAAGAGCGAGAGAAAGGAGAAACAATGAGAGGGAGAGGAAAGAGAGGAGAAACGCAAAGCCACACTGCAACCATTTCAAGGATCAGTGCTTTTTGCTCTGTCGCACTGTCCCACGCACAACATAAAGGCATGCATATTTACGATCCCACGGCCCTCAGAGAGCGGTTAAGTAACCCAGAGAAATGGGAGATGCCGGGTGGTGAGTTTTAATGACCTTGAAGAGCTGAACGCTGATAAATTTCCTACCATCTTTCATTTGCATTTTTACGCGGGATCAGAAAAGGACCTTGGGAGGTTTCACTCTTTGTGAAGAAAGAAAGACAATTCTCTAAAGCAATGTGGATAAAGAATAACACAAAAAAATTTATCTGAAGAATCAAGTGCTTTAAATCCAGTGAAAACTGTACGATTTGATCTGTCCTTTATATATTTTGTTTGTTTGATACGACCCTGGTGAGATGCATAATAGTCTTAATATATATGATATACATATTAGTTATGACTTTGGTCTCAAATAAACAGCACTGACTGGCCATTTGTATTTCATAACACCATTTTGAAATTTCATAACACAATTGAAATATGACCGAAATATAAATCCAAGCATGTCATTATGCTAAATTCAGTAATACTATGTCTTTATTTTTTATTTATTTAATTTTTTTAAATGGTTATTATTTTTATTTTTACAAAAGCCTTTTGTCACAGGGCGAAAGTGGGCATTTGTCAACTACTCAATTTTGAGGTCATTTTAATTATAGTGTGAGGGCAATAATTATATTTAAGGAATTCATCAATATTAAAATTCTACAGTATATTCCCCAAATATATTAAAGTTAAAACATTTAAAATTAAATAAAGTTTTAAATTCTACAATAAATTCTATGTTCCCATTCAAAAGGTGTCTCCCGTAAGATTTTTTTTTTATTTAAGAAATTAATATTATTCAGCAAGGATTCAATAACTTGATCAAAACTGACAGTAAAGACAATTATCATGTTAAAAAAAATATGTTTAAATAAATGCTGTTGTTTTAAACTTTCTATTCACCAAATATCATGGTTTCCACAAAAACATTAAGCAACACAACATTGATAATAATAAGAAATGTTTCTTGAGCAGCAAATCAGTATATTAGAATGAGTTCTGAAGGATCATGTGACACTGAAGACTGGAGAAATGATACTGAAAATTCAGCTTTACTATCAAAGGAATAAATCAAACATATTGAAATCAGAAACCTTTCTTTTAAATTGTAATAATATTTAACAATATTACAGTTTCTATTGTATATTGTGAGCAGATAAATAAGGACTTCTTGCATAAGAGACTTCTTTCAAAAACTTTCAAAAAAATGTATTAAAAAAAATATTGATTTGCTTAAGATTTATCTGAGATTTTCTAAAGATTTACATTATTAAATGATTGGCATTTTAAAGCGTTAGATAACAGAAAAGGGTAATTTGAGTTTGCACAATTACTTGTCCATTACAGATATGCATGCATGCAAATAAAAAAGACCAGAGGGCAAAATCATACAGTGTGCACCGGGCAGATGTTGGCATTGGTGATTTGTGCGTGCCACGTCTGTCTTTCTTGATTTCAATTCTAAAAATACGTCAAGATTTGTTCTTAAAGGGTTAGTTCACCCAAAAATGAAAATTGGCTTGTGTTTTACACACCCTCGAAGCATCCTAGGTGTACAAGACTTTCTTCTTTCAAACGAATCCAGCCAGAGTTATATTAAAAATGGTCCTGGCTATTCCAGGCATTATCATTGCAGTCAGTGGGTGTCAGGAACAGTCTATAAGCCCAAATAAAGCAGCACATCCGTAATAAAAACGTCCCTCACACGGCTCCTGGGGGTGAATAAAGGTCTCCTGTAGCGAATCCATGTGTTTTTGTAAGATAAATATCCATATTTCAAATGTAATAAACACTTTTCTCTCACTTCCGGTATCTGTCATACGCAGAAGGCGTTCCGGTGGATGACGCAGCACGTATGCGCAGCGCGCGCACCTCTGAGATATGCTAGTCTCGCGAGTTTGTTTATAGGAGCAAAGGAAGCAAAGATTCCTCTTTGCAAAGGAAAACCAGTCTCCTCTTGGTTTATATCGAAATCCTCCGACATTTTTCTTTACAAATCCTCGTTTTGTACTTCTAATTCGTGACTGGCATTTTGTTTTGTTCTCTCTCCGCATTCGTCACTAATCACGCAACGCATACGTGCTGCGTCATCCGCCGGAACTGCTTCCGTGTATGACAGTCAGCGGAAGTGAGAGAAAAGTGTTTATTACATTTGAAATATGGATATTTTTCTTATGATAACACATGGATTCGCTACAGGAGGCCTTTATTCACCCCCCGGAGCCGTGTGAGGGACGTTTTATTATGGATGTGCGCACTTTATTTGACAACTTGTGGACTGTTCAACTGCAACACCCCGCTGACTGCAATGATAGAGCTTGAAATAGCCAGGACAATTTTTTATATAACTTTGACTGGATTCGTCTGAAAGAAGAAAGTCATATACACCTAGGATGCTTTGAGAGCGAGTAAAACACAAGCTAATTTTCAGGTGAACTAACCCTTTAAGCACACAGTGTACTTTGTTCTTCCCTTCACAGTTCTCAATGTCTTTGCCGCGTCTTAAAGTCAAGAGCCCAATCCGCTCTATGGTAATTATACGTCATACTTGAGGTGTACTTGATTTTTCAGCGGAAGAAGATAAGAAATGCTACTGAAATAGAACTGTGCAGTCATATCGGGTTGATGGCTTTTAAAAGATTGATGCTCAGGCTTTAAAGGCTTTAGTGTTCTATAGAGAGTTGAGCATATACTATCATACTAGCTTATTCCATTTGGTACACCTAAAAATATGCACATACTTCCTTTGTTCTATAATAAAAGCACTCACCTGAGATGCATCTCTGTTGACTGGGGTCTTTTTGAGGCCGTAACCATCTTGTAACACCGCCACCCTGTCTTGTGTAAGAGGGGCGTCCCGTACCGGGAGGGACAGGACAAGTGTTTCCTTGGTGACAGTGAGAGCCTCCTCACCTGGCCGACCCATGTGCTGCTTGGCGTAGTCAAAACCCTGCACGGGCTGGACGGGAAATGAATGCGCCGTGATTGGACAGGGGAAAAGAAAGTAAGAGTTACACAATGCGACATCTGGCATTTTATTTCAATCAGCAGAGGAATGCTGGCCATCCTAATTTATTCATGGGCTGAAGGTGCTTTGAGTCTAACTATATTTCATGGAGCCATGGGATATTTAATATGGTAGAGCTATGGAGCCCCTCGTTTTAATGAATTATGGATCAATCTCCTGCAGAACTGGGCACATGGAGGCAGGGTGCCTGTTGGATCTTTAAAAAAATTTATGTACGTGTCACAGGGCGTCGCTGTTATCATGCAAATGGGGAAAATGTGTGATTAATTCAATTAATAATTCATGAAAGGTTGCGCTTTGCACGTGCTGTTGTCACATCTACAAGATCTATTAGTGAGTCTATTCTACACCGTGTGTGTCATCAAGCAGAATGGCAAAATAATTATGATGAATGTGCAATATTAAAATTCTGATAATTATTTTAATGTAATAGCTGATAACCAATAAATAACC
This sequence comes from Sinocyclocheilus anophthalmus, assembly GCA_018155175.1. Lineage (NCBI taxonomy): Eukaryota > Metazoa > Chordata > Actinopteri > Cypriniformes > Cyprinidae > Sinocyclocheilus > Sinocyclocheilus anophthalmus. Next base: position 114,096 of record JADLZN010006374.1, read on the forward strand.
AATATTAAAATTGTGTAACATTTTGTAATAAATTAAAAATAAAACACAATAAAAAGCCACCAATCATTAAAAAAAAAAAACTTTAAAAAATCATTCTAAAAGAAAAATATCAATCATTCTAAATGCTATAATGGACTCATAATATTTTCAACAATGGATTTTTAATTATTTTTTTGTTACTTATATATAATTATAAAATTGTCATTTTTGCATTATTGACACACTATTTTCTAATTAATGCTGTTCAGTGCTTTGCACTCACAATCTGTATTGTTAAAGCGCTATATACTTAAGGTATTGACTGATATATATATAAATAGTCTATCTATATATACAAACAAATTGAATTAATTTTCAATGAAATTATTTAATAAATGACTGAATTTACATTATTTAAATTTTATTATATACAGTTATTTAATAAAACAAATATAGTATTTGTAGAATTTATATTATAAATAAATTGTATATATGATTGATTTTTAATCATTTAAAAATAATTAATAAAATGAATAAATTAAATTACATTACATTTTAATATTGGTTGGTACTGATTTACTGTGCATTACCAGCTAATAATGTTTTGATGACACCAAAAAGAAACAGCAAAATTTCTGGGAAAAGCAGTATGATTTCAGTATCATCTTCCTGAGCGTTCTCTATTGGACATTGACCTTGAATGAGGTCAGATCCCACTCAAATATATTTCACATGCTCAGCTGAACTATAATTCACTCATGCTCCATCTGAATGTTTTTGAGAGGAGCCCGAAAGAAAAAGAAAGAGCCTTTCACTGGCTGACGTGGGTCGTGACAGTCCACAAACCCCTTATATAAATCTTAGTTTAATCCAAGTTCAATTTGATTTAAGCATTGAATCCAGGTTGTAAGTCTTGCACGGGATGTGAACTGTGCAAACAAACTGGGGAAACACATAAAGACTGTTCAAACACATCGACAGGTTGAAGCAAAAAGCATGCAAGTGGGCACACATGCAATTGATCCCGTCTGAGCCTGACAAATCTTCAGTGTCGGTATCTGAAATCCTTATATGACTTTATTCTCATTTTAGATCATCCAGTGAACATTCACACACCTTCTCTAATTCCCTTACACTAACATGGGAAGCTCTTGCATGAAACCGGAACGCTTTATACACTGATCCACAAATTACTGTGCATAAGCAAAATCATGTTCCTGAAAGGACGTCTTAATTGGATGAAGCAGGGAATGTTTTCAGATCGGAGAACACGGCTAAGAGGGAGCACGATCAAAGAGACGGTTATCATAATTACAATTGATTTGCATATTGTTTTACTCCATTACTAAAAACAATACAGTTCACTCAAAAAATACTGTCATCATTTACTCACCCTCATGTTTCATTCTCATATGACTTATGTTCTTCAGTGGAACACAAAAACAGGTTTAGCAGAATGTCGAAGTTGCTCTTTAACATTCAATTAAAGTGGATGGTGATCATGTACTGTCAAGCTCCAAAAAGTCCCATAAAACATCATAAAAGCCTTTTATGAAGTCTTTTGAAGCCATTTGATAACGTTACGTGAGGCACAGACTGAGTTGAAGTTGTTTTTCATTGAAAAGTTTGCTTGACAGTTTTGGTCACCATTCATTTTTATTGTACAGAAAGAGCAGCTTAGACATTCTGCTAAACATTTGCATTCTACACAACAAAAAAACTCTCTTTTTCTCACCAAGGCTGCATTTATTTGATCAAAGATACAGTAAAAATCATTAATATTGGGAAATATTATTACCATTTAAAATAACTGTTTTCTATTTGTATATACTTTGAAATGCAATTTATTCCTGTGATGCAAAACTGAATTTATCATCATCATTACTCCAGTCTTCAGTGTCACACGATCCTTCAGAAATCATTCTATACTGATTTGCTGCTCAAGAAATATATCTCTTAACTTATAATATGTTCATTTGTAGTAACATTTATCAATGTTGAAAACAGTTGAGCTGTTTAATATTTTTGCGGAAACTGTGATACATTCTTCAAGGACAAATAAAAAAAAGTTAATATTTGTAACTGTAAATGTCTTTAATGTCCGTTTTGATCAATTTATTGCATCCTTGCTGAATAAAAGTATTAATTTCTTTGGAAAAAAATCTTAATGACCTTAAACTCTATGATTTACTATGAATAAATCCCTCTACACATCAACACATATAGCTGATCTCCTTCCTGTTAGATCATTTAATGTATCCCGTTTTAGATGAAAAGTCCTTGCAATCTATTTAAACTTCATCTAATTATGCATATATGTAACCTTGATGTATTGCTCAGCTTGGGTTGGCCTAATTTCTTAACCTGCATTTGGTCTGGATCTATTTGAAAGCCTCATAGTCCAAATGCGACAAAGAAATCATAATTACAGTAATACTATGGTAATACACTTCCCCATTCTGTTATTAGTCATCGTCCTGCAATCTCAAATAGAGGTACAAGAAAGGAGATATTTGTGCTGTGCTGATCAAAGATATCCTCAGTGCACTAGATCTTACTTCATCGATTACACGGAGGACAGATAATCTTTTGTTTCCCCTTCCCCCTGCGGACTGATTTCCTGCAAGCACTGTCAACAAGAAGGATGTCTGGACTATAAACATGCAGCTAAGCACCAAGCACAAGCCAGAAATACCTGGTGGTGATAACTCCCATCTCTTCGATATGAGGTCTGGACAGGAAAAGTAGTGAAGACACAATTGGAGGGATATTTTGGGGGGGGCGTTAAAGTGAAATTTGTCATTCCAAGGTTTGAAACAGCATGTGGTGATAACGTCAAGTGTTTGAAGAGCAAGCCACCATTTCAAAAGGTTATGTCCAGCAACATATTCAGATGTAAAATGAAAAATAAAAGGATTTTGTAAATAGTACGAAGGAAATCAGGATATTTTAACCCTAATAGTTGTCAAAATGAGATGACATTCCCTCATTTAAAATAATCCCCATTCATTAATATTGCAAAGAAGATAAAAACAAATACACATATGAATCAAGCAGAAATTTTGTATGGGACATTTTCTTCTTGTGGTGAAGATGTTATCGGTTGTAATAAATTACGGTTCTTATTAGAGCTATTAATATTATCAGGGGTGCACATAAGTGGTGTGCATACATGACCAAAATAAAAAATGCGCTGGGTAAACAAGTTCAGACCGCTCATTTGCATACCAACATGGTTGATAGCTGTTAATGATCAATTACAGTTTTAGATCGACTAACGCTAATACTGTATAAGATTTCCATTCGAACTGAAAACATAAATCTAGTCTAATATGTGCGCTGCTGAATATTATTATACGATAGTTATTATTTTCTGTTTTTAAAACATGGATTAAAATAACTTTAAATGTACATTTATCAATTTTACATACATACATACATACATACACCCACACACACACATATACATGGGTAAGATGCAATACATTTTTCTACAGTTTGATGTCATATAGATATATATTATTTATATATATATAAAGGAACAAACATTTAACTCTAAAAATGGAAATATAGAAAAATACAATCATACAAAAAAACTATTAAATGTCATTTAAAAGTTTTTTAATTAGTTATGTAATTATATATACAATATATTAAAAACAATTTAAACATGTTTTATTTATAAAATGGTTGTAGTTATTTTTTCTTTCAATTTTTTATTTTCAGAGAAATATCTGCCATAAATGTAAATAATTATCATTTTATCCTTGTCAGTCAGAATGTTAATATTGGTGTATCTCTATTTCAATTATTAGTGAATCAGACCCATTGTCACTGGACTTCCATAAAGTTATGTTTAATATTAAATGGATTTATTAATATGCTGCTGACATAACCGTCTCTTTTTGGACAAGACAGAGACGTGTTTATTTGAAGAGTCGTGGTTTGGAAGAGCCTACCCTCTTCTTCTTTTATTTTTTTTTTTTTTTTCTCTTTTTTTTTTCTTCTTTTTTTTTCTTCTTTTTAGTGCGGGGATGAAAATTGCGAAATGCGCTGGTTTTGAATACAGTTCGGTTTCTCCTGCATATGATAGCAACCGCCATAATCACCACAACCATCACCAGCGATACAGGTATCAGGACCGCCAGTATCCAGAGGTTACTAGGCAGATTCTTCACCACCGCTGTTTACACACAAACACAAACATAGATTGGAAATCAATACACTCTTTCACAATGCTTGCACATGTTTTCCGCCACTTGTGTCTCCAGCACACTCTCTTACAGTAATCCAACTCCCCTTTGTCTCCTACTGTCTGTGGTTAGCTCCTAATGAGCTGAATCTGTCTTTCTGCTGTAGCTCTTATCTGGGAGATTAAACGCCCACTGCTGGGTCTGATTGTGTATTATTCATACAAAACTGGGGCTTTGCTCGTCTCCGGCAGACAAACTGGGCTTGCCGCCCCAGTTGAGAGCTCAGTAAACTTGTGTAAACTCTCTACACCCAAATCCCCTGCGCTTTCTCTAGCACGGTGTGAGATAGCTATAGACCTCATTTGGAAAAATAAGTCAGCATTATCATACTCACTTTATTTGGTTCCTTATTAAGTCAAAGTAGAATTTCCACTTTGAGTTAGAGTTTCACTTGATAAAACATTTCTGTTGTCTGTTCTTGCATTAATAAATGTAACAAGATTTTCAAATTTTCTGCCATAACTGTGAGTGGAGCAAAATCTGATGCTAAAGTAATGGCAAAGCAAGGTTGCTAGCTAGGTACTTATTTGCCAACCCTGATATTTTGGTCTCTAGAATTGGCTTTGCGTGCTTCAGTATGTGTAGTAAACGAAACCGCGCGTCTGCACCATTCACTCACACAAAGACACACAGAACATGTAAGATTCATATTTAAATAGTCTTTCTGCGGTTTAATATTCACAGACACTAGTCCATATCGCCATTTGATTTAAGTGTACTGACCTACTTTTGATTTCCCATTCAAAATTTGGCAGATTCCGCGATATTCTGAGTTATTATACAGTAAATTCTATTTTTATGACTGGATTCTGCGATTCCATCCGCGTTTTCTGCATCACTGAAATCATAGGGCCCTAACTGATGAGTTGACAGTGTAAGACTATGTGCCGGGGCTCAGACCTGGACAGACCCAGCCCAATTTAACTCCTGGGGTCAAAACACCAAGAATGAGCATTAGCACCGCTAATATAAACTATAATGTACTAATCACTCTTGACACCTTAAACATATACAGAGTTCTGGCATGAAACTCTAGATGGCGAGTCCGACAGGTCTAACTCAATCTGACCTAATGACATCATAATGACATGGCACAGCTGATTGGTTCTCTCCTAGATCGGTAGCCAATGAGCTCGCTGCTCAACATTTAAATATATGACTAGTGCTGCCGTAGCAGTTGCAGCTTGCTTCAGAAACCCTCCACCTCCCCAGCTCCACCTGTATAGATCTGCTACGAAGTGATTCATGTATGCTATATATTATTTCATGTATGTTATTTTTGCAGCAGCAATATTTCTTACATGCTCACAGCAGCATGTTGTGGATGTATTGGCAGTAGCAAGTCACGGTACTTGCTCTGCCGCAGAAGCAGCAGCAGCATAGCAGATCTATTCCACCAAGACCAAATACATTAACATTGCATTGTACATTACCATGCCAATCCCTCCGAGAGTTGTCATGACAGAAATACAGTAGTTCTAGATAAGATAGACAGTAAACACTCACAAAAGCATAATTTTTCCTGTATATAGAATCTAAATGATGGTTCGAAAATAAACTGAGCTAGACGAGTAAATTATATACATACGCTCTGCTTGAACTTGGACGAAGTAGCCCAGAGAGAGAGCCATGGTTTGAGAGTCCACCGTGTTGAGGGTCTTAGCTGCAGCAGTGCCAGTTATGGGAGAGCTATCTACTTGTATGTAGTAGGTCATTTCAGCTGGGTTCTTAGGACCAGACAGTCGTCGGATGCTGACCATCTGTATGAGGAAAACACTCTTGAGTTCATGTTTGATGTTTCCAATACAAACTTTAGAAATTCTAAACTCCACACTGAATCAGACACGAGGGCAATTTTCAGTTTTAAATGTGCCATGCTCTACACATTTGTCACATTTTTTCCACTTGAATTCCATGTAGAAATGTAGAAAACCGATGTCTATATGCAAATGACATCTTTATGATTGGCTAACCTCTTTGCATTCAAAATGAGTAACATACTCCCCATCCACCCTTTTAATGAATAAATAAGCTTTTATCACAGTATGTCGCAGTCATGAACACATTTTGCCACTTGCTAATTGGTTGTACTGGGGGCGGGGCTCACTCTAGTCTAGAGCATTTGATTGGACAAAAACCTGGGTAGTGCAAGGCAAGGCAAGGCAAGGCAAGTTTATTTGTATAGCACATTTCATACACAATGGTAATTCAAAGTGCTTTACATAAAATAAAATAAAAACAATAATCCACAACAATAAAACAAAGGAATTTAAAAACTTTTAAAATGATTAAAAAAAATTGATTTAAGAGGTTTAAAATGAATTTAAGAAAACGATTATACATATAATATAGTGCAATCAGTTCGGACATCGCACAGTGCTCATTCAATAAATGCACAGCTAAACAGATGAGTTTTGAGTCTGCATTTAAATGTGACTAATGTTTTAGCACATCTGATCTCTTCTGGAAGCTGATTCCAACTGCGGGTGGCATAATAACTAAAAGCACATTCCCCTTGTTTTGTGTGAACCCTTGGTATTTCTAACTGACTCGATCCTAATGATCTGAGTGGACTGTTAGGTTTATATTCAGTGAGCATATCTTCAATGTATTTAGGTCCTAGGCCATTGAGTGATTTATTAAACGAGTAAAAGTACTTTAAAATCAATCCTAAATATAACTGGAAGCCAGTGTAAGGACCTGAGGACGGGTGTAATATGATCAGTTTTCTGGTTTAGTCAGAAATTCTGGCGCAGCGTTCTGGAGGAGCTGCGCTGTCTATGGTTTCTTGGGGAAGCGTGAGGAGGACCATTACAATAGTTCCACCTGCTGGTGCCTAAGGCATGAACAGTTCTCCAAAGTCTTGAATGGAAACAAAAAACCTCTAATTCTGCAATGTTTGTGGTGATCGTATGCTGAGTTAGTTACAGCTTGGACAGACTACTGAAATAGGTCGTCTCCAGATCACACCAAGATTCATGCTTTTTTAGTTGTTTGACCCCTAGAGTCAAGGTTTGCATTCACCTTGAGAACTTCATCTTTTTTTCCAAATGCAATGACTTCGGTTTTTTCTTTGTTTAACTGAAGAAAGTTCTCGCACATCCAACTGTTAATTTCATCAATGCATTGGCAGAGGGAGTCAATGGGGCTGTAGTCATTTGGAGATAAGGCTAGGTAAATCTGGATATCATCAGCAAAGCTGTGATAGGCAATTTGGTTATTTCTCATCATTTGACTTAGTGGGAGCATATACAGACTAAACAAGAGAGGTGCAAGAATTGAGCCTTGTGGGACACCGCATGTCATGGACGTCCACTTAGACTTATGCTCTCCTATACTCACATAATAACCTCTCCCTTCTAAGTATGACCTGAACCATTTAATTACCATGCCAGAAAGCCCGACCAAGTTTTCCAGTCTCTCTAGTAGTATGTTATGATCGACAGTATCAAACGCAGCACTGAGATCTAGTAGTACCAGCACTGATATTTTGCCCGATTCAGAATTTAAGCGAATATCATTTATTATCTTAAGGAGTGCTGTCTCTGTGCTGTGATGCGGGCGAAAACCCGATTGAAAATTGTCCAGGTATCCATTTGAGTTTAAGTATTTGCTCAGCTGATTAAAGACTACCTTTTCAATAATCTTTCCTATAAAAGGAAGATTTGATATTGGTCTATAGTTGCTCAATATGGTGTTATCAAGATTTCTCTTTTTCAGAAGGGGTTTAACAACTGCAGTTTTCAGGGAGTTTGGAAAAGTCCCAGAAAGAAGTGAGGCGTTCACCACTTCTAAGAGATCTGCTTCCAAACAGTCAAGCACCCTTTTGAAAAAATATGTGGGAAGTGTGTAAAGATAGCATGTTGACGATTTAAGGTGCTGTACTATTCCAAAATTTTACTATCAATTTCTTCAAAAGCAGACATAATATCTTATTTTTTAAATTGCGGTCGAATCTGTCTGACCTCTACATAATTTGGGGATGTGCTAATCGCCTTCCTGATATTATTGATCTTCTCAGAAAAGAAGGAAGCAGACTCATTGCATTTGCTGTCGGAGAGCATTTCACTGGCAATCTGATTTGGGGGGTTTGTCGGTCTCTCAACAGTAGCAAAAAGAGTGCGAGTGTTGTTTAAGTTACTGTTTATAAGGTTTGAGAAGAATGACTGTCTAGCTTTGCCTAGTTCCACATTGAAAGTACGAAGGCTGTCTTTATATATGCTGTAGTGTATTTCAAGTTTCGTCTTCCGCCACATCCGCTCAGCTTTTCTGCATTGTCTTTTCATACTCTGAACTGCTGTTGATTTTCTCCAAGCTGATTTCTGTCTGCCAGTCTTCCTGCTGACTTTCAAAGGAGCAATGTCATCAATAACATTCTTAACTGTTAGGATGAGTCATCAGGATGCAGGATGTGCAGGATGAGTCATCAAAATATTTGGTCTGTTTCTCAGGACAAGAAAACTACAGGCATAGAACAAACTGATGGCACACCTGGACAGTGTAATCGCCTACAGTCGTGGCTCTCCTGAAGCGAAGGCCACGTCGACTGGCAACCAGAAAGAGCTCCGCCAGGCGCTGCTCCATTAGACTAGCAAAGCTCTGATAACTCCCCTCAAGAGAAGAGCTGTCAACGTCCTGAATTACTGGAGAGAGAGAGAATGACAGAGAGAGAGATGAAGCAAGGTGACAAAGAGAACATACCTTTCTTACACTTTAAGTCTAAAAAAACTGCAATTACTACAGAATTGACCTTGGTAAAAGGATTTGTTCTCCTGACAGTGATAAATAGGGATGAACGGGGGAAAGAAGGGGGAGGAAGAGCTAACTAAAGCAACAGAGAGAACATTGAGTGCAAGAACTTAGAGCTAGAAATAGCTTTTTCACACTCAATATTCTGATCCAATGTGATCTCAAATCAGTTGATGGAGGAAGCTAAATAATACATTAATAGCACTCCTCAGAGAAGAAGGCTCTCTGTGTTTAAAAGAAGCGGGGAGAAAACATTAGCTAGATTTAATCACATGACATGCTGGCAAATGGTTGTCTGGGTGCTGGTTAGTAGCTGAACTGTTGAGGCAATTACCTGTGATTACCCAGTAATCTCGGGTTGCTACTGAAGTGTTAAGGTTGTGGTACTCTAGAGCTGTGAAAAGAGAGAGAAAGACAGACAGATGTTTACTAGTAGACCATTCTGGCAAAAACAAAACAAAAAAAATGTTGTCATCATTTACTCATTCATTGGCGAGGATAAATGTGATTTTTTTCCTAATACATAAAATAAGCAGATCAATTATTGCCAAATGATCGTGGGACATTATTTTTTAATTTGCATACTTAAGATAAAATGTTTACTGAGAGTATGATTTGAAAATAAGATAAAAAAATTTAATATAATTATGGGATTTTATCAATTTTTACAAAATAATATTTTCGTAGCCAGGGCACCAGGCATTGTGCATTCTACATTCTTGTTATATTTGTTAAAATTATATTTTACTTTAATTAAAACACTTGAACTGTTTAAAAAAATTGAATAAAAAAGCGAATATTGAATATTAACATAATATTCATTAAATAAAAAATTACATTAATTATATATAATATATTGTTTTCTTTTATATTCTATTTTTAATAAATTATCTATAACATATTAATAATTGATGATTAGAAACCTGGACTTATTTAAAAAATAATATTGTATAAATCTAATTTAAAGCAAGATATTTATTTAATATAATTATATATCAATAACTTTATCAGTATATTAATAATCATATATTGAATCTACATGATATTTCATTCATATATACATGATTTAATTTGAAGCACATCTGGACTTTTAAGGTGAGATTATTATCACCAATACTATATCACATTCATAAAATGAAAACAGGATAAAAATAATTATTTTGAGAATGGTTTTAGATGGAGTATAGCATGTCACCCAGCAGACAAGTCAACATCCCAAAAGTTTTTCATATTAACTACCCATCAAAAAAGGAGAATGTTATGAGTCCTTGGAAAATGTCTTTTGGATCAACCAAAACTGAGGATCTCTGCCTCAAGGAAAACAAACTCATGGATTCAAACAGAAATAAACACAAACTACCATTTCAATGTGCATTAACATGTAAACACAAGCCGTGCAGCAAGTAACATCAAGCGGTAAACACAAGCTGAAACTTACGCTCAGCGTTGATCAGAGGGGGGAAGAAGAGAAAGTAGCCCACCAGCTCGGAAGTGAGCTGGTTAAGGAGACCGCTGGACATAGTACCGCTCAACGGAGTGCTACCGTTCCACACCACATACACCAAAGTGACTGCCAAAGAATTCCCCGTTTGATACGTGTTCAGAATCTGTCCGAAAACACAAACAAACTGTAAATCCAAATCCAACAAACGAGTCCACAGAGGAACGGCGTTATCAGACCTCTGAAGATAAGCCATTTATCAAACTTTGTTTTCAAGTTCAATTGAAAAACTACCTCAACAGAAAGAGTCCCATAAGAGTCCTCCACTTTCTCCTGCGCCTCAGCAAACACATTTTCCAATCGTTGCTCCATCATTTGGATGAACCCGCAAGACTTGATGTCATCGGTTGATCCGACAAACCTGAGAACTAAATGTAGGAAAACAATAAACTGTTAAACAAAAACAGATTCCACATTCCAGTTACCAATCATTCTAGTTACCAAGTTTCAACAATAAATGGCTGTGGGCTTAAGACTGGCTGAATATGTATTGTAGATAAAGCGTAAACAAAGGGGCTACAGCATGGTAGCAAAGCTGGTCAGACATATCATTTCCAGTCAGATTTTCCAACAAACTCAAGTTGGAAAATAATCGTACCCGTTTTGAGCTGCAGGTGGATGCCGAGGCTGGGCAGCCAGGGGGCCACAGGATTGGGGATGGCCAACACCACAGGAACATGCTCTCTGATGTCATTCAATAGCTTGTCGAAACCATAGGAAGTTAATGTGTCCATCACAACAGAGGCCACCAACACGGACTTCCCTCTCAAGACGTAGTAGCCCACAGTCACATTAGAAGGCGTGCAGATATCTTTTTCCAACTAGAGAGAACTCAGATCATGTAAAATGGCATGGATATCCATAGTGTATATCTAACAAAATTATTTCACCATTTCCATCAGCTCCTTGGCTAGTTCTTTTTAAAATGTCTACACCACCATTCAAATGTTTGGGGTCAGCAAGATTTTTTTTCTTTTTAATACTTAGGTACTTTTTACATTTTTAAATACTTATATTTGGCAATGATGCATTAAATCAATCAAAAATTAAGACATTTATAATGTTGAAAAATATTTCTATTTCAAATAATCTTTCTATTCATCAAAGAATCCTGAAAAATCATGAGTTTCCACAAAAGTATTAAAGAACCAAATCAGCATATCAGTATGATTTCTGAAAGATCATGTGACACTGAAGACTGGAGTTATGATGCTGAAAATTCAGCCTTCATCACAGGAATAAATTACATAATTGACTTATTTAAACATTATATTATAGTCTTATATATAGTCTATTAATATAATAAACAGTATATTTAAAATTATTAAACAATAAATAAATGGGTGAATATTTCTTCAACTAAGATTTAGTTTTACCTTCAGATACAGACTTGAAGTCGTATATTTGAAAAGCCATTATACAAATAAATTATCATTTGAAAACTACAATAATTAAAAAAATAATGAAAGAATCTAAGCAGTTCCAATATTTTTATTTTGTGAGAAGTATTAGAAAAAAAAAATAAAAAAAGTACAGTTTTATTTTTTGTTATTATTAGGATGATTTATTGTTACAAATTTTACTAATATTATTTAATTGTGTGTATTTAGGATACATAAAATTCTAGCTATGAAATTAGGGTTAGCAAGACAAAAGAATTCAGCCGTGTTACTCAACAAATATAACTTCCTTCACAGAACACTAACGCACATTCATCAACTGAGACGTGATGGACAAGACACACTGTGGTGGGATTGTAGTTTACCTTCAGAAAAATATGCTAAATTCTCCCACGATGCATGCAAACTGCTGGATAAGTTAAAATTAAAAGCTACTGTGTGTGTAAAAAATGCAAACAGTATCAATATTTAAACGAGTTTTTAGCCTTACTGAAATCATATGCTGTTTTTATTCATAGTGTTATATTCACACAAATGCTCTTATTGGCTTTGTTTATTGTTAATTGCTTGAGGCAAATGCTAATACATATCCCACATGAATAAATTTCATCATATTGAGTCAAGTTGACTGACCATCTCTCTCTTTTTACTCCAACATAAACACACATAAACACACACACTCGTGTGTAGATAGTGATTGTGTCGTCTCCTGCTGATCCCTCCAGGGTCTGTAATCATACAGAACCTCTGATCTGATGGACAGTTGACGAGGAGGAAGAGAAAGAGGAGGGAAAAAATCACATAGTGAGCGAAAAAGACAAATATAGAGACAGATCTTGAAGAGAACAGATTGAGTCATTTGGTACAGAGCTTAATAGACACAGACGGTTGCTCTTCAAATAACAACCTTTTCAGTGGTCATTCACAATTAAAGAGAGTACACCCGAAAATGCAAATTTGGTCATAATTTATTCATCCTCATGTCATTACAAACCCATAAGACTTGCATGACTTGTATGAGAGCTTGGAATGACATGAGGCTGATTAAATGATGAGAGAATGTCAATTTTTGAGCGAATTGTTCCTTTAAATACTCTATTTAGTCGACTGCACTCCCCTCAGCATGTTGTCTCTGCTGTTACCATGATATCGATTCTTTATTTGCAGCATATGAGGTACCAGCGCTGTGCTATTTTTGGACGTGCCTTTCTGACGGACAGACGTGCAAATGCTCCTTCGGCTTCAAACCAAGTGTTTCATAAGACGGCCCTTTCTCAGCGCTTGAAAACAGGGAGATGTTCTACACAATCACATTCAATGAGCTGCATACTGAACATACACAGGAAACACCTCCCACACAGCCTCCCACCACACTGTCCTCTGCTAAACTACAATTCCCATGATGCAACTGTGATAAGGTCCCAGAGGACTGTGGTCAAAAGCACTGTGCTTATCTTGATGCTGCTGGATTCTACTGTATAAGGCATCTTTTACTGTGTTTCCAATGGCAACCAACTATTCCGATTAGTTCTTTTCATTATTTATTTAGCATTTTCAAACTAATTTTCTATCACAATTTTAAATACAGTTCAAGTTACCAGAGGGTTGTAAGATTGACACAACAGACACCTACTTTTTTCAGTGTGCCTTGTCTTTGCATTTTTTTATTCTTATTTCACGTCCCCTTTTTTTGTACTCACCTCATAGCTTTATATTTATGCTTTGTGTATTGTACACACAGGTGATAAGTCTGTATCTGTACGTGTGTCTTTATAGCATTAGTCAATTACTTATTTTAAACGACTGCCATACACCATCTGATGCGTCCACCCTAACCACTACCCTCATGAGCCCTTTATTCACCAACCCCCTCAATTCTACCTTCTGTCCTCTACTCATGGCTTACACAAACACGTGCTTCACTACTCCTTAGTTATTTGTACAAATGTTAATGTGTTGCCTTCCTTTTTGTATCTTCTTGTGTCTCCATGTCATACATTACCGAACTCTTTTTCTTCAGTTTTAATTTTCCTGCACCTACACAACAGTATTCACCCCCACAATATTAGGCAGCCACACAATCTTGCCCCCCCTCTTTAACCCCTACTGATTTCTTAATTAAGCAAGTAAAGTGTTTTTGATACTTTTAAACGGATTTCGGACCACGCGATTAATTTGTGATTCAAATGGCCACGTAACGTCGCCCCGCTGACTTTTCCAAATTCAGCCTTTTGCATCACCCAAATTCCCCATAAGAACAGTATCCCCATCTTTGATCCCCTTTTGAATACCTTCAAATAGCCTATTCCCCAACTAGTCTACTTTTACATTGTGTGTACATTACCCACACAACGTGACTCGGACCTGTACTGTTCGTGCTCCAAACTCAATGCGCCATAGCATTGGCTGCGCATACAGAGTGTCTCCTTTCATGGAACCATCCCACCCCATATCATATTTCTCTATATATTTATTCCACCCAACTCACCCCCCAAACCTTTTGTGTAACCTGCGATTACTACGCAGGTGTTTCCTTATTATTAACCCCGGCCCAAACACAATGAGAACGCCCTGGCCCCCCTTGCCCCCGGTCAAAACACACATGCAACAAACCACCCCCATTTTTACCCATCCCCCCTTTTTTTCATACTCCCTTATTGTACACCCCTTCCTTTACCCCTTTTCAACTTGTGTCCACCCCTGCGCCCGTGCCTTTCCCTTGTCCGCCCCTTTCTCTTGATTTTCCCTTATCGCCCCCCCTCTTCCCCCCCCACCGAATGTTTGCTCCATAGGTGTTTAACCCACTTCTTCTAGCAGGTCTGTCTCATTTCATCTCTAGGCGAATGTGTCGCCATCTTCGGTTATTTTTGGACCACCAATCCTGAGTTTCTGTTTTCCCCCTGCGGACCAACAATGCACTCATCACAACCACATATGAAACATGCACCTGTCACCTTTCCCTCTTTACTTATCACCCCGTCCCCACCTCCTCAAGTCGGACCGCACAGCCCATCGTCTTTACACCACTGTATGTTTACACGTGAAACCTTCATGCTCCTGGCTCATACACATTCTTGTTTCATTTTTCACTGCTCCTGTCACCCCTCTTGCTTTGAATTTCCCCAGTCGTGAAGACGGAGGAGTATTAACATACTGCCCATGACCTGTGGCTATGATCGACGGTTGGTTGGCATCAACGTACCACGCGGGTTGTTTGCTACCACACACACTGGTGCCATATGATTTACACACAACATGCTCGCATACCCACTATATATATTTGTACAGCGGTTTAGCTCATCGTTTCACACCTTATGCCCAACCAGTTACCATAAAGACGTCTATCAACCTGTACAAGTTGTGCTGCCCCAACACCACTTATTAAACATCTGTTGAGATAGCACCCCCACATTAACATGTTATTGTCCACACAACTAATATAAATATATTCTCTTTATGCATCTCTGCTTTGGAGTAATCACTTTAAAATGTAGATCCACCCAAATCGGCTATTTATTTTAAATTTACAATGCTGTGTTATTTAGTGTCAGCTACATTGCGAAGTATAATATGCTATCACGTAAAACTAGACTATGTGAATGAAGCACATGCATAACTGTGATTGTAATACATCCGCAGCTTAGCTGCAGCTGGAGGCACTGGTACACACTTCGTTACAAGTGCTATGTCAATGCACCATATTTACATGCAATCGTACACCACTTACACTGGAGATAGTTGTGAGAGTTACACGCGTACCAGATGTTGATTTCTTTTCTCTTCTCCCTCATGAGCTACCCAATACCAACCACGAGGACACCGCACCTACGCGCCTCACCTGTGATAGTTATTACACCGACCCCCTTTCCCTGTACCCACCCCATTTTTACTTTGCTCAGACTACCATGCTTTTGATTTCCGACATCAATTTATTCCTCAAGACATGTAACTAGCATGGTTTTTGCTGGTTTATATGGGCCGTACAAGCATGGTTGCAATGTATTCATTGTCAGTCTCCTAAATCAGATTATTTTTAATTCTTAAAGAGCGCAATTATTTTATTTGAAAAAATAATTATTTTATTTTATTAACAAAATATTTTAGTTTGTCTTGTATATATTTTTTCATTCGATCAGATAACATTTAAGCTGTTACTATGGTCATGTTACAACGTGCCCCTCAGATGTTACAATGTACCCCACCTACGGGGCATGTTGTCACATTTCACTTCCATTTTTTGAGGGTAGATAAAGAAAAACATATACACTGTAATCATGAAACAAAGCGATATATTTATACTAGACAAGTGTAAAAATTACTGGGGATAAAAAAATATATATATTCTGAACCCCATGTGGATTTACACAAACGGAAAGTCAAAAAGTGTTACTTTGTGCCCCGCTCTCCCCTAATAGTATTTGGCATCAATAAATCCTTTCACAAGGATAAGTAGATGATGCATTTGTAAACTGGTTTTGTCCATTTTTCTCTGTTGTAATGAACTGAGCATAATTTAAATGTCAAAATGCCTTTGTTATTTAATTTTCATTTTAATTCCATACCTGTTGATTATTTTTCTTAAATACAATTAAAATCTAATTAAAAAGACTGAAATATTTTAGGCTAAGTGTGCTAGACTAAATATCTAATATCTAAGTGTGCTTACATGCACAAAACACTGCAAACCAAAAAAAACAACAACATTATATTAATAATTAATTGATTTATTTTTTAATACTTTAATTACTATTTATATAACTTATTTTTTTATTCTGATTAGTTTATGCCATCATGGCCAAACCTATTTTCATCACAAGAACTGATGGTTAAAGTTATGACAAATAAAAATAAAGCACTGTACAAAAGATTTGTCTTTTAATTTTTCAATCTAAAAATTGTGTATAGTTTAAATTGTGATAGAAAATTTTTTTTTTTCTGATAAGACCTTTTTATTAACATCCATTAAAGAACTTTCTGGAAAAAAAAACATTGTTTCCTAATAATGTAGTATTTAATAAAATGATGAATTCATTTCTCAAAATGTAAACAAACAAATGCAAAAAAACAAAAAAAACAAGAGCATTTACATGCGAAATCAGGGTAACTGTAAAAAATAGGTGTCCTGATTGGTTTTGCTTAAAATGCAACAAATGTTTTCCCACAAAAACTGTTTATGTCTAGGTATGATGATATGTTTTACTGTCTATACTATCGGTTAAACATTATTTCAATGCAAAATCTACAATTCAGCTTAATAAGCCACAAAATTTTCTGTAATGGAATGTAAACTGCATTGACTTACACTGATTTGTGGCGTATTTGTGCCATTACTAAAGTTGCCTAATTTCTTTAGTTAATTTTCACTAAAACAACGAGGAGGCACTCATACAGTAAACAGGGGCTCACCTGTTTTCACCCATAATCTTTCGGTCACGTTACAGGTCAAAGATGAACTGTCAGTAGGAGGGGTGCTCGCTTCAGTCGTGGTACTTCCAGAGGTAGATACAACAGTGGTCTGAAGAGGGGTTGTCGTTGTTGTGGTTGCTAAAGTGGTTGTAGGTGTTTTTGTGGTTGTTGTGGTGGTGGTAGTTGTAGTGGTAGTGGTGGTTGTCGTCGGTGGTTCCGTCTCGGTTGTTGTGGTCTGGGTGGCTGTAGTGGTCGGCATGGTGGTCGTGACCTCTTTCACCACGACGATGGCAGTGGGCGGAGTCACAGTCATTGATGTCACAGTTAAGGGCGTGACAGTCGTGGTGGTCACTGTGGTGAGTTGGAGACTGTCGCTGGTCACAGTGTGGGAGTTGCTGCTTGCTGAAGAGCCGGACGAAGCATTTTCAGCCCTTTCAGAAGTGCCGTTAAAAGCGGAAAAGGAGACCGAATTTGTCACATTTTCAGTGAGTGTAGCATCTGTCTCTGCCACAATCATGAAAGAGGATCCCGGGGCGGTGGGAAGATCAGGGTTTCTGGGTAATTCACTAAGAGTCTCGTCTGAAAGCAGAGAACGTTTGAGTGAGCCACCTCAGGAGCAGGAAGTGAGATCGAGGACACACATGATCGCTCGCTGATGGTGACGAATGACACATAGGACATGTGGGAGAGGACAGATGTAGCTCTGGGGGATTATGCAGTAGCGGGACTTGTTGAAGTGTATAATTTTTGCGCCCCACTAGTGTCATCAAACCAAATATAACCGAAGATAATGATTTAATTTTCCATTGATCAGACAAACAGTTTCAATGAGAGGCAATGGTGAGAGGTTGGGCTAAATGCCATGCGCAAAAATTACATACTTCAGCTTTAACGTCAACATGAAATCAAAGTTGACCAAATCAGGATTATTAGGGTTATAATATACATATTTAAAAAAAAGTTTTTTTTATTTCAGCTAGTTGCCAAGGTAGCATTTCTGATGTAGTGTAATTTGATGTACTTAACTAAAACTTCAATAAAACAAATAACAACTATTAAAAAGTTTAACAATAAAATTACTAAAATTAAAATGAAAATATAAAATAAAACCTGATTGAAAATATAAATAAAAACTATAATAGTATCTAAATGATACTAAAATAACACCACTGCTCAAAAAGGGTCAGTAAGGGTCGGTAATGCTCACTATAGCTGCATTTATTTGATCAAAAATACAGCAAAAAAAATATTATTACAATTTAAAATAACTGTTTTCTATTTAAATATATTTTAATATTCCTGTGAATGTTTTTTTTGCAAAGCGGATTTTTCTATGCAGCCGATTACTTCAGTCTTCAGTTGTCACATGACCTTCAGAAATCATTCATTGTAATTTGCTGCTCAAGAGACATTTATTATTATTAGCATCAATGTTGAAACACTGCTATGTCTTCATATGTTTGTGTAAACTGTGATATATGTTTGTTCAGGATTCTTTAATGAACAGAAAGTTCAAAAGAAGAGTGTTTATTTGAAATAGAAATCTTTTGTAACATTAAAAATATCTTTACTGTTACTTTTGAACACTTTAATCATCCTTGATGAATAAAAGTATTAATTTCTTTAAAACGATATATAATATTAACCAATAATATCAGTCTAATATTTCACAATCCAATCAAATCCTGATGAAGTCCTAAATATATTCACGATTTACTCAGAAATACGTCACGTTGCACAAGTAAAATGGGATGTGAATGCAATTTCATGTTGACTTTAAAGAGATTATTGTAAAAAATGTTGATGATGATGATTACGATAACAGCAAACACAATGACCTTGAAAATAATGATGACGGTGATGATGAACAAATGGTGAAGAAAGGATGATGACAACATCAAATCAGCAAAGTCCCTGAAAAGAAATCCCTTTAAATACACCACTTCTTGATTTCTGTACTCAGCATTGATTCAACAGCTCACAAGCTAGCGGTACCTGAGCTAGTGGTCAAGACACTGTTGATTTTATGTGCCGGGGACGGTGGATTTGGCACTCTGACAGCCTGCTCCCCAGCGGACTTTTGATTGGTGCGATTGTCACTGTTGCCGGGTGGGGAGGGCAGAGAATGCACCAGCACCTGAGGCTGTGTCTCTGCAACCTGCAGGGTCTGCACCGAGGCGAACACAGGCTGCTCCCTTGTGCTTTCTGCCCTCGCTGGTGGGGAGTTGTACAGCGAGGCGAAGTCTTCATCCTCCAGCAGCGACGAAGAGACTGTGATGTTTGGGGCTCCGGTTGGATCCTGGGAAGGACTGAGGGGTTGTCCTGATGCCTCGAGTCTTGCTTCATCTGTAATGAAAAAAGATGTTATGGTGCAAAATCATAAACATCTACCGTTTTTGTCTTATAGGTGGAAATGCACTAGAGGAAATCCAAAAAATAAGCGTATGATTTCATTTGTTGAGCCAAGATTTTAAATACTTGAAGGCATTAGAGGCAGCTGCATTAAGCTTGCAAACCTAATGACACGCACTGGTATTTAATCAGCATTAATGATAATGCGCTGTATTAAATTGCTCTCAAGGTATTTGAAATATTGAGAAGAAGAAAAAATTAGGGGGAAACAAGCCTAGCAGGCTGCCTCGCTGCACAAGGGAGCTCCTTCTAAGGTAGCATCATGTCATGGAATATTTTAAATGACCGATTTTGGAACTCTACTTTTGCACAGAACTCGATTCGATTCGCAATTAATTTCAGTAGAGTTTGTCGTTAACATCTTGCAAAGCTAACAGCGCAACACTTCTATAGTAAGAATAAAAATAATTCTCTTAATCAGCACGTTTGTCTTTTTTTTTTTTACAATGAAAATATCTTAATACAAGATACATTTACTGAAAACCTATAAAATTGAGTAAGACATTAAAACTTGTTCTCAGAAAATCTATTTAGAATTCAGGTAATTTTCTTGTTTAAAGCATAAATCTCACTAAATTTTGTTATAGTATGTTTAAAAAACTGTCTGCCATTGGGTAAGAAAAATATCTTATTAATTCAAGATTATCTAAAAACAAGTATTATTATCTTTATAAAAGCTAAATGCATCTTGTTTTAAAACATGTATGGCAATCAACATTTCTCTCTTCTGGCAGCCATCCTGGATGGATTTATCGCTTATTTAATCTAGCTGTTTTTGTAAACATACATGTTCCGTACTTGTTTTTTTTTTCTTTCTGAAATATTTAAATACAAGATAAATATTTTCAGTAATGATAATTATAAAACAATAATTGTAGTTGTAAATGTAAATGTAAAACAAAGTTTAGAAAAGATTTATGCTTACAAGAAACTTTCTTGAATTTGAAATATATTCTCTGGAAATACTTTTTTAAGTTTTATTTCAGAAAATGCATCTTGTATTAACAAATTTTTTACTGTAAAAAGACAAAAATGCAAATTAAGAAAATATTTTTTAAAGTGTACAAGGGTGCGCATTTAGTGAAGTCCCTCTAAAATAAAATAACATAACATAACATAACATAACATAACATAACATAACTCTCTTGGGCAGCTTTGAATTATTTAGCTTGCTTAACATTTCAGAAAAGAAAATCACAGCAGCCCTTCTCTCGATTGCCATCCATGACTGTTGGCAAGTCGATATGAGATGATTAATAACGTGATTAATCGACTTTTACAGCTCTTTACTTTATTTTTATCTCGGGGAACATAACATGGATGGAGTCATACAATATAGTGACTTGTGGACATTAATCATAAATCCTTTAGCCGGAGGACCAAATTAGAAATGTGCAGGGCTTCTAGGGTGCTGCGAGCTCTCTCTGTCCCTTTCTCACTCTCTTACTGTGCTCCTAGTAAGCAGCATAAAGCTTCAATCCTTTCCTAATGGGTTAATTAACTCACCCAAACACATCTTATATGAGATTAGTCACAAACACCATAAACATAATATTGCAACTTACATCTGCACAAAATGTTGCAAAAGCACAAGTAAATGTGAACAAAGTACTCTACTGATGATAGACAGACAGACAGACAGGCAGACAGATTAGTGTAAAATTATCTGGATGGATTGGATAGTGTAGAATTACCTGGGTGGATGGATGGATATTGTAGAATTATCTGGACAAACAGATGGATAGATAGTGTAGAATTATCTGGATGGATGGATGGATGGATGGATAAATGGATAGTGTAGAATTGCCAAGATGGATTATGGATATTGTAGATTTATCTGGACAGATGGATATTGTAGAATTATCTGGAGGAATGGATGAGTGTGCATAATTTATCTGGGGTGATGAGGGATGGATGGATGAATAATTAGTGTAGAATAATCTGGAGGGATAGATGGATATTGTAGAATTATCTGGAGGGATGAAGGGATGGATGGATGAATAGATAGTGTAGAATTATCTGCAGGGATGGATAGTGTAGAATTATCTGGAGGGATGGATGGATAGTGTTGAATTATCTGGAGGGATGGATGGATAGTGTAAATTAAATCTGCAGGATGTAACAGTGAATGGACAGATATGTATAATTATCTGGAGGATGGATGGATACTGTTGAATTATCTGGAGGGATGGATGGATAGTGTACAATTATCTGCAGGGATGGACAGATGATGGACAGATAATGTAGAATTATCTGGAGGGATGGATGGATAGTGTTGAATTATCTGGAGGGATTGATGGATAGTGTAGAATTATCTGCAGGGATGGACAGATGATGGACAGATAATGTAGAATTATCTGGAGGGATGGATGGATTGATAGACAGACAGACAGATAGATAGACAGATATTCATCAATGCCATATTTTAAAAAACATACAATCTTTTAAGTTGGGAAATTTGATTACATATACAGATCTTTGTCTCATGTATAAAATCAAACATGGACTGGCTCCTCCGGTATTGAGCCCGTTTTGTAACATAGCCACCAATGTTAAACAATAATTGCAGCAAGTGACTGCATAGAATGAAGGAATCTGGGGGCCGTCCCGTTAAGAACAAGTGCATTCAGTCAAACGGCGTTTTCGGTTAGGGCTACTTGTGAGTGGAACTCCATCCCAACTCACATTACAAATTTGAATACTTATGCCTCTTTTAAGTTTCCCTTAAAGAAGTGTTAATAGAGAGTCAACATTGTCAACATTAATTTTATACACTAATTTCTGCTGCCATCTTGTCTTTTCTGCTCTACCTGTTTGAGAATTTTATTTATTATGTATATGAGCATGGTTGGTTTAGTACTGATTGAATGTTTAAGGCTAAACTACTGTTACTTGTTAGTATGCTTACATTATCCTTGCCTGTATATTAATATTATTGGTACATTGCTTGTCATATTGTCTGACAGTGGGATTGTGTGTGTATGAGTGAGCTGGTGTTGATTTGTTGGTTCTATGTATAGCCTAATTTTTAAGCAGATTTTTATTGTATTGGGATAGAACTATATATATTACGTATAGCATAAACTTTATACATATTTTGGAGTGTGTATGTATAGATTATTTATTTTATATTTTTAGGGTGACAATTTTAAAAATAGCCTTCTGGCTAATTCTGGCACATTGTACATTTTTTAAATGACTAGATAGGGACGGACGGACGGACAGACAGATAGATCTATCCATAATTACACCAAATATCTATCACAAAGATGGACGGTTAGATAGGCAATTACACAATATATAGCAAGAACAAAATCAAGAATCTTGATTCAAGAAATAACTGGGTATTAATATATTTTACCAAAAAAACAAGACATTCTAATTAAAAATGATTTTCTGCATAATGCGTGTGTGTGCAGATTCTGTAAGCGGTCACATTGAATTCCTATTCTCCAACAGATAGCCACCTGCTCCAACAGTTAGAACATATGGGATTGTCCTGATTAACAGGCAGCTAGAGAGAAGATGTGAAGGGGGCTCTGGCTGTACTTCCAACCCATCGTCCTAATGACTGCACTTCCTGTGAACGGGATAGCAATGAACTCTGAAAACTCTAGATACTTAAGTATGCTTGTTGCCGGCCTAAGAAGATTTGCGTATACGGTAATGACTTGGGTCGGTAAGCTGAGTCAATCAAAGTCTACTGCCAGGCAGAACGGAGCGAGTTGATTGGAAGACAGGACGATAAATGCCAAAATGGCTTCATCCATCACAGTCCCTAAGAGCGTAGCCTGGTCTCAAATGGGTCCCGCTGCCACTGCATATTGTTCTATAAATGGGAGCTTTCTAATCAATGATGTTAAGTGTTAAAAATGAAGGGCATGTTTCATATTCTGGAACCGAGTCCTGCTTTAATGTAACTGGAGATCAGTGGGCTAGAAAGACATGGACCTTCTCCATTATGAGGACAGGTGGTGAAGGGGGCTGATGGGTAACAGGCCAAAGCCATTGAAGCCCATGAGGGAGTATATGGGGGAACTGAAGCATGGAGTCACACCATTCCAGCAGGACAGATCCGTGTCCATAGTCTATTCATAGATCCCATCTGCTTTTGTTGCATCTTGTTGTGGCATCCCAAAGGCAACGGCATTACATCTGTTTATCATAAAGTAAATACTTCAATATTTAAAGGGATATTTAGTGCAAAATGTGTCATTCCAAACCCATATGAATACAATAGATCTTTTTTTTTTATATCCTGGCTATTTGTTTCCCAACACAACGAAAAGAATGAGGACTGAGGCCGTCAAGCTCAGAAATGACAAAAAAGAACCACAAAATATCATAAAAGCGAACATACTCTATGACTCATGCACTATATTCCAGGTCTTCTGAAGACATTTGATATGTTTCTGTGAAAAGCAGACTGAAACATAAGTTAATTTTCTCTAAATAGCAATATCCAATTTGTGAACAAATCAGTTGTGAACGAATCAGTTAATCCCTGAAGAGTAAAAGTAGTAATGTCTAATTTGTGAATGAATTGTTCTTTTGAGGCAGATATAGTCAATGAACCTGTTGATCCAATTCACAAAACTGATATGATCGATTAATTAACAAATCAAACTGATCTGTTTCTTGAGGTCTGTTCAGAGCCTTTGTATAGCATCAGAAGACTTGGAATATGACACATGAATCGCATTGACTACATTTATAATGTTTTTATGATACTTTTGTGTCCTTTTTAAGCCTGAAATCTCCAGTTTTTGCATGAAAACAACAACAGTATATTATTCAAAACTTCTAATTTTATGTTCCACAGAATAAAGAAATTCATACAGGTGTAGAACCACATGAGAGTGAGTAAATTATGACAGAATTAAAAGATTTTTTATCAACTATCCCCTTAACAAGAGGTGCACAATAAATCTAAAAATTTTCTTGATAGTACTATGTAACTTGCAAAGAGGATTTTGTTATTTTAAAACCACATTTCTGCAAACCTGTGGTATATTTCATATTTTCAACATCATACAATTTTACAGCAAAGCAGATTAGGGCGTCTATGTGCAATTAAATGCTTTGACATAGAATGGGATGTCATCCAAACAGACACCCATCAACCCTCAGGAGAAAAAGCACTTTGAGCATTGCATATCAAAATTATTACACACTGACCACAGACATTGTACAGAAGTCTCAGCTGTGGAAATATTTCAGCATTACTATCATGATGTACAGTTCAAATATAGTATCATGGCTTAAAAAAAAATTCCTATTAATTGTCAAAAAATATATATACATACACTGGTTTCCAGCTAAAATGAACACCAGTAATTAGATAATTTAATTAAATAGATAACTGATTTATTTTCATGTGGTTCATTGCACAGTACTATGTTATGACCTCAAAACACTTTTGTAAACGAAGATATTTACAAATTTGCATCATATAACTAACTTCGTAGTAAACTTGCTCGGTAGCTCACCTGGTACAGCATTACATTGAAATGTAGAAGAAAGCTTAAATGGCATGATTGTTACAGCAAATGCTTTTTTATTATACTTTTGCTTTTGTTAACACTATTGGTTATGTTTAGGGTTTAACGAGGGTGGTACATTATTTTCAAACATGATAGAACATTGACCTTTTAGTGCCACTTTTCAGACATTTAATTTCCCATCTACTTAGAAACATAAAACAACCAACCTAAAAAAAATGGCTAGATTCACGTTTATCTGTTTCAAATAAAACTAAATGTGCTTTTAGCACCACTCTTTGGACATTTCACTTAGAAAGTGTTGCACAAAGCAAGACAGTGGCATTTTGCAGAAATATTTCTTCAGGCATGTTTTTTTTTCTTCTGTTTTTCAACTTTCAACATGGCGTAATACCATGGTGTAATGATGGTGCAGGACTCCAGACTGCGACCATTTTTTCTGCCTGTGCGACTAGATTTTGTGAGCGGTCGCACTGGCGCGACCACCGCGTTGTTCAACTCACAAGCGCAGCCATTTCTGTTGCATATGAGAAACATCAAATGGCAAACGAAGCTGTACACATAACGAAACCGCGCTACTCGTTTGAACTGCGTAGCACTTCGAGTGTAAAGCGTGGTTTATACTTGCCGCGGCAGCACGAGCGCGAAGGTGCGCGCAGCAAAAATGACACGAATGTTGATTTAAACCGATGAGGTTTTCACATGCTACGTAAAGTATAAAAACCCGCTTCTATTACCGAGCGGTGAACATGTTGGTATTCTTGTGGGGGGGGAAACATGCAAGCACTGTCACCAACAGCAAGTTTAGTTTTACTTTTCTTTTTGAAAATTTTGAAAAGCTTGTATCTTTGTGGTTTACCTCACGTTACGCTATGGAGGCTCTCTTTTATTGATTTATTTTTATTTGATTCCTCAGTGTTTGCTAAATTTTCTGTAATTTATTAGTCGGTATATAATACAGCATGTGGTTATATGCCATGCCTCGTCTTATTCGTTTATGTTAATAAATATTTTGTAAGCTAGTTTGTCATTGTATATTACTGTTTTGCTTTTTAATTAAGAATAACAATTAATCAATATTTTGTTTTAGTCCCAAAAAGTGAAAGGTGTGTAGATGTATGTAAGCAAAACAGACTATCTTTTCTTGTAAAACGTGATCGAAAGTGAAAGCACCTAAAGCCCGGCTTATAACATAGCAAAAGAGGGATTCCCATTCACAAAATTCAAATCACAAATACTACTACTGATGAAAAAGAACGGTTAAATGTTAACCACTTTCGTTTCCATATAACTATAAACCATGATAAAAGTTCATCAGCATGCACTGATTAATCCCATGTTGTAGCGCCAAAAAAAAATACAAATATTGCGACCAACTGAGAAAGTTAGTCGCAAAAGAGTGACCAGTGGGAAGAATGAGTCTGGAGCCCTGTGGTGTCAAGTGGTAAAACCATGGTACTGAATGATTAACCTGATACTTCAATGGCATTCCAAGGTATGTCAAAGAATACCAGGGTATATGCTCAAAAATACAGTGGTACGATTATGGTACCATTTTAGCGGAGATGAAGGTCTGTTCTCATTTTGTAAAGGTTTAGCACCATGTTTATTAATCATGATGTTCAAAACACCAATTATGCTACTCAGTAATGTTAAATTAATTACGTACAGCACATAGCACATACTGTACCTTAAAATTTGGCTATAATGAGAGCTGCCAACAAGAAAAAAAAAAGAGAAACAATTGACTCCCATTTCAACAAACTGATCTCAGCAGGGTAGAGCTGGATAAGGCCAGACTAAATTAAGACAACACAGCACATTTGCGTTGGGTATTCTTGTTTACATTCAGATTCTATTCTTAGACGTTCTTGTCAGACACCTAACAGCGTTCAAACGGGTTTGAGGTTGATTAAACAACGACAACATTTTCATTTTCATTTGAACTATCCCTTAAAAGCATAAAATCCCAGTTCTATCTTCCTTTTTTCTTAAGGCAAAGGAAAAGGATGCATCATAATATATGAACAGCCGGTGCAAAAACAACACCTTAGGGCCTTCCTTAAACTAAGCAACAACCCACATCTTTCAGTGTATTTTAAAATGCTGTGAGCAAGGAAATTAGGGGCATGGCGGACACGCACATCCCACACACACCAACACCATCACTGTTTTTAGATGAGGCATGGGATAAATCTGAGAGACAGGGAACAGTGTGCTCTTGGCGGGAGCTGAGGTAACAGCAGTGGCAAGCAGATTTGAGATTTGAGCTGTATTAAAGTTTATCCTTCTGCTGATGGCTATATGTGTTTTAAGAGTTGATATACGGCGACACACCTGCTGAGAATACAGGGATGGGTAAGTGCTGCAGAGCACAGCCCATCTTTGAATAATTCAAGTGCTGGCTAAGCATCTGGTCCTGCATCAAAAAGCAACATGGCATGGCCGAACTGTGCATCAATGTCCGTGTTAAACATCACTAACTAACACTGATTAAGAACCTGTGTGTATTGTGTAATATTAAATTTAACATATTTAACACCTGATTTTCCATTTATAAGCATAGTTAACCCCCCCAAAAAATCATACATTATTTAGCCTCATGTCGTTTCAAACCTATATGCTATTAGTTTTTCTGTGGAATGTCATGTTTGACTGAAAAAATAGCAGCATATGAGTGTGAAATTATTATTATTTTTTTTACTAGAAATAAGAGAAACATTAACAATACAAAAAAAATTAAAAAGTTAACTTATTTCAGCTAGTTGCCAAAGCACTGGTTTTCATTTTAATTTAGTTTTACTTGATGTAAGAAAATAACTCGATTACAAACTGAAAGAAAAAAAACTATATAGAAATATTGAAAACAGACATAAAAATATAAAATCCCTCCATACAATCCTAAAACTTTAAAATAAAAATACAATTTTTTTTTACAAAATAACTGAATATATATATATATATATGAACTTATTTTAAAAGTTTTTTAAGATTTATTTTCTTTCATGAAAATGATTTCACCATCATTACCTGTCTTTTCTCCACTGTCATGTTTTAAATGTACCAAAAATGCCAAAATAGAGAAAATATCATACTTTATATTCATCAGTATATTCTATGGGAAAGATATGAGATGCCATTCATTCAAGATTGAATCATCTTTCACTTGAGCAGGAATCTTCAATTCATTCCCACCATCCATCCTCAATTATTTTCAGAATGAAGTTATGTGGCCATAAACAAATAAATACTATCCATCTAATAAACAAACGAATTCGGTTTTTGCATAAAAACAACCAAAATCAATTGCGACATTATTTACATGCACATTTCACCACAAAATTACAGAAAATTTGACTGAAATAAAAAATTTTTTACATTTAAATCAGCATAAATGAAACAGCATATCATTGTTTTTCTCATCACAGTAATGAAAATAAGATTTTTGCATCACAGTAATGAGAATGTAAACTGGGAAATCAAATGTGCTTAAAATAATGTCACCGGTTTCCCGAGACTCCCCCGTTTACATCACAATCCTGAAAAGTGAGCCATTGAGCTGCTGTAATCATAAAAGCTGTGGCTCCGTTTAGCTGAAAGGATGATGACATGAATTATTGACGAAGATACAAACACAGATCTGATTAAAATAACAGCCTGTACCCTTCCAGCCTCTCTAACTGATGAGACAAACACCATCACACATCTGTGTAAGCATCACCGAGCAGCGCCTGACTGGACAAAGGGGGTCATGTGACTTCCTTGCAGGGCTCTGGGTAGGTCATCTAGTACCCGTCGAGTCTGGGGGGGAAACAAAAAATATGTGTATGCGACTGACTTACACTAATCGCTCTCCACCGGAGGGTTAAAAAAGACTGATAATGTAGTTGGAAATATTACAGCATCTAATATTTAAAAATTCAAACATATAATGGAGAGTGCAAGAACAACATAAGCCAAAACAATACACATGCAATGACTGATTTATTTTGACTCGAGATGAAATTAGCAATCAGACGCCGAGCACTCGACATGCCAACACAGCAAAAGTGAAATTCAGCAAGCCCTCACGCTACTTTCCCATCAATCCTCGTAACAGCATGTGTCGCTTCAGCCTCCTGCGCAAACCTGCAGGCAGAACTGATGCGTTTCCGTGTCTGTTTTACTTTTCCCAGCCTCTCACACAACTGTCAGACCTGGTTAGTTTCAGCTCTGGCATGGTGTGTACGTGGAAAGTGGGTAAATAGTCTGGGGGCATTTGTACAGGGGACCGCGGTACGAGAAAAGATATAAAAACTCCATATATGCGAAGCAAATTCCGGACACATGTGTGCAATGTCTAGAATCAATCACTTACCGGAAGAAGAAAAGCGTCGGTGCGCTGGACACCTTTGATGCACTCGACTCAAGTGTCTCAAGAGCAAGGCAGTTTATTGCAAACCCCATTAAAACTGAATGAGTATCTCGCTCTCTCAGGGGGAGTTTGCTAAGAATGAATAGCGGCTGCTGTTAGCATCATTTTAGCAACAACAACAACATGCAAATCATTAAAAAAGAACTACAACTGCTACTATAAGAATATGGATTTATTTATTAAAAATAAAAACTGCTATAGTCTTCATGTAACAACTCACGTTTATATAAAACACAAGGCTCAAAAAAAAAGAAGAAGTGTAAAATCATGTATTTTAATCAAATTCAAAATCAAGTTGGCTTGCAAAAGAATGCATGACCAATGTTAATCCTGTCAATGAAATTATGACAAAAGTTTTTGTTAATGTATTTTTTGGTTACATCAATGATAATGCAAATGAAATAAATGCACATTGTGATTATAATTATTTTATTTAAAACGTACTGTTGCTGAAAATATGAAAAGAGAAAAACCTCGCAACATATACAGTGGCCTTCACTAATATTGGCACCCTTGGTAAATGTGAGCAAAGGTGGCTGTGAAAATAAATCTGCATAGTTTATTCTTTTTATCTTTCATTCAAAAAATTCACAAAATTGTAACCTATCATTGAAGTAAAACAATGGAAAGTGGGGGGGGGAATCTCATTATGAAATAAATGTTTTACCCCAATGCATGTTGGCCACTATTATTGGCACCC
Organism: Sinocyclocheilus anophthalmus; assembly: GCA_018155175.1. Taxonomy (NCBI): domain Eukaryota; kingdom Metazoa; phylum Chordata; class Actinopteri; order Cypriniformes; family Cyprinidae; genus Sinocyclocheilus; species Sinocyclocheilus anophthalmus. The sequence continues at coordinate 144,411 of JADLZN010006374.1, forward strand.
AATTATTGCAACGTCCTTTTCCCAAGATAACCGCTCTGAGTTTTCTCCTATAATGCCTGATGAGTTTGTTGAACACCTGACAGAGTCGACACCATTCCTTCATACAGAATCACTCCAGACCCTTCAGATTCACAGCTCCATATTGGTGCTGCTTCTCTTCATTCACCCAATCCAACCATGGTCCATTATAAGATTTCTAACAGAGTCATTCACTTTTAGATTTTTTATCTGTTGGTTTTTGATAGAATCCATGATGCCATGTATCTGAACAAGATATCCAGGACCTCTGGCAGAAAAACAGGCCCACAACATTAAAAATACAGCATTATAATAATATATCTATAATAAGCTTTCTGACCCCAAGACTCAACTATCGTTTGCAGTTCTCCAAGCTGTGATTCTTGGAGAGTCTTTGGCCACTCAAACTCTCCTCCTCACAGTGCATTAGGATGATATAAACCCACCCTCCTTGTGAAGGGTGTCAATGATTGTCTTCTGACAACTGTCAGATCAGCAGTCTTCCCCATGATTGTGTAGCCTAGTGAACCAAACTGAGAGACCATTTTGAAGGCTCAGGAAACCTTTTTTCAGGTGTTTGAGTTGATTAGCTGATTGGCATGTCACCATATTTCTAATTTGTTGAGATAGTGAATTGGTGGGTTTTTGTTAAATGTGAGCCAATCATCACAATTAAAAGAACCAAAAAAACTACTTCAGTCTGTGTGCATTGAATTTATTTAATACACGAGTTTCAGTTTTTGAGTTGAATTACTGAAATAAATGAACTTTTCCACGACATTCTAATTTATCGAGACGCACCTGTATTGTGAGTTGTGATATGAAAAAATACAGGAATCCTCACCAGATGACTTGAATACATATGTTTGGAAAAATTATTCTAGAGTGAGTGGGATGATTTTTGGGGGGATTGCATCTGCATAGTAAATATATAAATCAATACATAATGAAAAAGTAATTTTTACTCTTGAGATTTTTTTGAGTGTGAAATCCTATTAGGGCTGAACAATTTGGTAAAAACCTGAATAATTTAGGTTGTTAATTTACTTTTTACAAGAAACAACAAACTAACCTTTTTTCTCATCAACTAAAATAGTATTGTCATCTACTAAAATTAGATGCAATTCAAGTCAGAAAACTGACAAAATCATGAATATGTAATGATGAAATACTGGCTGAAATTTAAAGGATATTTATATCAAACAACACAAACTACAATTAAAACAACAAAAAAGACATCTATAGAATGTGTTTATACAGAAAAAAAGGCTTAATTCAAACACTCACACCATAGCATTATTTCAGTGCATTTTAGCAACTAGTTAAACTGGATTGCGGGTGGTTAGTGAATATAGACGCAGGTTTTGGTGTTGTAATGCAGCACTGAAAAGTAGCGCAGCTGTTTAGTGAATTGGCCCTCAGTCTCTTTCCCATTTTTTCAGACCATCTCTTATGTTCAAGCCAATCTGACCCCCAGGGAACAGAGCAGAGCAAGCTAGAGTCCTCGAAATACGCATTCTACACACGAATTACACTGAACATTATGGGCTTTAGCATAGTAAACATGACATGGCCACATAACATCAGCCCAAAAATAGATAATCCCATTATTTTTTACATGGCATCATTTTCCCCAAGAGATTTTTATTAGGGTAAAGCTGATGAAGTTGGAGGTTCGACAAGGACAGAGCTCATTATGCATAAAGCTCCTTTTTCCTTTTTCTTATCTAATGAGCACTGTCATGTGTGAAATTCCAGGTGTGAAGATGAAGCGCGGTACATTTATTTCAAGATACGAAGGCAACCGTTTAGCAATTAAATATATCTAAGTATAGGAACAAAATCGAATGTGGCGATTCCATCAACAAGAACAAAGACGGCCGCCTGATTTAATTACGCAAGCGATTCCACAAGCATAAAGAGAATTATGCAAATGCACATGCCTAATTAGCTTGGATATTTGCTCCGGTTGTCCCGTATGTTTGCTGGAACGACGTTTCAAACACCTCTAGAGTCAAACGAGGCCACAGTTATGAGTTCCGTCTAAATTAACAGCGGTCGATGGTTGAGTAAAACGAGGACGCAGCTTTTGATCAGGCCCAAAAGACAGACAGATATCAGACACCGAAACATGAACAGCTGAGCCAGTCTGGAGCTTTGATGTACTTCTAAAAAAATGAGTGCGCTATAAAAGCTACAAAATAATAATTAAATCACCAACATGCTACCAAAAGCACCATAAAACAAGCGATGTCTCGGTTTATGATCTATTGACCCTGTAATGCCCCTTTTCCTTGCCCACAAACCAGATTAGCCCCTCCCCAGCATAAACCTTGTTTCATAAACCTGAGGAGATTTTCAGGTGTGAGCTGGCACACAATTTCATTACGGGTTCTCCGAATTGTGTATTAATCTGGCAGGGGTCAGCATTAATCCCTTGATCTAAGCGAAATAGATAAAAGTGAGGGAGTAAAAGGGAGCAAAACGCTAACTCTTTGGTTTATGGCATGGCTAATGGACATCATAATCTGTTCATTCATTAACAAAACAGATTAAATAAAACATATTTGTTTGTCATCGCTCCTGGCAAAGGAACACTTTTTGGGAGATGGTTGGCATCAGATGGCTGGATCTAAGTATTAGCTCGATGCACGTGACCTGAAAATGAGTGGCTTGTGTGTTATAGCAGATGTCCTCATAGGCAAGTGACAAACAAGAGAGCTGTTATAAAGCAATAAATGACCAAGAAGCTGTATAATTATTACAAAACATTAGGGATCAATTTTTCTGGCTGATAATTATTTTTATGTTATGGCTGCCAACCAATAAATGGCTGATAGTAAAATTATATTTTAAAATATATGTATTATACATTTCAAATATAATATTTTTTCTAAATAAATATACAAATAAATCAATATAACTGGTTTTTTAATAAACATTAATAGTTGGAAAATGTTTTAATTATACTATTTTGTTTAAATATAAAATAAAACACTAAAAGGACATTAAATTCTACTAATGAATTTAGGCATCATAACATTGTAATGTACAGAATGAAAAAATGGATTATCATTTTGATATTTGCTAAAGATTTAACAGTATTATTATATTGTTAGACTTTTTAAAGTTTCACTTTAAGCAAGCGTTACATGGAAAAATACTATTACCGGCCAATAATCAATATCACAACAGCATTTTAATGTCAAGTAAAAATAAAAAATAATCTACGATTACAAAAATAAAGTTAAAATGTTTTGAGAATAAAGAAAAATTGTGAGAAGAAAGTCGTAGCAATATGAGAACAAAGTCTTATATGAGATTAAACTTGTAATAGTTTGAGAATAAAGTCAAAACTACTAGTCATAGGAATACAAGAATAAAATTGTAACAAAACAAGTCATAATGTTTTGCGAATAAAGTAATATTTTGAGACTTTTGACTCCATTCTTAAAATAGTACTTTAATCTCATAATGATATGATTTCATTCTTGTAATCTTATTTTTACTTATTTTTACTTACTGATCATCCATCATCACACGGTCACTGTTGTTGCTACTGAACTCATAACTGCAACGTGGCAACAGATATTTCAGCATTAGATGTGTATGTTTGTCCCAGGCATGCACCAAAAACCACCTTTGGGTATATAATGTTATAGAAGAACATAATCACCATATATTCGTTATAATGACAGAGGAACATCGAGACTAATTGGGAGTATGGATTTAGCACACTTATGAATTTGCGCAGGCCCTTGCTGTGGCAAATAAGAAAGAATTAGGAAAAAAAGAACCTTTTGTATATATGGAAGCAGAGAGAGCGCAACAGACTCGACATAATCAACTTTCACACAGACTGTTTCGCTAATGAAGCGTGGAATCGACGGAATTGAGAACATGTGAGCTGTGAAAACGGTCAGTCAGGGAAGCAGATCAGCTGCTTTGGTCATAGCAGACATTAGCAGATAATTAACTGATTCAGGGCTGTTTGAGACGCCACACGTCTAGTTGTTAAAATGTGATATTTTAGCATTTCAACACTAGTTGTGGTGTGCAGCATCTTTTTCCTGGCAGACGCTGACCCTCTGGAAAGAATCCTGGTGCTAACAAAGCTTATTCCGGCTCTAATGTAATTCTGTGGAATGTGTAAAGACAATCAAAATGGATGGTTAAAGCACAAGCCAAAAAGGCTTAAAAAGGATAAAGAGTAATAAAATCATGCTCTTTATTTAGGTTTTTCACCTTCACTGATATAATTCACTGACCACTTAAGAGTATCTGAGATCTGTGTGGCCACACTGGGAATTTAACAAGACACCGAGAAATAATGGAAAGGCAGCACTGTATCAATATTCCTTCAACATTCTGGTTGGAGGTGCGTTCAAATTATGAATTATTATTTACATTATTTATTAATTATTACAGATCAATATGAATCAAACGATTATTATTATTGTTGTTAGCATTTCTATTATTCTTGTTATTTTAATTAATGATTATTAATTGCATTAAACATCTGCAATTAATTAAAATCCAAACAGCTTCAAATACACTTCCCATAATTTTGTAGATATTTACATCTTTAGCCACTGAAAAATGCTTCAACGTTCTGGTTAGGGGTGTGTTCAGAATTTGATTTTTTTTTTTTTTTTAATTTAGTGATTTATATTAATCAAAAGAAATATTATTATTATTATTATATATTCTTATTTGATTAATTTTTGCTGGTCAACGATTAATCGCGATTAATCGCATCCGAAATAAATGTTTTTGTTTACATAATATTTGTGTGTGCACTGTGTATATTTATTATGCATATATATATACACATATGCATGTATATATTTAAGAAATTATATTATGTTTACTATATTAATATATGTGTATAAATAAAATTAATTATATGAATATAAATAATATAAGCACTGTAATCCAATATTTTTCAAAATATATAGGTATGTGGTGTAATTTATATATCATAATAATAGACACATGCACACACATTTTATAAAAACAACAGGTTTTATTTTGGATGCAATTCCTCGCATTACCTTCAGCGATTAAACTTGAGGGTTGTTAGAATTATGAGTTAATGTTTTTGTTAATTAATAGTGGTTTATATTATTAATAGTATGAAATTATTATTATTTTATTATTATTAATAGTAGTAAACTTATTACTCAAACCAAATAGCTTAACATTCCCTTCATACTGTAGATAATTACAGGATCAGTCATATGAAAATGCATTATATAGGAAAATAATAATTTTTGTCATTTCTAATATCTTACTCATCTCCCACAATAATATACTGGCATTAAACCATCTTCATATGATTTCAGCAAATATTGATATGTAATCCATAATCCATACCTAAAGTCTTTTATGTTGCAAACTATATTAATGGCAGTATTAACAATGAAAAAAGCTCTCCCTTTGTTCTCAGTCATTTCAACAGTACATGGCTGTGAATCAAAGACTCCTGCTGTTGTCATTGCATGTTTTTTTTTAACGCAGTTCTCCTCTTGAGGGTGAACAGATGGGTTTTGCAGTAATGCTTCAAACATTTTGAGAGGATCAGATTGACTGGTCCGTGTTTTTAAATGCGAGTCATCTAACAAAATTCTTAAGGAGCACTGAGAGACCTGCTTCTCCAGCTATAATAATTACACCCAGACCACAGGGGCAAAAACACTATGCCTACTCCATTAAAATTTGGCTTTGGTTCCTGGTTACACACAACCTTTCAACTGACAGGTGACAAAAAAAAACCATCCCCACAAAATAGTCAATTAAAGCATGAATCCAGTTTAGTTCTGTTCAACTAATTGCTGAATCCAGTCACTGCAGGTCTGAGGCCACAAAAAGGCCTTTGAAAATCAAACTGAGCAGTTAATCACTGTCATTCTGCTAATACACTCACTCTTTCCACACCAGTAAAATAAAAAATAAAAAAAGGAGATCGGTTCCCATGGCAACATAGCACAGCAGGCTCCTGTTGACTAGCGGAAGCATCACTGTAGGGGCATTGAGGAGAGATGTCTCATCCTCAGCAAGCCACAAGTGTGTCTGGCCATACGCCATAGACCCAGCTCAAAGCCAAAAGGACAATGGCGGTTTTATGAATGAGAAGGCACAGGCTCTTTACCTCTGTGTATTAAGCCTATGGTCCAGAACGATGCATGTCTGTGTGCCCAAATATAACTAATCTGCTGTAATTCTAGCTTTAGAAATGTATTTATCTTGTAATTCTAGCTTTAGAAAATCTAATCTGCCTTTCTGATATCTGTGTTGTTTCGAGATGTTTAGAAAGGGATGTCATGCCTGGAGTTAGTTCAAATAATCAACACTGAACTTGTTTGCACAAATTCAATCATATTTTGGTTAAATGCTCTTCTGGTCCTCAGGCAAAGGCTACTGATATATTGCAACACTTTTCATTAGTAGAGAAGTGAATGGGGTTGGAAGTGCCATATTAATGTACCACTAGATATGTCTATGCTTGAGTATAAATTTGAGGAGGAATGGAGATGGGGTCAAAGGTCAAGAATATTAGGGATAGATACAACAATTGATATGTCAGCAGAAGGCCAACAACATGGACCTACTTTGCTACCATCACTGACTGAAAATAAATTATATCTTATTATTACACAGCTCTCTAGAATACTTGCTTCTAATTGGTTACTTGCATCGGTCAGCAGTCAAATATTAATGAATAAATTACTGTTGTCCAGTATAACACTGTATAACTGACCGCTCATCAGAAAAAAAACAATGTTTTCTACCTGGCTGTGCTGATGTTCCGTCTCTCCGCAGTCTCTACAAGTAAGATAATAAGATAATAAAATAATTCAATACCTGAAATATTCCATGGCCATATCTTCACTTTTTTTGGTTAATTGATGCTTTTAACACTTCCAGGGTTCTCAGAAGTGAAAATCGTTGAAACTTTTATAATCGTGAATGGAAACCACAACAAATATACTTTTTGTGTTCTCATTTGACCCAAAAACAAGACAAAATCAAACACAGAAACATAGAACAGCGTTTCTATGACTTACCTAAAAAGGAAAAATATTATAGAGATTGATTATGGTGATCAGAAGAGAGAAAGATGTCAAAATTGCCATCACTCCCTCAGCCCTTGTGTTGGAAACACTCACACAACAGCATTAAAGCATTTTCTGGAATTTAATGGCTGTAATTTAATACAATGTATAGTGTTTAAAATTCTTTTTTTAAGAATGAAAATATAAAAGATTTACAGATTTACAAAGTTAATAACTGTGGAAACGAATCATCACAAGACCCCTTCCTATGCATTTTTTGACACAGTTAACACTTCTTGGTCCCTGGAACATTGTGAGAATTTTGTTCTAGGCCTATGGTTAAAAAAAATCGATTTTGAATTTAAATCTTGGCTTGTCTTGGTTTTCAAGAAGAATAACAACAACATACTATAATTGCAGTTCAGTTGCCATCTGAACCGAAACGTTTTTGTAGTTGAATAAATCATTTAAAGGCTAGCAATAGCAAGCTGGCTTTGAAAGCATAAGATCCCACCCTCCCTGCATAATCACTCTCCAAAGCCACGCCTCCTCCAAAACACATGAACGCGCACAGGCAGACCAGAAGCTAACCAGCGATGAGAGACGGCAGTACAGAGCGCACAATATTAATAATAACGCCAATGGTGGGCAGAGGTATGCAAATACACATGTTGACAGGCAGGTAGGAAAGCCTATCGTAATGTTCGGACTGAATAATCTGATTGGTCGAACATTTTATAGTCCTACGCCTTCCACAGACAACATAAATACAAATAAATAGATTTAACCACTTAACTTGATTGCTATCGGGATGTGAAAAGACTTTCAACCAGCATAACAAAAAATGTTTTTTAACTAAATCAGTCACCTACCCTGCATTTAATTGAACGAATTGGTCTCGTGCATTTTCATACACTATTTTTCTTCACATGGCGCACTAGTGGTTTTGGTGTGCTGCTGAGTCCTTTGACGTAATGTAACTGCTGTGAACGTTTCTTGGGAATGGTTTGCGTTGTATGTAAAAGCAATCCGTTAAGTGACGGCCTAGATTTTCTGCAGAACCGAGCGCAACAAAAACATTAAAATATTGTTACCAGTTGTAAACAGTGGCCGCAAGTACTCACTTTGGTACTCACGTTCAGGGCCGTTTCTAGGCATAGGCGAGCTAGGCGGTCGCCTAGGGCGCCACCAGCTGAAGGGGCGCCAATGAGCGCACGTACTGGCACTTTTAGCAGGGTTGTGATAAAGAGTGGCACGGTCACCCTGAAATATGACTGCCCCCACTGGATCGCCCAACATTATTGGGCTACAGTACTGTCATTATGATGCCTGTATGCCACTGGATCAGAGTGCTGTCAAATGCTGCCTGATTGTTGCATGCAAAGTGTGCATTGAGCGCTCACACGCCATTAGATCAGTGGGCTCTGTCAGTGCTTTGGCAAGGTAACACTTTTTTTTGCCATGCAATAAAGCTAAGTTCAAAGTACAATTTAAAATATTGGTACAGTAAATAAAGTGCACAAAATCTGTATTTTGTTTTGGCAGTATTTGTGGCACATTTGTCCAAAAGGTGTGCGTTTTTTGTGCCAATGCATTGTTAAAGGATCAGCATGTCATGTAATATTCCCATATAAACTTTAACATCCAATTTAAAAATATCTGTATAGTAAAATTCGCTAATTCACGAGATACATCCTTTATTAGACCACTTTTGTCGGTTAAATGCATCCTACGTAGGTGTCGAAATGCTGAATCACTTCATTCACTTCCAACAGCGCTTAATGGGAGCAGCGTCATATAGGGCAGAGCGTCACGTTATTTAAAGGGGAAGTTTATGCGTTAACGAGTAGCAAATGATTAAGCTGACTTTTATGCCACTGATAAAGCTTTTATATGTAGTTTGGGGTAACAAAAGGGGTTTTTAGGTTTGACTGAAATAATAATGCAATAACTGTCACTTTAAATCAATGTTTCAAGAAACGACAAAAATGTTTTTTTTAACAAAAAACAGATAAAGACAAATAAGTAGCCATTGATAATATCTAAACAGTATGTAGTAGTATAGTATATAGTATCCCAATCAAAATGTAATAAAATTAATTTATGTGTAAATTATGTGCAATGTCTTAGCTACTAGAGATTTTTATATAGGGTTTATACAGCATCTAGTGGCAACACAATGATATTACAAATACTAAATTGTGCAAAGTGTTTATCTTAACAGTCAATTTACAAATGATGCTTTCAGATTTGTGGAACTCAATGCACTGAGTCTCCACAAATTAGTGTCGTTACTATGACACCAATTTGATGTGGTGACAGCAACTTGGTGTCGAAAGAAATATATATATATATTTATATATAAGTTTTTTGGGGGGGGGGGATAGGGATAGGGGATTTCGCGAGGGCATCAGAATTGGCTAGAAGACGGCCTTGCTCACGTTGTGGTTTTTAAGCCACAAAACAAAAAACATGTGAAAAGGGATGCTCGCCTAGACCTGAACTCAAGTTCCTGACCAAACACCATTGGTACAACAATCTGATATTTCTCCCTTTAAGCAGAAGACGAGAAGGATCCCAATAGAATTCCAGCTCGGGCTGTAAAGCAGTATTTCATTGTTTGGCCCTACTGAACGAATACGCACATTTCCTGAACGAATCGGAGTTTTGAGCGGCATCTCATTCGTGAACTAATTGAATGAACCAAACCCTGTTTGTCACGACTAAATAGCTAACAAAACATTTCCTTCATGACCGAACTACAGAACCAAATATCCCTACTGTTTGATGAGCGATATTTGAACGAATTCATGCATCTCTTTCTTGATTAGACTTAGGCCTTATTTTTTTCTTTGTCCGATCAGTTGTTTATTTAGGCAAATCTGGGTGTATCGTATAACATAACGAATCAATAATCTTTTTGGTAATTCACAAGATTCGAGTCACTGGACCAATCAAATTCCTTCACCTCAGCCACTTTTCCATATTCCCTCAGCCGTTGGTGATTTTTGCGAGTGCGCAAAATCAGCAAGAACTGCAAATTAATGTTTATTAGGATATATATATATATATATATATATATATTATATAATATATATATATATATATCTGTGAGGCGACCTAGAGCGCCCGGCACTGCAGCACTGAATGCCGCGACCAGACGCTGTTTATACACAAGCGCTTTAGAGTGGTGTAGGGCTACCTGCATCTTGTTTTTGTCTGAGAGGTTCTGCCGTGTCTGTTTGCTTCTGCTGCTTTGCTCGCAGACGGCCACAGGAGACGGAACACATCGCAGACAAAACAAACACACAAACGGTTCATATCCAAACATGCACGGTCTGTACCCCTCTCTAATCTAGACGATTCTTTAAAAGAACGAATTCATAAGAGGGCCAGTTTATATCCCGCATTGCCTTGAACAATTAAAACCTCCAAACAATAGAGTTCAATTGAAATCATTCGAATTTCTCAATTGAAATCCAAACGTACAGTTTCAGAAATGAAGAACCTTTTTGGGGGGAAATGTTTGGAACCTGGGCACTCACACAGGTTGTCAACAAAATCAACCAAAATATATCTCACCGTCTATGGCAACTATGGACGGCACCAGGAGCAATGTAATTCCAACAGATATCAGACACTTGGTCCACACTCCGTCCAAGTCGACACATTTTCGGCACAAGGACAAGCCTATCCATTCCGACATGCCTTGGGTTCCAGCGTTGCCATTCCCGCAACTGGAGCCCAAAATGTAGAAATTGTTACGCGCATTTCTTGGGGCCATCTGGCTAGAGATAAATTCAGCAATAGGCCGAAAGGTCCCGAAAAAGACATTTGATCTATCCTTTCCAGTTCCTTAGACTGAGGTCTTCTCTCCGCTGTTTTTCTGCTCTATGTCAGCATTGAAACTTTAAGGCGATGCGTCTGCAAAGCGCATTCAGAAGCATCCACATCAATCACGCGCGCGTTACTGGAGCAGGTTATCCATCGTGCTTCATTAAAGCATATTCTGCATAGGAATCCAGCAGCGGCAATCCTATAATCCCGCACTTCTGTCAATGATGCTGCGACGGAAAATCGACTGCTTTTGATTGGGAAAAAATATCCCGTCTCCAAGCGAACTGGTGATGAGGCGCCTTATTAGAGGGACTGATGTACAAGAGGAAGACGACCTCTGCTGGGTTTACATGAGGATGACTGGTGCCAATTCTGGCCCTCGACATCATACAGCCTGTTATTAGGGTCATTCTATGAAATTCTTTACGAAAAGCGTATAATCGGGATCTTAAATAAAAGTAATAACGCAATCTTTTATGGTGTTGCTATACCTTTAAAAACAGTTTAAAGTTCATTTTACCACAAGGAATTTAATACTGGTATAGTATCTACAATCTTAAAATTACCAGTTTTCGGTGGATTCACGTTATATGGTTAAATATTAGTTAAAATGCTTTAAATATGAAAGTGGAGAATACATTTAAGGTGAACTGCAGCATGAATTGACCTGGCATTGCTTCTTAAATGAAGTGATTTTATATTAAAAGTATTAAAAAATACATGTAGGCCTAATCTTTAGAAAGGTTTTAGCATAATAAGTGTCCTTGCGTGCTTATAATATGGTGTCTGTTACATAACAACCGGAAGCACCATTATGAGACGTCATAAAAAGAGTTGAATTCCACACACATGATGGCGCAATTTCGTTAATTTCAACTCGAGTTTTTTTTTTTTGTCACGTCTCAGGTACAGTTTTTAATACCATATTATTTGTGGTGTAATTTTAAATATAATTATCATCTAGTGTAAATATAACAGACAATATATAAATAGTCTGCAGAAAATAAAACCCTTGTATTTTGTGTTATAAGAAATTTGAAATGAACATTTCTAGGAACAAATGAATATCCATCAAGTTGGAAAATGTTCTCAAATAAGTCGTCTTAAAGATTTCTTTAAATAAAGACAAAACAAACTGTGTGTGCCCGCAGCAATATATATTTTAATTCAAAGTGAATTTTGACAATACACCATCATTTCTTTAATTTGACACTCACCAAATAGTCACCAGGAAAACCCGCTTTTTGTGACAAAGTACATAAGGCTTGGTCACATATAAATCACTGAGAACTAGAGAGAAATACGACTGCAAACTGTAAGAGACATTACACCCAAAAATAAAAGAAAAAACAAAAAAAGGTTTCCAAGTCCCCATATAGTGAATATTGCACAGTGCAGTGGCTACATGACAATCTAATGTAGCATAGAAATCAAAAACAAACAGAAATCAAAAAGCCACAAATTTTTTTTTTTACAAATATGAAAACGGTAACAGTTCAGATTTACTAAATCAAGTCAGTTTGCTCTCAAGTCTAAATATTACCGATAACTTGCAGTGAGATTTAACTTTTACTAAAATATAATCTGCAGAAGATTTAAAAATAGATCTAAAGCAATCCAACCCAAATCTTACGGCAAGTGTTACACAGTAGCACATATGACATATACAAGGACCCTGAATGAACTGTACAATAACTTCTAAAAGAACAACATGAATCAAAGAAAACAAATAAAAACGGTTTGGTTTGGGATTTTCAAAGACATTTCAACTTTAGTTTGCAGATCCCTCAGTCCATAGCAATTGTGCTAAGATTCACTCTTTTATTAGGTTGGGTTTGGTAGACCTTTTTAGAATGAAACCATCTCTGAAATGTTTACTTGCAGTGAATTAATGCAGTGAATTCATATAATGTGTGTGCATGAGTAGCAATTTAGTACTCATCTCTAGTGCTACATGCTAAATATAAAATATAGGGTCATAATGTGAGAAACCACACCATATTTTGGACTGTATCTCCATGAAGTCGGCTACGCTAAAGCAATAAACTCTGATAACGTCCTGTGAAACAAAAGGCAATGTTAATTCTGCTTGACAAATGGTGGTTTACATTCACAGTGTATCATGTATAGCTCCCCAAATATGAGAAAACCGTGTCTTGGGTGTTTAGTCAGCATAACAATAATAATCATAACAATCCCTGATATAATTTCATTATTGTTTTTTGTTATTGGTCATAAAGATATAAATTAATCAAGCATGACTGGATTTCCTTTCCACAATTTTGAGAAATAAACATCCATGTTCCACCTTAAAGGTGATTACTGCATTGCATGACTCGCGCTATTGGTTTTCAGGTTATCAACATCTGACAGGACGTCTACCGTGGATTATGTCTACTTTTAAGCAACTGGTTGGTCACAGCACTTCAGTTACGACTATCAAACACTGCAGTTACGCTTTCATTCCTCGGTCATGCCGTCCGAGGGGGCATGAAAGAGAGAGGAAGAGGCTGGCCGGCAGTGTTTGTAGAAGGGATATAAAGGTCTGAAGCACATTTCAAAGGCACTACGCAGTGTTGCTCGCTTTAAAGAGCAGGGACCGATGCGAGAACAAGCATACCCATATAATGAGAGCCCACAAAATGAGAACGGATGCCCTAATAACTCAGAACGGTCCGTTTTAAAAAGCAAAACGTGCATTTTGCCTTGTTTTTTCATTTCTGAACACATTAATATACCTGATACAACTTCATGTGTGTATTTCATGTACAATTATAATAATAAGGGGGGAAATTAAACAAAAACAAAAAGTTCTAAGCACTGCAGTTACTGAGATGAGACGCCCAAACCCGCAATTTTGGCTAGCTTATCAAAAGTAGCAAGTGCTAATAGCATTACTGAAATTAATAGTCTGAAATGGTGATATAAAGTGGGTCATTGAATACAGAATTTATATTGATACTTAAAACAAAAAGTTGAATCTATCCTGCAAGCTATGCTTTAACAAAATGCAAATATATGTACTAAGATAGATATACACCAATATGCATCTAATACGTAAGATTAGCCCTAAGATAACAGATAAAACACTGATGCAAACGAAACGTAAAAGAATACAAACCCACACACACAAAAACCCCAAAATCGCCATTACTTGCAATACAGTAGTTACAATGACACTTCAAAAAAAGAAAGCAAAACAGAGAGAGGCATTAAAATGCTTCTGATGCCAGTCAGTACGGTAAAACTCAAAAACAAACAAACGGAAAAGGAAAAAAAAAAAATAATCTCACTTCTATTTCAAGGTCATTAGACATATATAAAAATAAGAAGGCTAAGAACAAAGTTAATCATCTAATTTCACAGCTATTATGAAGTGGCAATCAGTATATAGCAGCTTATCTATGATACATTCAAGAATAAATGAAACAAAGTCATAACTTGCCCGAAAAAGCTAAACATCAACCTCAACATTTTTACAAAGATTTTCTGTTAAATACGGCCTCAACTACACTACGTTCGAGGTCTACGCTAAAACAGTAGCTACTCTGCTTAAGAAATGGATGACTGTCTTTGGTGTAGCGAAAGCATAATGAAAGAATGCACCTAATGGAAAAACTCAAATCTAATAACAAAAAAAAAGAATTCACACAGAAAAAAAAAAGCTATTTCTCCCTGACGGAATGTATGAAATAAAAACAGCATCAAAAAAAGCAATTAAATTGTGAGAGAGGGAATACAAAATCCAATCTTGTCACATGCATCTATGAAGAAAATTGCACACGATCAACTCTCGTCTTATAAAGCACTGAATACTCCAGCAATGATAGACTTTACAGTTGGATACTCAATACTGAATAATTCTGCACAAAGCAAACATGAAACCATACAATATCATCAAAAAGAGCTATCTGCTGATACAAATCCAACACCGATAACACTTCTAACTCTAAAATTAACAGAACTGATGGAAAGAAACGATAAACACACCCCGAAAACTATGGATTGTATTGCAGTTTCATTAAACAGTGTAAATACTATTAGAGTAGAAACAGATTATCAAATATGAAAGTACTCAAACGTTTCTATACATAGTTCATCGGCCTCTGCTACAGCGAAGCACGTTATCCTCAAAGAATCAAGCTCAGCTACCACTCAGCACAATGCATCCACCTCTAAATAACACACGTAAAAGGACTGTTTCGCTTCCAAATAATGCGCAAATTATCTAAGGTGTCAAACAAAACATTTCGCCTGTACAAAAGGGCAAATCATGAGCCTAATATTGGCGCAAAAAGCCAATCGGGTGTTGAATAGTGAGATTTTGTTGTTGGTTTAAAACATTAGAATCATTAGGGCGCATTTGGATAGACACCCAATCTGCTTTCTGAACAAAAAACTCCCGTCGCGACCCCAAGAGATGAATTAAACAAGTAGAAACGACACCGATGTATTGATTATGTAAGCCAACGAATGCGCTAATGCACCAAGCATGAAAAAAACAAAGATCTACTGTATGAAACAGCCCTAATATAAAAATCACAAAGAACGATTGAAAGTTTTTCAAGTGCTGCAGTCCAGTACACGCATGACTGCATGTGGGACTCGGGGTAACTTGCAACAACATGTATTTTAAGGCACTGTTTATTGAACCCCAATGGATTCAATGCAGCAAGTCGTACAACATATACACAGAGGGCGAAAAGCGACGGTTTGCAGGCCTTCCCCCCCTTTTTTGAAGTCCAACATTGGTTTTTGCCCATGCAGAGACATGCAGCGTGACAAAACCTTTTCAACACAGGTCTAAAAGAGACTTAACACTGAGGAGCTACGGAAAAATACGGACAGGTAACACCAGGTCGCCACAAGGAGACTCGCACGCACATAGGCGACAGCGATGGCTTGAACGAGAGTCTAATACACACGTCAGAAGGCAATATCGAAAAATAGCATTGGGGATCTGCTGTGGCCCTCCGCCGAGGGTCTCACGACTAGGGATTTTGTTGTATCAAATGTGCAAAAACACATTAAAAGTGAGTTTGTGTGTTCAATCTACTCACTCGCTCACGCATCCATTTGTTTGTTTTATGTTCCATGATATCTATAAAGCTCGATTTGCATCATCATCATCACGGTTGTCAAACTTCATAAGAAAAGAAAGATGTGGCAGCTCAGTGCCGGCTGCGTGCACGTGGCTGCCGCGGGCTCCAGCTCAGATGTAAGGGTACTGACTGAGTTTGCTGGGGCTGAGGGGGAAGCCTGCGTAGACGGGTGACGCCACATAGGAGTGCGGGGGAAAGAGGGCTTTGAATTGGCCCTGCGGGAGCAGGGTAGGGGAGGGCAGCAGCCTGTGGTTGATGCCCATGCTGATGCCCTGATGGTGCACCAGGCTGTAGGCGGGCTGCAAGATGGCCCGAGGGGCTGGTGGTGGGCACGGCGAAGGCAAGAGGTGGGCCACGGGTGCGGAAGGCGGATAGGAGAGGAGGGCGGGAGGTGGCAGGTGGCCGGCCGAGTGTGTGGGGCTGCCGTGGGGAAGCGAGAAGGTAGGGCCGTGCACTGTGGGCGGGATGAAGGCCTGTGGCCGGCGTGGCTGCCGGTAGTTGCCGTTCCACTCCTTGTGGCACAACCCGTAATGCTGGACCTGAGCGGGAGGAAACAAAACAATGTCAATTTCATTCCAACAATTTAAATAGCAACTGAAAGACCCTATGAACTGCCCCGTCTCAACGTATTCCCTTTTTTAAAAACCATTATAATATGGATGAACATCCAAGTGACAACAGAAGGGGACTAAGACAGCAAAATCTAAAACATGCATTTACAAAAACGATAGTCTGACATTTCATACCTAAAAGAATAGACCAACAAACAACATTTCTTGCCAAGACAGAACTGCTTGTGATTCCATCAAACCTATCGTTTCATCACAATTTCACCATCCAGTTAGGCACATCAACCATAACTCCTTCAAAAACAGCCAGAAATCTGGCAATCAAGAAGATCAGGCCCTTTCTTTCGGAACATGCTTCACAACTCCTTGTTCAAGCTCTTGTTCTGTCCAAGCTGGACTATTGCAATGCTCTCTTGGCAGATCTTCTAGTCAGTTCTATCAAACCTTTACAATTAATCCAGATTCATTTTTAATGAGCCGAAAAGAATGCACGTCACACCTCTGTTTATCAATTTGCACTGGCTACTAATAGCTGCTCACATAAAATTCAAGGCATTTTGCCTACAAAACCACCACTGGCTCTGCACCCCTTTACCTAAATTCATTACTTCAGACTTATGTGCCCACTAGAAGCTTGGGTTCTGCAAGTGAATGTCGCTTTATTGTGCCATCTCAAAGAGGCACAAAATCACTTTCTCTGACTGTTAAATTAAATGTTCCCTCCTGGTGGAATGACCTGTCCAACTCAATCCAAGTCCTTAGCCATCTTCAAGCATCGCCTAAAAACACATTTCTTCCATCTTTATTTGACCCTCTAACTCTAGGCATTCTCTATTCTAATCCTATTCTTTAAAAAAAGAATTTAGACTTGTCCCTTTTAGACTTGCACTCTGTTTATTTACTAACTGCTTGTTTTCTTTAAAGGGGTCCATATGATGCGATTTCAATTTTCCTTTATCTTTGGAGTGTTACAAACTCTTGGTACATAAAGAAGATCTGTAAAGTTACAAAAACTAAAGTCTCAAATCCAAGAGATATTCTTTATAAAAGTTAAGACTCTTCCACGCCCTCCTAAAACGGCTCGTTTTAACACGCCCCTACATGTCTACGTCATGATGTGCGAAGATTTGCATAACGCCACCCAAATGTTCAGAAAGAAAGGCGGCGTAACTTTTATTCTCGCTGTAGTATTATTGTTGCCGCCGTGCCATGTCGTGAAGGCCTGTGTGTTTCGTTGTTGAAGCGAAACTACTTTGTTTTGCCTTCCAAAAAAGGAGCCTGGAGCTGATCATGCTGGGCCCCCGTGAGTAAAAATACATCAACTTCGCGATGTGGATCGCTGGATCGTCTTTCACCGTGGACGAAGCGGAGTCCAGCGCCGGTGTCGTCACATGTTGTTTGCCGCCTTTTATTGAGGACTGTTTCCTGAACCTGGGACAGTAGCCTACAATACCGGCTCTTCTGACTCACAGCCTGTAAGTAAATTTTTCATATTTAAAGAATTTGCCACTGACAATTCAAACGCGAGTTTTTGAGCAGTGTAGAGTAGCTTTTGTTGTTTGTCGTTTCTCCGATCACAATGCAGACATGGTTTTATGTTTACAACGCAGCGTGTGGAATAAGATGCAATGCAACTCGTAAAGACAGTAATAAGTACTTATAATCCGTATTATGTCCCCACTGGATGCAACGAATGCCTCATTTTATAATGGGTTTTCATGTTTTTAATCATTGCTCCGGCCTGACTGGGCATCATCACAATATGGTAAGGGGGCGTAAACATTTCTGTCACACGCTTGAGGTATTTGGCCAATCACAACGCACTTGATAGCTGGCCAATCAGAGCACACCTCGCTTTTCAGACCGATGAGCTTTGTAAAAATCGACACGTTTCAGAAAGGCGAGGCATAGAGAAGAAACAATAATGTACAAAGACACTATTTGAAAATCGTGTTTTTTAACCATAAACCCGCATTAAACCACATTTCATTACACCAAATACAACAAATAATGTTCTTTTTAGCAACATCAACATCATATGACCCCTTTAAAAAAAAAAGCTTGCTCTATTCTAATCGGGTTTCTTTTTATTATTATATAATAAAAAAAAATAAAAAAACCTTGCTACATGTACTGCGTTAATCTAACTGAGACTTGTTATAGCACTTGCATATCATTGCTCTCTTGTTGATTTTGATTGCTTCCATTGTCCTCATTTGTAAGTCGCTTTGGATAAAAGTGTCTGCTAAATGACTAAATGTAAATGCAGTTCATACCATAGTCATAACTTGCTACTTGCTAGTTGGTTGCAGGTGTTATTAGTGGATAGGACATTTTCATTCTAAAGCATTTGATTGGACATAAATGTGTGTAACGCATGATGAGTCAATATTTTTGCCATATTTGAATATGGTTATTGGCTATTTTTTTTAAGCATGTAAATGGTCATACTTTTATTATGAACCACAGAGCATTTATCTACTTTTACAATTCGTACAGTATTACAGAAAAAATCCAAAAAGACAGACCTGGCCAAAGCCTGGCAGCTGTGGCTGGAATGAAGAGCTCAGTTTCTGCTGGCGGGGCAACGTGGGTGTGGAAAAGTGGCTCAGTCGTCCTGGGCCGCATCGACCTCTGGACTGGCAGTAGGATTCTAAGACTACAGAAAGCATAAAAGACCAAAAAGTGAGTGATCATTAACTAAGATATATAAGAGGAAAGAAAGATGATTAAACTTAAATGCAAAACTTCAGCTTATATAAATTAACATTTGCAGTTTGGCACAAGAACTGCAGCTTGTATGAACTGAATCGGCTGCCAGTATTCACTGACGTTCTGTTCAAAAGAAAGTGAATTAAACATCAAAACCAACAAGTATGAACTGCGAGGTTGTAAAACAAACTTAGATAGCAATGTATCTAAAACATAAACTCTCCTCAAACTTTCCATGGACACCCCAAAACAAACATGTTGCCTGGGTAATGTGCCATGAGAAGCATCTGAAAGAGTTTACCGCTCCAGCAATATTTCTTTCAAAGCATGCTTCAAAAACAAAGCATTGGCTCCACATAGGAAACAGGACAGATATGCTTTGGAACGAAAGAGGGAGGCCGGGGAAATATTTTCCAATAAATAAATAAATAAACTTAGGGCAGTCAACACGCAGAGTAAAAATGAAGTTGGGAATGAAGAGATCAGGTATGGGAGAGGAAGCTCAAACCGAAAGGGTCTCACTCAACACTGGGATGTCGCGCACAAGACACTGGGTCACAGTGCACGCTATACCCATAATCACCTGTGATAGCCTCTGTGACAACTTCCTTTTTCTCTCCTATGACCTGTAAAGTAGACATTGGCTGTGACTACACCAAAAAATTGGTTGTGCAGAAGGAACTTTGTAATAATGGCCCAATTTGAGACTGGGGGGGGATAAATTCAGAGAAACCAGTCTGTATTGCACACAAACATCAATTTCACAAAACTATGATCCGAACAAGCAGAAACTGTAGCTATGTAAAATCTGAGCTGTGGATGTAAATGAGATGCAAATAGCGCTTCATTAAACAGTTGTACTTTAACCTGCACAAGACATTAAAGGAACATTCTGGGTTTGACAGAAGTAGTTCAGCTCTTCAGTTTTTTGTGGTCCAATGGCAAAGAAAATCATCTTGACTGTCCCTCATTTTGTAAAAAAAAGTGAAAGTGAAAGTGACGTGACATGTGGCCAAGTATGGTGACCCATACTCGGAATTAGTGCTCTGCATTTACCCATCCAAAGTGCACACACACAGCAGTGAACACACAAACCGTGAACACACACCCGGAGCAGTGGGCAGCCATTTATGCTGTGGCGCCCGGGGAGCAATTGGGGGTTTGGTGCCTTGCTCAAGGGCACCTCAGTCGTGGTATTGAAGGTGGGAGAGAGTGCTGTACATTCACTCCCCCCACCTACAATCCCTGCCGGTACGAGACTCGAACCCACAACCTTCGGGTTATGAGTCCGACTCTCTAACCATTAGGCCACGACTTCCCCTAAAAAGTCTATTCAGGATAGCATTGCACTAGGATACACGTTAAAACACAACGTTTT
Organism: Sinocyclocheilus anophthalmus; assembly: GCA_018155175.1. NCBI lineage: Eukaryota > Metazoa > Chordata > Actinopteri > Cypriniformes > Cyprinidae > Sinocyclocheilus > Sinocyclocheilus anophthalmus. Next base: position 165,082 of record JADLZN010006374.1, read on the forward strand.
TGAAAATATAGCTGTGACGCTTAAATATGTTCTATCGCAAAAAAAAGGGAAGCACTCATTTTTAAAAATTCATAATCTGAACTCATGTCATGTAAAGCCACACTATAAATTCTATAAATAAAACAAAGAATGCTATCATCCAGCAAGGATGCATTAAATTGATCAAAAGTGACAGTAAAGAATTATTTTACAAATTATTTCTATTTAAAATAAATGCAGTTCTTTTGAAATGTATCAGAAATACTATCCACAGAAATATTAAGCAGCACAATGTACAATGTTTTCAACATTGATGATAATTGAGAAAGGTTTCTTGAACACCAAATCAGCATATTAGAATGATTTCTGAAAGACAAATTAAAATGATTTTAACAAAACAGCCTGTATCAAACCCAGAACATTATTTTAAGAAAACATCAAAGCACTAACAACTGCTTAACTTCCATTAGAACCCTTCATATATTTCTGATAACCTACAACTGGACTTATTCTTGTGTGTGTGTGGACAGTCCATACCTGTGCCGGCTGTGTGCTGCTCATTATTTGGATGATGGTTATTGTTCAGCACTCTCATGGGTGGCACCACTACGGTCCTCACTGCAGGTTTATTCAGCGCTGTGCTGGGGTGTCCACGCCTAGCCTGGGGTTCCTGGTTCTGATTGGTCAGGAAGCGTCTTTCAGGGAAGGGGCTGTCGTGAGGTCCTAGGGAGGAGTCTGAAGGGGGCGAGCCGTCTACAGTTTCACACCCACTTTCATGGCCGTCATCTTCCGATATACTGCAGTAAGTCACAGGAGAAAAAACAAAAATAAAAAAAATATAAAAAAACATTTAGACTCCACCTCACCTCACAGTTACTAACACTACTAACACTCACCTACTGGTGTTAGTAGTTAGGAAAATACCACACCTGCTGGGTCTTTTGCATGGCGAGGGGCTGGATTGTGCCGAGGCTGAGGAGCTGGTGCTCAGACTGCTATCAGGACTGCTGAGGGAACACGCTCGCTCCATGTTCAGAGAGCCTGTGCATGCCTCACACTCTGGACTGTCCTTACACCTGTCAAAGGACACACTTGACTCAATTTAGCTATGAGATCCATATGAATGCAAACAAAACAGAATCTGAAATTTTAATGCAAGTCCACAATTTACAGTATTTTCATGTAACATTGTTTATTTAGCTGAAATATACTTATGTTGGTCAAAAAGTAATAAATTAGCTTCACCGTCTCACTGATCCTCAGAATTAAAGAGGGTGCTACTGCACCTTTAAGAGTTATATATGCAAATGGACTCCGGCTATTCTATTTGTGAGTGAAATGGGTCACACCACCCCACCAAGTTGCAGACTATACATTTTAGTTTTTTTAGGGAAGGGACATAAATTAATCCTTTTGATCCATTTAATGCATCAATGCTGAATAAAAGTATAGAAAATTGTAAATAAACTGATAAATGTTACAAAAGACTCATTTAAAATAAATGCTGTTCTTTTGAACTTTCTATTAATGCATAAAATGTATCACAGTAATTAGCATTAAGCAGCACAAATGTTTCCAACATTAATAAGAAGAAATGTTTCTTGTACCAAATTAGAATTTTAGAATTAGTGACACTGAAGACTGGAGTAACAGCTGCTGAAAATTCAGCTTTGACATAACAGGAATAAATTACATTTTAAAATACATTAAAATAGAAAACAGTTATTTTGAATTGTTCAGAAACTTCAGAAAAAAATACTGCATAATGAATGTTCATCTCACTTGTTAAGGGAGCACCTCTGTGCTTGTTCCTCTTCATCTGTGCCGCTGCTTATGCTAATGATGCTAACTGCCGGGCTGGGTGACTCTCTGATAATAGACTCTCGCTGCTGATTGGCCACTGCCGTTTTACAGCAGCTCTCCTCCTCCACCTGCTCCGGTTCTGGTTTCACCTGGGCCTGCACCTCTCTGTCAGGAGAGCTCGCCTGTGGCTCCGCACTCGCCAACCTGTCTGCCATCTTTGGTGACGGACACACTGAGGGCTGGGTGTCCGTGTAGTGCAAGACATTCATACTCCTAGAAAGCAACAAAAATTATTATGTTCAGTCAACTTTACCTTTCGGCTAAACATTAGACTAAAAACCCGAATGAGCTGCCTAACAAGAGTATCATAAGGTTCGAATCAATGGTTTTTGGGCGCCCGCCAATGACTGTAGGCTCTTGCTCACCTGTTATGGCTGGGTTTGTTCCTCTTGTTAGATGCAGGCTGAGGCCAGACCACATGAGCAATGCCAATGTTTATAGGCTGATGGGCTGACACAGCCATTTGGTTGGGAACAATAGCCTGGGGCATCACCGAACTGTAATGGCTGCTGTGTGGCCGCACTTTCCTTTAACAGATAAACAAACAACACATTTTAGGTCACCAAAACGCTCAAGAGGTGGTGTCAGCTCATGATATTTGAGGTGCTTCTTGATCTTCTTACCCCCAGTCTCCTCGCCTCTGCGGTCCAACAACTGAATCAGATGCCAAGCTCGTAGCAGGTGGCGGGACCTGCTGCCAAGCTGGCACCAGGATCTGTGGAGTCCTGTTGGACCATGGTTGCTGAAAGGTTGAAAAAGGACAATGCTGAACCTTTGTAATGTATCTGGCTTTGAGTTTAATATTGAAACTGGTATGTCAACATGGATAACAACCCTCGGCTGTTTTCCATTATTTTTCCACATCATCTTGTGAAATGAGGACTTACTTGTGCTATAACTCCTGGTCTCATGGGTAAAGGCTGGATAGCTGGGGCTTGGGTCACCAGAGAAAGAGTGTTCTCCATTCGAACCGAATATCCTGCTGGCTGATTTGGGTTTGAAGGGATTCCTGTAGAGTCAAACAACCAAATCAGCTCCACACAATATTTATTACATTGAAAATCAATAGTAATGCTCAGTTCAAATTAGGGCTGCAATATTAATTTAAATAAATTCTAAATTTGCAATAACAATATGTCGCTTATAACATGCAACATGCAACTTGGACTTATAAAGCATTTATAAACCAGCTGTTTGTCCACAAAAGAGGAGCTTTAAGATCTCCCTACGGTTTCCACTATTATAAAAGCTTGATGGTATAATGTTTGAGAATAAAGAAATTAAAGACAGCCATAAATATTAGGCTATCATTTTTAAGTTGTACTGTAAAATAAAATGATCATATATGTAATTTTAAATACCGATTTTTTTTACAGTGAAACTAGAAATATTCTTATTACTAAAAATTATACAAAGTAATTTATTTTGTTATTTTAAGTGTTTTATTTAGTTGTTGTATTTTGTATAATAATCATATGGTAAAAATAATATTAATATTTATTTAAACAGTACTTATTATCATAATCATCATTATTTTATCTATATTAATTTTTATAATAGAAGCATTTATAAAAGGCTGTTGTACCAAAGAGGAGCTTAAGAGCTCCTAAGTTTCTGAATAAGTTAGAGCGTGATGGTTTAAATACAGAAATAAGAAGACAGCTATAAATATTAGCACTGTACATATTATATTAGTATATTTTTCTTAAGTGAATATTTATTACTAAAAGCATTTCTTATTTTGTTTTAATATTTTAAGTTGTGAACAGTAGTAGTCTCTAGAATAAACAACAGGTTTACTTTTACAGTAAAAGTACTATCAAATAATCCTTATTTCTAATCATCTTTATACTGTGGGTGTATATTTAAATAGTATAGATTTAAAAAAAAAGTTTGATTTGTCGGGCTGCACAATGTGGCAAACTTTGTTTTATATTATTTATATCTATAGATATATATAAGTTTCATATTATATATATATATGATTATATATGGGTTGTGTGTGTGTGGGTGTCGTGTGATGTGTGTGTGTGTGGAATTGGATGTATATATGTATATATATATGAACTAGATAGGATATATATATAACAAAGTTTAGCCACAAAGTGTGCAGCCCTACAAATACAAACTTTTTTTTAAATCAAATTTTAAATCGTAATCACTATATTTTTAGAAATATAATCATATCGACTTACATAATCAAAGTCTTAGGCCAAATTGTGCAGCCCTACAAAGTACAACAAACTTTTTTTTTTTGAAAGAACATCTACTTGCATTTTTAGAAAATTCCAATACGATTTTTTCCCCCTAAATCGCAGCCCTAGTTCAAATTATTATGCACATCCCATTACCTTGAAGAGCAGGAGGGCATAGAATGAGCGCCTGCTGAAAGGAATCGTTACACCCAAACTGGGCGCTTCCTGTCTGGATGGGAATTCCTGGATGCACCACAGGTGGAGCAGATGGCGCCAGGGTCTAAAATGGAAAGGTAAATAGATCAACGATTAGGAACAATCTGTTGTCTTCTTGCTTGCACTTAAAACCCAAGTCTTTTCAGAGTGTGCGCTTTTACCTGAGAGTGGACAGACAGCATTTTGTTGAAGGCGACAGTGATATTTGGAGCACTTGGAAGCGTAACAGGCTTCATAAGTGGGGGTGCTTTGTTGCGGTTGAGAGTATTGTACATGCTGGTTCTTGTGTGACACACGTCCATGATGTGGAAACAAGACTGGACACTGTTGGAGACACATTCCTTGAGAATGACCACACATAATAGACAAAACAGTCAGTGAAACTGGCATTAAAAATGTCAAAACATACTGATTGCAATGGGGGAAATCCATCAGGTGCTGCATAGTGACAAAAGGGTGGGTAAGTGCATCTGAAGGGGCGATTCTCTGATCTGCATCAATCATCAGCATCATCTTTAACAAGTCCACGAATTCTCTCCTGTCAGCTTTCTCCGCCAACTGGTCACAGCCCTCCATGTTGAGCATTAGATTCACCTGATAAATGAATACACAAATAAAAAATACAATTATTATCATTATTAATATTATTACTGCATAAAACAACAAAATAACATCAATAAATTACAATTATTATTATTGTTTGTTTTTATTACTATAATTATTTTTTTATATAATAGTATTTACATAGTTATAACAATAATAATATAACATCATTATTTTATATACACACAATATAAAACAATATTGTATTCACAATATAATTATATTATTGTATATAAATTATCATTAAAGCGCCAGTCCGCAAGTTTTGCCTCTTTGTCGCCATCTCTGTTCGAAAACCTTCAATTGCAGCTATTTGCGGAATTATCTTCTTCACGTGGGTTGTGCATCGGCACAGCTCCAGCGCAGATGAATCTAATGTGTGGCTGTCAGTCTGCAGATACTGCACTTTGTATTCACAGATTCTACATCTTGAAAGTATGACCCAAATAAGAGTTTTTACTGGAGAATGTCATCTGAACAAGTAACAACTGTTACTTTTGTTCTGATCAACTGAGGTAAAAAAACATTACAATAAATTGCGCTATCAATGGTGATTAAATCTAATGATCAGTTAGCTCATATCACATCTTGCGGTGCCAATTATTATTTTTGTTATACTTTTTCAAATTGTTGATGTTGCATGAGCATTGTGAGAGTGTGTGTATTTAGTGTGTATTAGTGTTATTTGTAGATTTCAATTTCTGTACAGTCTAATCTCTAATTGCCATAACATTCAAACTTATTATTATAATTTTAACCCAAAAAGCAAAATCAAAGGGCTTACAATGTTCTCTTGAAATAATATTTTTAGTACAGAGTATCCACGAACCTAATCAGATGCACTATTTTAAAACTGGAAGATAATATAATGTCAGTCATTATATTTTCTGTAGACACTTCTCAGTACGAATTCTTTTGGTTTTGATACGGGTGATCACGTCATTGATGATTGTCGTTTCAAACCTTCTGGACTACAATCGCAATTTATTCCAGCTGCTGTGAGACAGGCTTTAAACGATCCGTCACATGCAGCATTAATCTGTGGAATCTAGCATACTAACGGGACAAAAACAACTTTTTTTTTCAGGACGTGCGTAATGAGCAGCGTAAGCTCGTATTTCCATTGAAAACATACCTATACCGCACTCCCAACCTCTATTAAAAAGTACCGTTGTGATAAGATAAAGGAGATAGATTTGAACCCTGGCTGGTTAGTACGGGTTAAAATATTTTAGGAGTTTTTTTACCAAAAAAAGTTTCAGAGCAGCTTAATATTGTTATTTTGATTATTAACTTATTATATAAGTAAAAAATAACAACATATACACTATAAACCCTATACTAATTATGTTCTAAGTATAAGTATTCTTCTTATAATAATAAGTGTTAAAAATAGTAAGAAGTCATTAAGATTATTATATTGTTACACTATGATATATAGCATTATATTCATCTAATCATATTATTTTATATAATAGATTAATATTAATGTATATTATTGATGAAAACAGCAGCAGCAGCAATAATAATAATCTCAATTTCTCAACATTTTTTTTCCCTCATGATGATTTGCAAGCAAAAACGTACATGTCCAATGTCATCTAGACAGCTGAAAATGTACTTCCTCGCCTCCTTGGACTTCAGTCCCGTTTCTGTCTCATGTTCTTCAGTCGTCTGCAGAAACAGGAAGCACGTTTGGAGTCATTACATAAGAACTTTACCTCAAAACTTTATGTGGAGCAGAGAGTAACTCGATCCAGAGAGCTATGCTGTAAGTTTATGACAGCAATGTCTGGTTAAGTGGATGAGAAATGGACCCTTGCCTTCAGTCTCCAGGCGGTGTATGGTGAATCAGACTCCTTGATGAAGAATCGGGCCGTCTTCGTCCCCACGTTCAGAAGCTGCTCTCCTGGCAACCCTTGAGTTTGAGAGATGTAACGAATCTGCAGAGATGTTTATAGTATTAGTAGATCTCAACATTGTCATTTCTGATAAGACAAGTAAAGCTAAATCCATCCATTCTTGACAAGAATCTCTTGAGTGATTCACAAAGCATGCCACAAGATGGTAACATGTGTAGTACTTTTCCACTATTCCAAGAGGAAGTAATGCGAGATAAGACTGGTCTAGAATAGGCAGGTCCCTATAAGTGGTATGCAGCAGGAAAACTGTGCCAAAATACCAATGAACCATTCAGAAAGGTTTTGTCTTGACAAGTACATTCGTACCATAACCCTAGTGCTTACTAAAGATAAATATGGCTTGAATTTATTTGTAGGCAACAAATATTCATTGACGTCACCAGTGATTGCGCATCTTCAGGTTGAAAAAAGAAAAGAAAAGAAAAAAGGTTTCAAGAAGCTACAAACCACACAGTGATATCAATCAACATGAATCAGCAAAAACTGCTACGATATGCACAAAAAAAGAGAGATAAAAATAAGCAAATAACTTCAGTTGTTATTTCAAGCCCTGAGTTGAGTTTCATGATAGCTAGGCTTGGAAAGCCCAGTGTTTCACTCTTAATACAGAGCGCAGTACGGGGTCTGCCGCTACTCAAGGCTTTGTTAAGATGCCAAGTCAAGATGCTGGCCACTCTTTGTGCCCACAACAGATGTCAATCCTCTCACACCGAACAGTCAAGCCAATTCTGGGCTTTCGAACACTGAACAGAAACGGTTAATTTTGATTTAGTTTTAGTCATAGTCTTTTGACAAACTAATATTTATATTTGTCATCTGAATTGTTTATATTTTAGTTTTAGTCGACTAAATCTAATGGGTTTAGTTACAGTGTAATGCATTTAAGCATTTGCCTAAAATTTCCAAACTCATTATATAGGTTTGATATTAAGGTTTTATCATGATAGACACAGATTTAACTGCTGTGACATAGACCATGCCTTTGTATTAAAATGAAATAAAATCACTTCTCATAAAGAAACAAGAACATGGTCCTGCTTTCACTGAAATGCCAATGGTTAAATAAGATGCGTTCTTTATAACAACTTGCTTACCACATTCTTTCAAGCAGACATTTATATTTATATGAATAAATTTAGATTAATCCTTATTAGGGTTATAAAGCCTTATAAAGCCATTCAGTCAAGAGCAGAGAGTGATTTTCTCTTTAGGATTACAGCAGTTTACAGTTTTCACAAAAAATATTAAGCAACACAATTGTTTTCAACACTGATGATAAGAAATGTTTCTTGAGCACCAAATCAGCATTTTAGAATGATTCGTGAAGGATCATGTGACTCTGAAGACTGGAGTAATAGCTGCTGAAAATTCAGTTTTACATCACAGGAATAAATTGCATTAAGACATTGAAATAGAAAACAGTTAGGCCTATATAAGATTTTTTTTCAAAAAGACAACAATCTAACAGAACCCAGACTTTTGAAAGGTAGTGTATCTTGTGCACTGTTGATAGTTAATTGATATAGATTTCATTTTATTTTTATCAGCCATAATAGCTCACATAGAGAATTTGATTCAAATAATTGAAAGATTGATACAAATAAATAGACAAAAACGGCATTTAAAAAAGGATTTTAAATAAATAGACAACACCACACACTGTGTTTACAGTTAGATAATAAAATTATCTGTAAAAATCAAATCAGGTGACAAATATTGCCCTCGGTTTTGATTATTCAATCAACAAAACACAGAAAACGCATATCCAGAAATGATCAATGACCTTAAGACAGCCTTGTTTTTCCATTTGAATAGATTTCAATAGCTTGTCTAACTGAACTTTGGTTCGTAGTTACAGACCCTTTGGTTATCACCTCAGATCTTTAACCATTACACTACATTTCTCCTTTTTTATCTACATATGACTTAAATTAAGAATAAAAAAAATCTACTCAGCTGCTTGAGTGTTGTGATTTGTTTGCCATAGCATCCTTTTATAAATACAAGCAATGACTTCATAACGCAAATAACAGGACAAAGGCATTAAACAGTGTTTGGTTAACAACAGCGCTGTCTTTTTAGGGAAGGCAGGAGCAGTTCGACCACACCAATGCATGAGTCTCCGTGTAAAAACACCATTGTTCTTGTTGCCTTGGGAAACCAAGCATTACTGGTCAGTGAACTCTGCAGACATTTGCCTTCAAGCGTGCATCTGTTGCTTCTCAGAAAGACTTGTCATAGTGGGCCTCTACCAGTGAAAACTCAAGCCACTACAAAGCCCTCTTTGGCTGCTTGCTCTCATTCCTCTCCGTCTCTTCCTCTCTCGACTATGACGCCACCTCTCCTTTTACAAGCACTGAGGCTATACACCGCCGTGTTAAACAAGCAGTGTTTATGGCATCTTAGGGGTGTTAGAGTGACATGATCGGGTTGCCAAAGCGCTGCACAAACACCGAGCGCGCTGAAGTGAGAACCTGCTGATAGTGCAAGAGAGTATGTATGTGTCAGTGGGGCTTTCGGGTTATAAATACATTCTGCTGTGTGGAGTGGAACTGGACCCATTGCTGGCACGGGTAGGCGGCCCGGAGTCTGTGGTCAGCAAACCCAAACCAGCCTATTCTGACATAGCCAGCTAGTTTTGCTACTGTCATACGCGCCATTTACACCACCTCAGACATCTCGTTTATCAGCAGCACTGGTCCATGATGGTAAACGCGCTCACACTTTTTTCATATGTGTGAGTCATCTTTCATGTTATGAGAAGAAATTCGCTTTAAGTATCGAGTTGACAAACCTGATAAATAAAACTAGTCCATTACAGAATTTGCAAACTTTTTTTTTTGTGCGCATATTTTTTAATTGTTGGTGGAGAAATCTATTAAATACCACAATACACTGTTACTGATGGCTAAAAATACTAGCCAGATTGTTTAATAAAAAAAAATTGCATTTAAATTAGCATAAATTCACAAAGTTATCTACCTGCACCAAGATTCACAATTGTCAACTAATTATATCTAGTTCTAATTACTATATATTATTAGTTTACAGATACTTATTTTCATATATATAAAAATATATATATATATATATATAATATATATCTAGATATACACACACACCACCACAATATATTATAACATTTAAATTTATATGTTATTTGAAGAGATTCATCTGAAGTACCCTATAAAACAAAAAGACATTTTGGTTTTATTTATTTATTCATAATTTTTTTTTTTTTTTAAGATTTATTTTATATATTAAAATAAATTTCATTATATAAGGAAATAAGTAATATGTAAACTAATTATAATATAATAAGTATTCGAAATAGATATACTTACACACACACACACACATACACACCACATATATATATATATATATAATATATATAGATATAATATATATATTTTTTTTTTTTACAATTTTATGAAAATCATTTTGGAGGCGGTACTAGAAAAAAAGAATCTAGATAAACTCAGCTGTCCAAAACCCACTATTGGTCAATCTCTAACTAGCTTGCTGTGCATTACCTGTTTTACAGTTTGAGCGTTGCAACACGACTTGTGTTAAGATGCTGAATTCAAGTTAAAAATAGTCTCTTTTAAAAACAAGTCACAAGACCCCTGCATCCTGTTTTATTACAAAGGCATCCACCAAGATTTTGAAAATGCATAGTTTTGCACAATCCTGCTGCTACTAACGATGAGAAGAAACTCATCACAAAGACTTACTCTGAAAAATCGCTAATTATGTCATCCTCCAAAATGCTGCCCATTAGTGTCGCCCCGAAGCAACAAAGTGGGTCATTATCCGAGATCACTGGCTGATCTTACCTGGTCATACTCCAGCGCTCCTGGATAAAGCGGCCAGCCCAAGAAGAGCTCAGCGATGACGCAGCCCAGTGACCACATGTCTATGGCCTCACAGAAGGGTAAGCCCAGGATGATCTCTGGAGCCCTGGAACACATTATCAGGAAAGGATGAGAATGAATGGAGTGGTTACCTTGACAACAGGCTGTTGATTGAAAAGCAGTGGGAAACTTCATTACGAAAGCTCCAGAGAAGGATGAACAAGCCTTTGTTTGGATTAGCAAAACGCTGCAATATGAATCAAACAAATCATTATGATAATACCAAGATGATTTAAACATCATCTAATATTAAATGTAACATTTAATATGATTTTATGACACAGTAGTTTGGGTTTGAGACACCCATGTAAGACTCATCTCATGCTCACTTAAGATCAAGAGTCATGTTTCACGTCCATATTGATATGATCCTGAGCCTAATGACGCAGCATCCCTGGTCTGATGAAGCATGAGTCTGCTGTTGGACCTGGGCTTTGACGTCAATGGGCCCATACACATCTGCTACCGTGACAACCGGAGGGAAAATGCTGGCTGCCTAGCGACAGATGAGGACGGATCTAAACACCAAAACTGGGTGATGACAGAGGAGGAGTCTGATGACACACTATTAACCCTGGTCACCATTAATAATCAACCACAGAGCAAACTCCTCGGGCACTAAAGCTCTGCTGTATGTCCGAGCTTCACACATGTAGCACCTAAAGGATACACAGTTAAAACAGTAACTGTTGTCAAAGCTATTGATACCAGAATATGTCATGACAGGTCACTAGTAAGCAGCTGTAACTACCAACAGTACCCTACCTGTGTGGTAACAAAAGCCGTTGTGAATAATTCACTAATGGCGTGGCTATGTGATACTGCCTTTTAAATTCAAGGATTTGAAATTAAGTTACAGGTTTTTCTTTATTGCATTTTTTTGTCTACACAATTATGCCGTCTTTAGTCTTCCTAGACAAAGGTGTTGCAGCAGCAAATGCTGAGATTCATTTTAAACTGCTCAACCCATTATTTGCACACACAGAATGACGCGTCGTCAAAGAGTCGAACAAACAACAGTGCTGGGATGGTCTACACAGCGCAATGCTAGGTGCATTTGTGCAGCTATCAGTGGAAGGGACTGCTGTACAGTATTTTAAATGCAAAGCGAATAAGAAAAAAATGCAATAATCTTGTAAGGTTTTGGGTGTGAAGCAAAGTTTAATTGTTTACTGTTGGGGGAAAAAAATTAAGTACCTTTCATGTGTATTACTGGAATATCCAAACAACAAGAATGACATTATTATTATTATTATTATCTATATAAACAACAATATTATTTTGGCTAAATGATATTTAAATATAATAATAAAAAAATGTATTTAATTAATACAAGCTAGGCACAGACAGAATTTACGTGGTTTATTCTTTAAATACATTATAATACTAGTTAATAATTTAAGTGATTTTCCGGAGATTAATATTTGTTTCATTATAATAATGACTAATATTAATATATTTGAAATAAAAAAAATTTAATATAGCTAGGCCCAGACAGAATTTGCACGATATGTTTATATAAAAATACATTTAAGTAATATATAGTAACAGTAACTTATATATGTGTGGATGCACCGATACCACTTTTTCCAGTACTCGCCCGATACCGATACTTTTATTTTTGGTACTTGCCGATACAGAGTACAGATACCAATATTTTTATTGCATTTGTAAAAAAAAATTTATTTTGGGTACAGAAACCAAAAGAGTATGTATAATGTTAGTTGTTAACTCCTTAACCTAAATAGATAGTCAAACCAAAATTTATTCTGACACCTTCAACATTTCTCACATTATTTTATTTGCTATAGTTTAGAAAATGGAAATAAAATATAACAACAAGAACGCAGAGTTAAACTGAGTCAGAACAAATTCAGCTTGATAATGTTAGATAACTTTGATAGAAAGGTATGTAATGGATTACAATCAACCAAAAATTGGACAGCTGTTAGTATGACAGTATTTACACAATATCAATACTTAGTTGGGCAACCTAAACGTAAGATGGAGCGTCTTTTGGTCTGTCGTTATTCAAACTAAAGTAGAAATATTTTGCGTTTACAAACTGTATGTTCATTCAGTTAGTCACCTTAGCACTCGACCTACATATCCACCATGATGTTTAAGGTTTCACAGTTTAAGAGCTAAACTTTAGATTGGGTGGGGGGGGGGGCCCCACGGGGATTTTTCGCTTGAATAAATGTTTTTGTATTTTATGTCATTATTATAAGAACGGACTGGAGCACTATATTATTGTTTTATGTAAAGGTGCTTTGTCAGTAGCGCTCGTTAACTTGCTCAAGGACTCCTCTCTGTGGCAATCACAACAGGCTTGGCCAGCTGACCAATCAGAGCAGAGTAGGGTTATGGAAGGGAGGGGTTTGCTCCGAACTTGCTTGGAATGAATCATTTCGAAATCATTGGCAAATGACTCTAACATTACATGTATATTCTGAGAAAATTACAATGTTTTCTGAACTTAGATGCATTTAAACCTGTTGTAGGGGACTCCAACACATCAGGACACTTTAAAATACCATATGACCTGCTCTTTAAGAACTCTACAGACAGTTGTTGTTTTCACAGAACTACTACCATTTCAAGCACTGCGGTTATTAAAACTGTGACACGAGAGGCTATTTTCTGCCCTGGTAACAGTTTGGCTTAGCTGACAGTACAAACATGAGTATGTTTGGCACAGTGACAAAACAAATGGAGTGCTCTATATTCTGCACAAGATCTTACTGACTAAACCCCAATAAACCTCCAGCATAGCGATGGGCAAACAGACTAAATCCAAAGCCTAACATAAGTTAAACATACTACCATGCTTCGGCTGCACAGAGAAATCCAATAGCAAGGGGCATTGAAGGACAAGAGGGTATTAGGCCAGACCTTAAACGATAACACTGCCAAATTATATTGTAACCGCAATTGGTTTCCACTCAAAAAATGTACTCAGGTTTAAGAATGCTATTTACATCATTGTGGTTTTGCAAATCTTTAAAAAAAAAAAAAATTCCCAGCAGCCCACAGTCAGCAGGAAGTCGCATTTCAGGTAAAAGAATCAGGGGAAGTTGCAGAAATCAGGTAAAAAAAAAAAATGATGACATAACACGGCAGGTCTGGACTTCCCAGCTCAAACAAAGAGAGTTACTGTTAAGACTATTTAAAGGCAGCAATTGCACCTGCGTTATGTTTGCTTGAGTCCAGGCCAGACTTCAAATGTTCAAGCCTTTTCCCCTGGAGTAAGATCAGATTTCATAGGGCTTATTTCAGTGCAAAGCTCAAGTTGTAAACAGCAGCCAAGAACAGCGTGGATTAAAAACAAACTAACAAACGGTGTGATGTTATTCTCATCATTTCTAATTTCACACAACTACATGCATACAAATATTTGATAACATGTTATTAAGTAAATGCTGAGATGGTGATATTAGGGCTGCACGATTATGACAAAAACCATAACTGTCTATAATTCCCTTGAAATTGTAATTGCGATTATTAATTACGATTATCATTGAATGATGTTTATATCATTGTTTGAAGCAACAGCATGCCATTTTTTAGATGAAAATAAGAAAGCTGAAAACACTCTGAACTGAAAAACTTATATTGCTCTTCTATAGTATAAAGCCTCAAATGTGAACTATACATTGGATTAGTGTCTTCTTTAAATACATTTTTTTTTTTTATAAGTAAAAATAATTATGGTATTATAATTTTATACTAAAACTTACATTAAAACAATGGAAAAACCCTTAAGATAACCTGTAGAAAGAAAAAGCTTAAGCATGCAGAAAATCATAAGTGTACTTTGAACTAGGGCTGCACGATTAATCGAATGCGATTGTCATGCGCATTTTGATAGTAATGCCGGCTCTGTAATCAGCAGGAAATCATCATCACATGCTTTCAGATGGAGCAGAATTACTACACAGGAGCCGTAGTTCACTGACAAGTTTATACGGCAAAAAAAAAAAAACAAAAACAAAAAAAAAAAAAACATCGCAGACGATTTTATGCTACGATTATGAAATCGAAAAAATCGTTCGCGATAATGACAGCTTTTTGCATAGCTTATCAGTGAACTACGGCTCTGTGAAGTAAATGCAGCTCCATCTGAAAGCACGTGAAAATACCACATTTAACAACATATTTTACTCCAAACTAACTTCATAACGTCAGTCGAGTGTTTGTAATAAATCCTTCTGTGAGATGATGTGGCGTCTTACAAAGAATAAGGTACGCAACATATTTCATAGTATTTAAGCAGTGAGAAAGGCATTGCCAGAAGAAATATTATTTAATTTAAAAAAAAAAAACAAAAAATCTTGCGCATAAACACAACAGAATCGCTAGATTTAAATCAGCACAGCCAGCGAGGATCGAACGCAACTGTTTTGAACGAATGCACCTTTTTTTAGCAACCAAAAAGTGGTTGTTTCGTTGTCTGTTGAGGAACTACAGACGTTCCTCTCGTTGATAGCAAAGAAGCGGATCCAGCGAGAGCTTGATGGGGCGAAGCGGAATGAAAAAGTTTTTCAGGAGTCACGGCGCAACTATAACGACATGTGAATAAACCCGCCCACTCTAAAGCAGTACTAAACTGCAATGGAAACGCAAACCGAGCCGAACCGAACCGAACCGTACTGAGCCGTACCGAGCCGAGCCGTACCACGCAGTGGAAAAAGCGCCAAAGTTGTAAAAAAAAGAAGGGGCGGCATCGCGGAAAGTTATAAGGAAAGCCCCGTGCGCGTTTAAATCGGATGTATGGACTTACTTTGGATTTGTAAACAAGGAGGGGATGTAAGTAGTAGGGCTGTGCGATATGGACAAAAAAACCTATCGTGATTTCTTGATCAATTTTGCGATTTCGATTTTAATCACGATTTTGACACACAAAGACATGCTTTACAGTCATTAATGCATTCAGTGTGAACTTGAAACATATTTCCAAAGGAAAACCAATTAGAGCTTTATCAAAAAACTATAACATGTCTCTAGAACAGACATAAGACAAAATAATCACTAAGTAAAGGTGTAAAAAAATGTCTCTAGAATAGACATATATGGCAGAAAAAAAAAAATCACGTGTCCAGGGATTTTTTTTTGCCATGCATTGGTCAAAGAGCTCTTTGTGGCGTTGCCTCAGATGTTGAACTAGATTTGTTGCGCCATGTTCACACGTACTCCGTCTGCAGTGCATATACAGTACGTGGGGGGGAGCCTTGAACCTTGTATGTGTGTAGAAGCAGCACATGGACTCCTTTTGCTTTCGTAAAGGTATGCGAGCTTCTGCAGTCTTGCTCCGACTCTGATACGTGGGCAGTACCACAAAACACATTCATTTATCATTAGTTTTGGGATTATTTCAAATCCAAATGTTGTTTCTGAACATGCTTTTTCAGCATTGTGATTTTCTTTTATCACAGTAAAGTAATACAACCTTTCATAGACATATTCACATTTAAACCCAATAAATATAACTTTTAAAACTACCCATCACGAGAGTTGCAATCTATATTGCTTGTTTATCAAAGTGCACTGTCCTTGTTGTTATCATGCTACCCAAACCGCCATGTGTTGACTGGTGACGTGAAACAGTAGACTGCAATTATATCCATTTTGGTGTAATACTTAGAAAATTCCGTGTCAATCCCATGTTGAATTGTGTACCGCGAAAAGTATAATGCTCGGTCACTTTAATTCAGCGCGTGCAGCAAAGCAGAAATAGATTCCGCGCGGAAACGATCACAGCATGACTGCTGCAGACACACCACTCCTGGAACGCACTGCCGGACCGCAACAGTGTGCAGTGTGAACGCTTTAATCCGTTAACATGGGCGCGGAAAAAATATGCACCACAGACGGAGTGTGTGAACCTGGTGTTACGTTTGTATGTCCGCCCGGTCTGTTCTGTTCTCGTGCGTCATTTAGGCGCGCTGCATTCTGATTGTTTCGGATAGCATACTGCCAGGAGGCCGGGGGCGTGGAAAATCATTGCTATAAAGCGATTTAGAAATCGCACAATCTCAAATCGCGATTTTATGACGATTTCAATTAATCGCACAGCCCTAGTAAGTAGCACCGAAAATATAGGCTACATATAATAATAATAACAATATTAGGACTATACATTATTTGGATAATTAGTAAAAAAACAAAAAAAACAACAAACAACTATATCTGATTCTGTGTGACATCAGAAGGATAAAATATATTGATATTAATATTGGTAACACTTTACAATATGGTTCAATTAGTTCATGTTAGTTAATGTATTAACTAACACGAACAAACAATAAACAATACATTTATTACAATATTTATTAATGTTAAGAGATAGTTTAAATGTTTGTTCATGTTAGTTCACAGTGCATTTACTAATGTTAACAAGCACAACTTTTTAATAATGCATTAGTAAATGTTGAAATTAATGAACTAAGATTAGTAAATGCTGAATAACTATTGTTCATTAACTAAAGTAGTTAACTAATGAACCTTATTGTAAAGCGTTACCGATATTAATATAAATTATGTCCCGTTTTATTGTGTTACTTTCAGTAAAAGTGGTGGTCTATTTATGGGCTTGTGTTTTTTTTTTTTTATCAGTATCATTAAAATTGAGTAAATTAAAAAGTCTACAAAACTTTCTTTATTTAATAAAATAATTAAATAATATTACACAGCATTTCGGTTTCGGGTTTTCAGCAATTCATCCAGAAATTTTGGTTTCCGTTTCGGGCCCAGAATTTTCATGCCGGTACATCCATAGACTACCGTGTTATTAAATTAATTTAAATTGAACAGTATTACTTTCTCAATGCCCAAGTGCTGAAGGGCTGCACAATTTTTTAGTACAATTTCAAGTGCACGGTCAAAAAGGGTTAATTAAATATCATTAACAGAGTCACTCTAGGCTCCGGTTCCGCGCCTCAAGGCTTCCGAGCGGTTGTGTGACCTGTTTCGTTGTGAAAGCGAAACTACTTTGTGGGCCTTCACAAGAGCACAGACTAGAAATCAGTGGTTAAGTGGCTTTACAACCACTGGTTCCAGAAAACAGTTTAACCAAATATTGCAGCTGTTTCCAGCACCATGTTTATGGCGGCTGTTTCCTGATAGAGAGACTCACAATGTTCTGTTCTGACTCACAGACTGGAAGTATGTTTTTTATATTAAAGGAAATTTGCATGACATTTCAAACACGAGTTTTTTGGCAGTGTAGAGTAGCAATTGTGTTTTGTCATTATCGAGCAACAAACTAAGGAATGGTTTTATGGCTACGATTGCGCGATGCAACGCAACCGTTGTAAAAAAGACAGTATTAAAATATTATAATCCAATTATGCCCACTGGATGCAACAATGCCTAGTTATAATGGGTTTTCATTGTTTTTGTCTCGGCGCTCGGCCGGGGAAAGCCATCGTTCAAATGGTAGGGGTGTATCCTTTCTGTCACACGCTTGAGGTATTCGGCAATCACAACGCACTGGATAGCTGGCAAATCAGAGCACACCTCGCTTTTTTAGAAAGATGAGCTTTGTAAAAATCGAAAATGTTTCAGAAAGGCGGGGCATAGAGGAGAAACAATAATGTACAGTATGTGGAAAATGATGTGTTTTTTGAACCTTAAACCGCATAAACACAATTCATTACACCAAATACACAAAATAATGTTATTTTTAGCAACATCATATGACCCCTTAAATTTCAGTGAAAGAAGATAGGTCAGTGTTTGTCAAGCAAAGCCATGCTAAATTTGAACCCGTCCGGCATCAGTTATTTCCTGTGAGGTCGGCGGGATAGGAAGGTGGGTACGAGTCATCTGGTTCAATCTGCAGGCGGAAAGCCTAGAGTGACCGCAGTCTAAAGCAGCTACTGGGACGGCAAGCCCTGACCACGCAATAACCTCTCTGAAGGCCAACGGAGCTCTGCAGCTGTTCAGAAAACAAGCATAGTGCACGTCATCTAGAGAGCACGATGATCAGGATGGGATTTCAGCCAGGGGATGTTTATAAAAAAAAAACGAAAAAGGCAGTGAAGTGTGTCAGGGGACGTGAGATTAGGGAGATCAGCTGTGTCAAAACCGCTGTCAGCAGTCTCTCACCACAAACAGGCAGTGTGTGAGGGTGTGGGAGTTTCAGAAATCTGCCCCCAGCTGATCATCCCAGCCTAACCCCAGGGTTTTCAACGTCTTGTATTGCTCACAAAAGGGGTGAGGACATTAAACTCGCAGACAACCGCCCAGAGAGAGCTGAATATGAACACATAGCAGATGATCCACACGTGCCTGCCAGGTTAAAGCCTTTCATTAACAGCGGCTTCTGTGAACGGGAATGAGAAGACATGGGTCACTGGGTTTTTTCCCGCCCCTCCTGCTCAGCATCCAGTCAGAGAGCTCTCGGTAAACCAATCCCACCCAAACACAGCTTATCTAATCTCCTACTGCAGAGCAGTTATTCAGACTTCCCCTACAAGTCATCCAAAACTTTTCTGTGAGGGCCACAGGTCCTTTTGCAAAAAGGAACATATATCATGACAGCTTGGGAAATCTGAAAGGAAATTTAGGTTGAGTAACACAACCCGAGCCGTTACGACATCCTGTAGCGTACTGGACTTTTAATAACACGCAAAGTAACACGAAACGCGATTGTCAGGCAACACCTCTGACACCCTTTTTTCAGATCTGTTAGACAACACCTACAATTCGTTTGGCAGTTTTAGGAGAACATGTCCTGGAGAAGTACTAGCTACACTTTTAAAAATAAAGGTTATTTATTAGCATCCATGGTTCCATTAAGAACCTTTAACATCAACGGTAGGGGTGTAACGACATACAAATGCCACGGATCAGTTCACAACACAGATTTCGAACCATGGTTTGGTTTGGTTCGGTTCTGTTTGCTGTGGGAGTAGGGTTCATGGCATGGCACCAGCAATGCAAAAGAACACTAGATTAACTTTTAACTTAATAATAATAATAATAATAATAAATACAGTGGGGCAAAAAAGTATTTAGTCAGCCACCAATTGTGCAAGTTCTCCCACTTAAAAAGATGAGAGAGGCCTGTAATTTTCATCATAGGTATACCTCAACTATGAGAGACAAAATGAGAAAAAAAATCCAGAAAATCACATTGTAGGATTTTTAAAGAATTAATTGGTAAAAAAACTCGGTAAAATAAGTATTTGGTCACCAACAAACAAGCAAAATTTCTGGCTCTCACAGACCTGTAACTACTTCTTAAGAGGATCCTCTGTCCTCCACTCGTTACCTGTTTTAATGGCATCTGTTTGAACTTGTTATCTGTATAAAAGACACCTGTCCACAACCTTAAACAGTCACACTCCAAACTCCACCATGGCCAAGACCAAAGAGCTGTCAAAAAACACCAGAAACAAAATTGTAGACCTGCACCAGGCTGGGAAGACTGAATCTGCAAAAGGTAAGCAGCTTAGTGTGAAGAAATCAACTGTGGGATCAATTATTAGAAAATGGAAGACATACAAGACAACTGATAATCTCCCTCGATCTGGGGCTCCAAGCAAGATCTCACCCCGTGGGGTCAAAATGGTCACAAGAATTGTGAGCAAAAATCCCAGAACCACTCGGGGGGACCTAGTGAATGACCTGCATAGAGCTGGGACCAAAGTAACAAAGGCGACCATCAGTAACACACTGCGCCGCCAGGGACAAAAAATCCTGCATTGCCAGACGTGTCCCCCTGCTTAAGCAAGTACATGTCCAGGCCCATCTGAAGTTTGCTAAAGAGCATTTGGATGATCCAGAAGAGGATTGGGAGAATGTCATATTGTCAGATGAAACCAAAATATAACTTTATGGTAAAAACTCAACTTGTCGTGTTTAGAGGAGAAAGAATGCTGAGTTGCATCCAACGAACACCAGACCTACTGTGAAGCATGGGGGTGGAAACATCATGCTTTTGGGGTTTTTTTTTCTGCAAAGGGACCAGGACGACCGTGTAAACGAAAGAATGAATGGGGACATGTATCGTGAGATTTTGAGTGAAAAAAGCAAGGGCATTGAAGATGAAACGTGACTGGAGTTCAGCATGACAATGATACCAAAACACCGCCCGGGCAACGAAGGAGTGGATTCGTAAGAAGCATTTCAAGGTCCTGGATTGGCCTAGCCAGTCTCCAGATCTCAAACCCATAGAAAATGTTTGGAGGGAGTTGAAAATCTGTGTTGACCAGCGACAGCCCCAAAACATTACTGCTATAGAGGAGATCTGCATGGAGGAATGGGCCAAAATACCAGCAACAGTGTGTGAAAACCTTGTGAAGACTTACAGAAAAATGTTTGACCTCTGTCATTGCCAACAAAAAGTATATAACAAAGTATTGAGATGAAAAATACTTATTTTCCACCATAATTTGAAAATAAATTCTTAAAAAATCCTACAATGTGATTTTTCTGGATTTTTTTTTCTCATTTTGTCTTTCATAGTTGAGGTATACTATGATGAAAATTACAGGCCTCTCTCATCTTTTTAAGTGGGAGAACTTGCACAATTGGTGGCTGACTAAATACTTTTTTTCCCCACTGTAGCTATCTGCTATTTGACTTTAAATAGCAGACTTGAAATGAGACTTTAAAAAATTTTGCTTTATAAAGGGTTACCAAAAAATCTATTAAAATAAAGGGTTACCAAAAAAATTAAAATAAAATAATGCCTAAATAATGCAAACAATATTTGATACTAAAATTTAAATACTTGCAGTTCCACAAAAGGCTGTGAGTGGCTGCACAAGCAAACTTGACTGTACTAGTCATGAAGATATAACTTTGTGGACGCATTCTTTCCATTACAACGCACTGAAACATGGCATATTCTTTTACAGTTGTTTTCTCATTATAATTTTATGTAGCCTATATGACATTAGTTATGCAGATGTTGCCCTTAATGGTACCTTCCTTTTCAAAGTGATTCAAGCAATTCAAAACCATCATGGTCTTATGTGTTTGAAGTGTCTTAGCAGGGGGCAGGGTAGGCCAAGAGAGTACCGTGGTACGTACCGTGAGTGGTGTATCACGGTGTTTCGGTTCGGATTGAATATAGTTACACCCCTAATAAACGGAACCTTTTGTTTGCACAAAGGGTCCTTTATAGTGGGAAAAAAAATTCATTTATTAAAATGTCCTTTACACCATTCTTTTAAGAACCATTTACTGTAAGGTTCTTTGGGGAATCCAAAATGGTTCTTCTAAGGCATCACTGTGAAAACCCCCTTTTGGAACATTTATTTTTAGAGTACATTAGGTTTTTTTTTTTTTTGCGGGAAGGAACTGGCTAGCACTAAAACAATTCCCTTAATTCCCATATCCAACCATAACACAGTCATGTGTTGCAAAACATCCAGACAAGCTAATGTTTTTCTCCGGCTAACGCCCAAAGGGTACAACATACCACTCATAGCTAAAGCCTGGCTCCTGCACCACCCCTTAGTTCTAGAAGCAGAGCGTACAATTAGTACACATTGGCTAGAAAATCACATTCTGTTTGACCTTGTAACCAGGGCTATTCCAGAACAAAGTTTAGGGTTCATAGCACCAACCAAACCATTTTTTATTGGAAGCTAAGCATTCCTGAGGTCACAGCAAAACAGATTCCCATCAGAGGGTTTAGGTCAGGGTTCCTCAAATCTTGCCCTGGCGGGCCAATGCGCTGCTGAGTTTAGCTCCAACCCTGATCAAACTCACCAACCTGTGATTTTGTAATGATCCTGAAGACATTGATTAGCATGCTCAGGTGTGTTTGATTAGGGTTAGAGCTAAACTCTGCAGGAAAGTGGATCTCGTGGGCCAGATTTGAGGATCCCTGGTTTAGGTTATGAAAACGGTTGAAATGTGAAGCTAAAACAAGAGGACACAGCAGATCTTTAAGCACATCTGGCTTAAAATATAAATTAAAAAATAACTAAATTACTTGTTCTTAAAAATAAATACAAGTTTAAGAACAGTAGAATGTATGTGTGTTTGTGTATATATGGTTTTATTTTAACGTGTACTAAAATCACTGCAACTGAAATAAAATAACTATTTAGACATGTAAAAAATGAAGACAGAAAATATAAAAATAAAAATGTAAACAAAATATTAATAAAGCTTTCTGAATAAAGCTTTCAGATAGCGCATCAAGAACCGGGTTGACCAGGTACTCGGTACCACCGGTACTTAAAAAAAGTACTGAAATGCCGGGTCTTTGACAACACTACCTACACTTATTAACTTTTATTTGTTTCCCACTAAATAATGTTGTTTCACTAAATGTTTAGTTTAATGTTTTAATCAAATTATTGTGCACCCATGATTTTTCCAGAATAACTTTTGCAGCTGAATTATCCACTAACCTAGTTTTATAATAGTATTTTTTGTCATAGTGGCGGATGGTATAAGCTAATGGTAGTATTATACATTTGTTATTTTTCATTAAAATGAAGTTGTCTATATTTAGCAGATTGTGTTTAGCACACACAAGAGTGATGATCAGGTCAAGCCACAAAAGTACAGAAATTCTACATTGATTTAAAAAAAAAATTGGATCGGAATTGGCCGATACTCAGAATTTTTGGTATCGGATCGGTTCTGAAAAAATGGTATCGTTGCATCTCTAATTGATTCAGGTAGACCAACCGATAATGTTGCCAGGTAAACAAATCAAGTTCTTTAAAAAAACAAAACAAAAAAATTAAGCTTGTTTTTTTTTTTTCAAGCTCTTCAGAGACGAAAGTGTTGTTTGCATGGATAAGCAAACAACTATTATGAGGCAGAGGCACCAGAGCAATAAACAAAGCCTTTTCAACGCTGCATCATTTTAGCTCCCGCCGGAAATGCTAAGAAACGCAGACAGTCTGCCCGGCTTCAATGGAATCAATGTGCATTAGACAGAGCTGAATATAATCCTCCATAAAGGCATGATGATCTCAGGAAGCAACATCATGAACAGCTATATTATTAGGTATTGATTTGGTTTAGATGTTCTTGAGAAGACCGAGTTAAGGAATGAAGCTACATTAAAGGCTTCTAACTGCTTAATGTCTAATGATGTGGCTGAGAATCTGTAGTTTTTTTTTTTACTCTGTCCTGATTCTGGGGCAATTTTAACATGGTGTTAAACAGAGAGTGCTGCACTCTGATTGGCAGTTGAAAGCGAATTCAAATTAATAAATTTTCAATGAGAATGTGTAACGAACCCTGTTTGTAGAATTTTCCAAATCCACTTAACTTTGTGGAATCCTGTAGGCACAGATTCAGTGTTCTTTTAGTTTACTCCTAAAGACAAAAACAGCCTTTCATGCGAAGGTTTTCAGTAGGACTGGATCTAAAAGTGACTAAGGTGATATGAGACTGCAATCACTCACATAAACTCTTGATGCCATAAGCCCTGAAGTTTGGGAAGCAAGCCAGGAGCTTCTACAGATGAAATGGGAACCTTATACCAGATGGCATGTAAAACAGACTCCAGGTTCTAAGGAAGGTATAAGGCTTCACACCTGTAACCTACCCTGTCCCAATTCAAAATGTCGAACAGCAATGGTAAGCTGTTACAGGAAGGGGCGTGTAATCAGGTTTCATCCTCAAGCGGATGATATACAGACCATGACATATCAAGATGATCTGACAAACGGATCAAAGCGCACAAACTGATTCCAGGCTCTTAAAACACAGCTGGCAACCACCACACATAAACCTTGTCGGTCTGATTTCAATTTCGATTTGCCGCTGACCTAATTGCAACCAGCAATGGACAACTTGCATGACGCATCACTATGTGCACACAGCAAAATTTATCCTACATGCATCTTGGTGCATTGAGTTTGAAACAACGATCAAGCCATTCTAGACAGAACTACGTTCAAAAGTCTCTAGGGATGCAAAATGTATCAGTACCTTTGTGTTTACTGGCTGATTTTAGAGATGTTTTAAATTATAATGACCGATACTGGATCTTTGATTAACTCTGACATCATTCAGCATTCACTAAATTAAAAAAAAATAAAATAATAATAATTATGAATAATAATAATAATAATTATTGACACTGTTAAAATTGGTTAAATGAATCTTTGTGCAAAAAAGCCAGATTCATATTGTAAATGATGATATCCTAAATTGACTTGTAACATTTAAAACAAGCCTTTATGTTTAGCTATAATTTAAACAAAAATGAATTAATAAAAAAAATAACTAAATTAATTAAGGCTGTCGCGATTCGTCGATTTACCGATAGTCGATTTTTTTTAAAAATCGTCGATTGCATTTTGCCTGTGTCGAGTAACTGGCAAAATACCGGAAGTGGTGCATTTTACGGACGAGAATCCATAAAACACATTTAGACTGTTTCCCAAGGCTACATGACATATTAAACCCATTTAAAAATCATAAAATAAGCATAATTGTGAATTCACAAACGCTACAATTTAATTAAATAATTATATGCGATGCAGTTCTAATACAGTATATGCGCTTTAATTATTTACATGAGTGTAGGTTAAGTACGGGCGTCACACAGCGGCTCCATTCACAGTAGTTCCACAGGAACGGTTATCATTTACATGTGGTGCATCTCAAACTCCATCTCTGCATGTTGTTGTGAGTTTGGGTTTATTATAACACTCATCTGGGAATGCAACGTGCACCATTTCATAAGATTTGTAAGGTAAATCATTACTAAATCTACGCAAACTCTGTAGAATACATCCCAGTTTCAAAATAAAAGCTCAAACCCCGACTCTGAGTTTACACGTTTTGATGTCCACATTCTTTTAATTACAGTGGCTATAGCATTTCTGTCCTAAAGAAATGGCAAAATATTAAATATTAAGTGGACAATTAAATGGTGTTTGGACATTAAACAAATATTAGATCGCACCGCAATGTGTAAAAACAATCAGGCCGTTGGCGCCCCCTGCAGGCCTCTGTTGTAGCGGAATGTACATTAGCTCTATTGTTTATAATATATTTTATTTTAACAGTTTTGTTCAATAAAACCATATTTTTTCTTGCTTTTGATACTTTATTTGAATTTATTATTGCCTAATTGCTATTATATATGTATTTTAAGCAATTTTAAAGGCTATTGTTCACTTACATATGGAAGCCCGTTTCGCCACTGAATAAAAAAATAAATATAATTTTGTAAGTCATAATAATGAGAAACTTTCTCAAAATGATGACTTAGTTTCTCGTAATATGAGAAACTTTCTCGTAATAATGACTAATTTTCTCATAATAATGAGAAACTTCTCGAATAAGATCTTAGTATCGAGTAATTTAATGAGGAAACTTCTAGAAATACTGACTTAACATAATCCAAAAAAAAAAAAAAACTACGCGGCGCGCTGCGGAACGCAAGGTGAAAGAACATAGCGCAATTATGTGGTCAAAGCCATGCAGGAACACCCGAACTGCTTTGTCTGTAATCTCACGTGTATCATGCATAGTCTGTCATCAAATAAACGATTTTCAGGAAATTATCGTTAGGAGTCTTTGGTGTACTAGTACTATGACAGATAGTATGGCTTCACCACATTCCAGACAATATTTCAGTTAAAGAAAATCCAGGCATTTTATGAAGAAAGAAAGCCAGTACACATATAAAATTAATTTTAGGTGTATTTCGATGATTATTAGTTTTATTAGCTGTCCCTTCATGATCACATGCAATGTTTGCTGTGTTCCTGCATGGCTTTGATCAACAGATGGCGCTAGCGTGCTGTCACTCTTGCGTTGCGCAGGCGTCGATTAAGTCTTTTTTTTTTTTTTTTTTTTTTTTTTTTAGTTTTTTTTTTTTTTTTTTTGGATTAGGTTAAATCATTACTATGAGAAAATAAGTCATTATTACGAAAAACTAAGTAATTATTATGAGACTCTAAGTCATTATTAAGAGAAACTAAGTCATAATAATGAGAAACTAAGTCCTTATTATGAGAAACTAAGTCATTATTACGAGAAACTAAGTCATAATTTAGATTACAGAACAAAGCAATGTTAGCGGTGTTCCTGCGTGGCTTTGACCAACAGATGTCGCTAGTGTGCTGTCACTCTTGCGTTCCGCAGGCGGCGAGTAAGTCTTTTTTTTTTTTTTTTTTTTTGGATTAGGTTAAGGCTTATTATGAGAAATAAATCATATTTCGAGAAACTAAGTCATTATATGGAAAATAAGTCATATACGAGAAAGGTTTATCATTTTTATAACGAGGATTACTAAGTCATAATTTTGAAAAGTTTGCTCATGTATTATGACTTACAGAATTATATTTTTTTATTTAGTGGCGGAACGGGGCTTCCATACTTACAGTGGGTACGGAAATTATTCAGACCCCCTTAAATTTCACTCTTTGTGATATTGCAGCCATTGGCTAAAATCATTCAAGTTAAGTTTTTTCCCTCATTAATGTACACACAACACCCCATATAGACAGAAAAACACAGAATTGTGAAATTTTTGCAAAATTTATTAAAAAGAAAAAACTGACATATCACATGGTCCTAAGTATTCAGAACCTTAGCTGTGACACTCATATATTTAACTCAGGTGATGTCCTTTTCTTCTGATCATCCTTGAGATGGTTCTACAACTTCATTTGAGTCCAGCGGTGTTTGATTATACTGATTGGACTGATTAGGAAAGCCACACACCTGTCTAATATAAGACCTTACAGCGCACAGTGCATGTCAGAGCAAATGAGACTCATGAGGTCAAAGGAACTGCCTGAAGAGCACAGAGACAGAATTGTGGCAAGGCACAGATCTGGCCAAGGTTACAAAAAAATTCTGCTACACTTAAGGTTCCTAAGAGCACAGTGACCTCCATAATCCATAAATGGAAGACGTTTTGGGACGACCAGAACCCTTCCTAGAAATGGCCGTCCGGCCAAACTGAGCTATCAGGGGGAGAAGAGCCTGGGTGAGAGAGGTAAAGAAGAACCCAAAGATCACTGTGGCTTAGCTCCAGAGATGCAGTCGGGAGATGTGAGAAAGTTGTAGAAAGTCAACCATCTCTGCAGCCCTCCACCAGTCGGGGCTTATGGCAGAGTGGCCCGACGAAGCCTCTCCTCAGTGCAGGACACATGAAAGCCCGCATGGAGTTGTGAGCTGGTGAGAAATAAGATTCTCTGGTCTAATGACACCAAGATAGAACTTTTTGGCCTTAATTCTAAGCGGTATATGTGTGGAGGGAAAACCAGGCACTGGTCATCACCTGTCCAATACAGTCCCAACAGTTAATCATGGTGGTGGCAGCATCATGCTGTGTGGGTGTTTTTCAGCTGCAGGGACAGACGACTGGTTGAAATCGAGGGAAAGATAAATGCGGACAAGTACAGGGATATCCTGGACGAAACCCTTCTCCAGAGTGCTCAGGACCTCAGACTTTGCCGAAGGTTTACCTTCCAACAAGACAATGACCCGAAGCACACAGCAAAAATAACGAAGGAGTGGCTTCACAAAAACTCTGTGACTTTTCTTGAATGGCCCAGCCAGAGCCCTAACTTAAACCCAACTGAGCATCTCTGGAGAGACCTAAAAATGTCTGTCCACCAACGTTTACCATCCAAACTGACAGAACTGGAGAGGATCTGCAAAGAGGAATGGCAGAGAATCCCCAAATCCAGGTGTGAAAAACTTGTTCATCTTTCCCAAAAAGACTCATGGCTATATTAGATCAAAAGGGTGCTTCTACTAAATACTGAGCAAAGGGTCTGAATACTTAGGACTATGTGATATTTCAGTTTTTCTTTTTAAAAAATCTGCAAAAATGTAAACAATTCTGTGTTTGTCTGTCAATATGGGGGGCATTGTGTGTACATATTAATGAGGAAAAAAAATAACTGAAATGACTTTAGCAAATGGCTGCAATATAAAAAAAAATGAGTGAAAAATTTAAGGGGGTCTGAAAACTTTCCGTACACACTGTATATATATATATACACACACACAAAAAAGAATTTAATTATAGGAAGCATTCCAATTAATTGATTTATTTTTATTGTAAGTTTTTTTTTTTAGAAATACTGCACATTTACATTTTTCTCCTAAATAAAGTCTTGTAAATAATATTTCTGGTAAATACTCTTTTAAAAAGTGTTTTTTTGATTATAATTTTAATATTAGTAGACTTTAACACGTGGATATGCTGTCATTCTTACACTATAATTCTGAACTTTGATTTCAGTGATTTGGACTGAGATGGACACTTGCTTCTTGCACTTTATGTTGCACTTCACTTTTGCTTTAAAAAAGGACTTCATAGAAATTTGGATTTCATTTGGTTTAATAAAATATAGTTTAATAAAATATTCTTAAGTTAAATTGTTGATTTTTTGTGGGAAATTAATCGTTTAGATGAATCGATAATTAAGTCGATAGATTAATCAAAATAAAAAGTCATTAGTGGCAGCCCTAAAATTAATATTGGTGCATCTCCCCAAAAAGAAAATGAGAATAAAAGAGTTAGAATAAAAAAAAAAAAGAAAAGAAAAGAAAAAACACTCTAAAGTGATGCTATTGGCAGCGCTTGCCATGTGGCTATGCTAATGTCAGTCATGTTAAAGTGTCAAGATCAGACCATCAAGCTCTCTAAAAAGTGGGACCAACAACATGACATGCACCACCAGGATGAAAACACGGTGTCTCTATTCATGACAGACACATCAGGGTTTAGTAACTTCCATCTGGTCGGAGGTCAAAGAGCATTTCGAAACCTAGTAAACAAAGCATGACCGAACAGTTTGCAATGCATGAATGCTGCATCAAAGGGCCTGGGATACACAAACAACTGGATGTGTGCTCTCTTTCCAAGTGCACCATACCACCAAACCCTTCAGGTTGCTCATTAGTCCAGGAATCTGGCCAATTAGATCTTCTTCAACTGAAGCAAGAGCAAGTCCGCTCCAAATGGGGGCCAGGCATTCATGCGATCTAAAACACACCGACAGAAAGCAGATGTTCATACTTGCGGTCATTCCTCAGGCCACAGATGAACATGGGTCTCGGTCAAGATTTATTACATATAGGGATGTATGAAGACCATAGACTTAGGGGAAAAATAATCACAACTGCAGCTGCTAGTGATGAAACATTGGCCCACTTATGCTTTCAGATGCTGTGCAGGAGGTTGCACTTAGTTGTGCATTATTTGCGAACCATTAGTCTTGTTTACTGTGAGGCTTCAAGCAAGCTAAGTGGGAAAACGTGCAAAAAAAAGTGATGGCATAAGAATAAATGGTTGACATTGGGCAAAGTCAAAGTCTCAAATTTGAAAGCACTTTAGCTGAATGATTCACTCCACATCTCCCTGAAGCAAAAACAGATTTATTAAAGCAGAGGAGAGGCCAGTGTGTAAGGACTTTAAACTGTATGGAAAAAAATAAAAAAAGAAAAACAGAAGTGTTGCATAAAGCTTATTATGGGCTGGTGGCAAAACCTGTCATTTGGTTTCAATGGGTGTGCCTGCACAGATATGATAGTGCCTGCATTTTAAAATAAGGCCAATGTCTTTCACACTTCTCTAGGTATGAAATAAACTGCTAAAATGCACAATACAGGATATGAAAAACCATGAAAACAGCTAAAATTAGGCACAGCTACCGTTTTGTTTATCTTGAGGACAAAAAAAACTGAAGGCAGCAAATCCGGGAAAAACAAGTTGATATTTTCAGGCAGTACCAAACATTTTCCCTTTGCACATAAAAACACGCAACAAATTATCATTCCAAAATTATGCAAATTCAGCAAAGCCAAGGACCCAGAAACCGCATGGAGGGACTCTCTCACCTGCCCAACTTTAGGGTTTATAATGCAGGAATCTGAGTACAGACCGCTGGTTATTTGAACAGCACACACAATCCATTGAGGCCAGCCAGACTTGGGTCCCGTCACTCGGCCTTCTGTTAAATGCAAGCGGATTGTTATGCAACTGCCCTGTGTATATCGGTTTTCCTGGGTTTTAACACTGTTTCCAATGTTCTGATACCATTATCCTTCTGGTGGTTAAACTGCCTGTTTCAAAACCCAGAGCTAAATGGGGAAACCTGGAGCTGATCTGAGCACAATCAATTTTGCAAAATTACAAATTTACTCCTGTCACTTAAAGGGACTTCATCAACTGTACTGGGTCTCTTAAAAGCAATCTCCCACAATCTGTGAGAGAAATTAATTTAGACATGGAAAGTAGAGCTGGGTATCGATTCAGATGATTCGCAAGCTCTCGATTAAATTCTTAATTTTTTGATTAAATTCAGTGAATATAGTTTTAATACAAATGCTATTGATATTTACAAAAAAAATTAACAGTAAACATCAGTAGGGCTGTAGCTATCGATTATTTTAGTAATAGAGTATTCTACAGATTATTCCATCGATTGAGTAATCGGATAAATAACCATTTTTTTATTAAATAGCAATACTAAATATACAAGAGATAATAAGATAGATCTCTTAAAATAAACAACTAATTGTTTCCTTTTTAGGAAAATAAATATTTTTACTGCTGAAATTACATACATTAATAACCTGAAAACTAAACCCATTTAATGCCTTTAACTGCCAAATTACATTCAAAATGCAGATATATCAATAAATAAAAAAATAATAAAATTCTAATAAATACAAACTCATTTTTTGGCTTACTTAAAAATTACAGTACAAACTAAACTAATGCATAAATCAAAATATAGTAATAATAATAATTATACCAAAACATTGCATTTATGTCGTGCAACTTAACTTTCAAGTTTCAGCCTAACTAAAGCTCAAGCATGACATCTAATTTAAACTCTCTTAATATCCCTATGTCGACTGGTGGTGTTTGTGTCCTGTAAACGTTTTTTATTCTTCATATTCTGTGTGGTCAGTTAACAGCAGTGATAGAAATTATCTGTTCCAATAAGTTTAAATTGATTTTACATTTTATGGGCATTTTTCACCTTTATAGCCTTTTTTTTTTTTTCTAAAATGTGCTCATACTTTTGAGTCAAAATCTTACTTTAAGCAAGTCAACCACTTAAATAAAAGACATTGGCGGAACCAAACAATGAATATCAGTATCAAATTCATCTTGCAATGCAGAGGAACAAGAAGCTGCATGATGCATTTCCCTACCGAGGCATGAATGCAGTTAACCTGCCGTTACAAATGCATAAATAATTTTTTGATATATTAAACATAAAACATTTAATACTGATATTTGAAATAATTTAAAAACAAATATATAGCTCCTTACAGATGATGCGATTTAATTTTTTTCTTTCTCTTTGAAGTGTTACAGCTCTTGGTGCATAAAGAAGATCTGAAAAACTTGCAAAGACTAAAGTCTCAAAACCAAAGACGATCACGCTAGGCCGCTGTGTTTTTCGTTGTGAAAGTGAAACTACTTTTTTTTGGCCTTCCAAAAGAGACACGACTAAATCATGGTTAAGTTGTATTTACAACACTGTTCCATAACACTTCAACCCAAATACCTTCCTATGTGTCCAGCGCATTAATGAGGACTGTGTTCCTGATCCTGGAGAGTAGAATCCATAGCCTGCCACCGACGCAAGTACGTTTTTTATTTAAAGAATTTACCCTGACGATCAAGCGATTTTTGAGCAGTGTAGAGTATCCTTGTAGTTTGTCATTCTCCGATCCAAATCGACGGGTTTTTAGGTTTACAGCTGCATGATGCAATGCCGCGTAAAAGACAGTATAAAGTCTTATAATCTATGTATGTCCACTGGTGCAACAATCCTAGTTTATTGGGTTTTAATGTTTTTTGTCTGTCGCCCGGCTGGGACAATACATCCAAGATTGTAAGGAGTAAATTTCCGTCACCCAACATGTATCCGGTCATCAAAATGCACTGGATACGGGCAAATCACAGCACACCTCGTTTTTTCAGACAGATGAGCTTTGTAAAATCTATGCATTTCAGAAAAGTGGGGCATAGAGGATAAACAATAATGTACATTATATGGAAAAAATTCTAATAATTTCATCACCAATACACAAAATAATGTTCTTTATGCACATCTATACCCATTTAATGTGGAATTAAAACCACCAGTAGGTGTCAGCGAGTCACTGTTAAGTGAGTCATTGCGACTGAACCGAATCATTTTAAATGGTTGATTCATTCAGGAACTAAACACTGTCATGTTGCTTAGTGACGCAAAACAGCGCTGTGGCTGAGTTTGGAATTTTTTGTTGGCAAAATAAAGCAAAAACAGGCAATATAGTGTCTAAAACGTAAGTCTCATAATATTACCTTCTTGTTTGTTGAACTGTTGAATAAAATCACATTTGTAATCATGCTGATTTTAGAGGTGAAAACTGGCACTCTTCATGTGATATTGACTAACTTACTTTCTGTGGTATTTTTATGCACAATGGTGCTTAGTTTTTCACAAAACATAGCTAATGTAGGGACATCATAACTAACCACCATATTGATTTACGGTCTTAAATATCTCCAGCGCTTTTTTTTTATTTTTAATTCTGGTCCCTGTTTTTATACAGTCTACGGTCTGGTCCAGCGTTTATCGGGTTGTGCGTCAGTAATAATAGTCCGTGGGGAAACACGGTGTTCCGTGTGTAGTTACAGTAAATGGACTAAACGAAGCATTTGCCTCGATTTTTTGTATTCGAGGAATCGTTTCAGCCCTAAACATCAGTTTACAAATGGAGAATTAATAAAAAGACATTAAGAACCACATGCCTGTATTTTAAACCTATTCTTTTTTTGTATAGGGTCCTTTTTTTAAACAATAATAGGGCCATATAAAATGTTCTTAATTTTTCTGGTAATCAGATGACAGCATAAAACTTAATTTAATTGATCCTAATCATATGAAAATTAAACCCTTTTATTTTTTTTAGCAAACAAAGTGCTGCACAACAGAGGTTTACTGTTCAAATTAAAAAGAAAACAGATGTGATTATTCTTTAAAAATAAAGATGTATTAATATTTATTAGCAGTAGTAGCATTGAGTCTTAAGACCGCTAAATAGTAATATATTCTGACAGTTTCTTAACGTTAAACCGGACTTTTATTTTGACGGGTTGCCTTGAAGAACTTGCAGCTGCTGTGTATGTAATATGACGGTAGTTTTCTCAAATACCAACGGTACCAGCTAATGAACTGACCTCAGATCAGCTGGAGGATGACATTCGTTTCATATCATTTAGTGAAAACGCAAAGCTGAAAACACCGAGGCGTCACGCGCTTTGTATGTGTGTATAAACAAAACAGGTGCGACCGCCTCCCCCACTCATCATTGTGGAATCATGGCACCTTATGCTGGTATCAATGCTTCCGCAATTTTATAGTTTACTATAGCATTTCACCCAAGCATTGTCATCACTCGTATGGCCATGATAAGTACTGAATGAATAACAGCTCTGTTGAAACCTCGCGGAAGGAAATGGGTGACTCTAGTCGAAAGACAATATAACGATGCACGTTATCAGATTTGTTTTAATTGATGTGCTGAAATAATACCGGAAAGATCGATTTAGCGGCTTTTTGAGATCGATATGATCGGCGCAATGTTAAAAAATTATTAATCGAAATTATTTTTTTTGCCCACCCTAAGGAAAAGAGGACTTTAGCATGCTGCTGATTGGATACTTCAACTACTTTTTAGTGAAGAAGATCTCTATATTCGCCAAACGAAGGCAGTACGTGTGTCAAGGAAACAACATGATAAGTCACTTCAGGAGGCCACAACAAAGCGGCCGCATATACCCTTTCCTGTAGCAACGAAACGGAAGCAGGTACCCACTTTACTGGAACCCAACACACACTGACCTAAGTACCTCAGTGATTTATTAATGGGCCACAGTGGTTATTTAACAAGGGCCACTATAACATTACCACCTTACCACTAGGGGGGGGGGGGGGGGGGAGGGAACAGCTAGTACTACATGATATTGTTTCTGCAACAGATCCATTGCCCGATTTTCCAATTTGCCCAATTCACAACTGAACTTATCAGTTTCAGACAAAATAGTTTTGGAGGGTCAAAACAGTGACTTTAAATAAGCACTTCTCAGATTATGCTTTTTTTCCTGCTTATTTCATGCACAATGTGGATAAGCTACAACACGTAAACATGTCAAGAGCATGGATGCACTTTGCTAGCAAAAATGTTGATAGATTGCCAAATTTATTTGGCTGAAATCAGTGATGGTGCTACACCGGGGGGGCTATAGCCCCGTCAGAATTTTGAATGGCCCCGGTTTACTCTGACGTCATCAATATAATAAATTTTCTTAGCACCCCCGCCCCCCCTTATCCTGTAGAGAAAAAATTCTGGCTCCGGTGACCTGGCTGAAATTCGAGAAGGCGCTTTTTTTCAAGACTTTAATTTATCAACAGCATACAGAAGCATACCCAAATATACAAATTTAATTACCAAAGGTTTTTGGTTTCAGTTTTCGGCTAAATAAGTTTAGTGGACAGTCCGATCAGCTGAGACTAAAACGGGGGGGGTTGAAGTTCCACTCAAAATATCACTCTCTAAGTGGTCGTGTACTGAATTGGTCTCTGGGGTTTGACACAAACTCAGACACCGGTAGTGTTGTTCTCCAAAGGGTGACAATATAAAACAGCTTGCCGGGGGCAGTCGCAAAATGTTGGTGTGTTGTTCTCTGTCCGGGCACATGGGTACGTGTCACGCATCGTGACTAAAATAAATACTTGTCATGACAACCTCACATACCACAGTGAGTCCATGAACAACGAGATCCACCCAAAATTTAGCTGAGCCAGATCTGTACTGGGAACAAGCTATGGATTCTTACGGCATCGATCATGCCGACAGAAACCGGGGACAAATGGAAATCAGAAGCACACAATGCCCTTTTCCCCCACTTTGGGATGCAAACATGTTCTGAACGCTACAGATATAGGCCACAATGTGGGGCTTTTATCAAAAAGCAATCACAGCAATATCTGACATGCAAAGACAGCAATATATAAGAGTATTTTGATGAAAGTTTGATTAAATAATTAACAATTAGGTTTAACAAAATTCTTGAACACTAATTCAGTTATCCATAAGCACTTGTTTGTTTATATAACAAAATATGCACTTTATAAAACAAAAGCACAACAAATAGAAGGGGAAGATGTTAAATTAACACTTTATATTACAATGATAATGTTAAAAAAAACATTACTTGTGACTAATTAATTACAATAGCAAACAAAGCACAATTACAAACCACTCAAAATAATTGTACATGTTGTTTGTTAAAATTACTCAGTACTTATGTAATGTAAAGAGTCATGAACAAAATCCCAGAAAAAAAGAACAAGCGAGAGTGAATGATGATTCATAACCTTCTATAAAAACATCTGTTATCACTTCTTTTGAGTGCAAAGACAGCATTACCAACAGACACGTTCCTCAGTTCATCTCATTCCCATGCAAAGCAACACATTCACATGTGCCACCTGCATGGGCTGTGAGTTCATGCAGTTGCAGGCATCAAACTGTGGCAGTGCCAAAGTACAAAGAGTTCAAATGCCCTATTTAAACTAGCGCCTAGCTCCTCTTTATCTTGTTCGCTGATAGCTTCCCCACAAACCGTTTACAGAGACAGCCTGTACTCCGCACCGCAATGTCACATTACGTTCAAAACCTATTTTGTATGCCTTTCAGTGGCACAAACGTCTTAAAGGGACAGTTCACCTTTTGTTCACCGTTATGCTCCAAACCTGAACTATTTTCTTATTTTACATGTTTTGAAAAGTGTTTTTGTCCTCACAGTGAAAGTTATTGAGTTTAATGTTGTTTTGGACCCCACTAACAGACCAAAAAAGCTGAAAAAATCTTCAAAATACATATTCTACCATTCAAGAGTTTGTGGTCTGTAAGATTTATTCTATTTAATAATTTAAAAAAAAGTTTATTTAATGGAAAAATACAGTAAAAACAATAATTTAATGTCATAAGTATTACCATTTAAAATAACCATTTTCTATCCAAGTATAATGTAAACCATAATTTATTCCAAAGCTGAATTTTCAGCAGTCATTACTCCAGCCGTCAGTATCACATGATCCTTCAGAAATCATTTCTGATGATTATGTGGAATTGTTGATTTGTGCTGAAGAAACGTTTTATTTTTTCTAATGTTGAAAAAAAACGTTCCTTCGATATGATTTTGCTTATTCTGGATGGAAAAAAAGTTAAAAAGAGACTTAATTTGAAATAGGAAATACTTTGGCCATTATACTGTCTTACTGACACTTTTGTATCTTTTATGCAGCTTTGCAGGGATTAATAACATGTACTACATTTTCAAAAAAATAAAAAAATAATATATTATATATATATCTATATCGTATTATATCTATCTTTACCTGACGTCCACGGACTTTTGAACTTTTTGAAATTATAATAACGTATTGTGTACTTTGTGTTCTAAAAAGCAAGAAAGTCATACATCTTAGGAACAACATGAGGTTGAGATTAAATTTTTGCCTGAATCATCCATTTATTACAAAATATATATAGACCAGGGTTCCTCAAATCTTGGCCTGGAGGGCCCATGCGCTGCAGAGTAGCTATGCTCTATAATCGCCTGCCGATCAAAAGCCTCACACTTACACTGACTTGGATGTTCTAATGATC
This sequence comes from Sinocyclocheilus anophthalmus, assembly GCA_018155175.1. NCBI lineage: Eukaryota > Metazoa > Chordata > Actinopteri > Cypriniformes > Cyprinidae > Sinocyclocheilus > Sinocyclocheilus anophthalmus. The sequence continues at coordinate 202,426 of JADLZN010006374.1, forward strand.
TTCTTGTGCCAGACACTAAGGCAGTCAGTTGCTCAGGTGTGTTTGATTAGGGTTAGAGCTAAACTCTGCAGGAAAGTGGATCTCGTGGGCCAGATTTGAGGATCCCTGCTATAGACTGAAAGCATGATAGGAAATTTTGGGGTTAAAAAATACTAACTAAGTTTGACTTAGTTTGAGAACTTTTGAAAACACAAACATCAGGCATGTTCTAATTTAAGACGTAAGATTCCATGTTCTTCCATGTCCCATGAATCACTTCAGCAAACCACATTCTTCCTAAAGAAGTGCCAACCACAGAGACACAAAGTACAGCCATCGCGGACTGAACTGACCCCATTAGGAAAAAAGCAGACAAGAGGGAACCAAACTAGTCGAAAACTTTATGCGTCGTTTTTTCGTCGTTACATAAATTTATTACGGGTGTTACTCCATGGTGGATACAAAGAGAGCTTACCATCAAACTTTAGACAAAAGCTATAGACAGAATTACATAATTGTTCTGACAGGAAGTGCAGCTTAAGTAAACCTTCCTCAGTTTGACTTCCTCAAAACGAACACCACAAATTATATCTTTATACTTGCTACAAATTCCAAAAGACTATTTATGATTAAACAGAGACATGACAAGTAGGGATGCACCGAAATGAAAATTCTTGGCCGAAGCTGCACAAAATGAAACACTGGGCCGAAGGCCGAATACCGAACACAGTTTTTCACATTTTATTTCTTTTTTTTTCCCCCCCCCCAATGTTGTAGGCTAGTTTGCCCTTTTTTTTCACCATTGCATAAATTAAATAGCCAAAATATGCTTTTTACTGGTTTGTCCTGATTTTCAAATAAAAAATAAATGAACAAAACAACAATTTAATAAAGAGAGTTTAGTATAGATATATTAAAAAATATTTTTTGTAGTATGTATTAACACTAAAATTTGTTACATTTGCAGACATTTCCCAACAAAGCACAATTTAACTAAAATAATTAAGTAGTAAAAGGAATGGTGGACGTTGGCCATTTTGAGACGTGAACAGGCAGTATTTTTTACATGTACAATCAAATAAAGGCAGCCGTGCGAGAGCAGAAATTATTTATTTTACAGAAAACAGTAAAAATTACAATACTACATTTATGAAAAATGTTGATGGCCAGTTGTTACTGTTTTTGTTTTGTTATTTTGGCAGAAACCACAGGAAGATTCAGGGCTTCTTTTTAGCATTGCAGATTAAATGATCTCTTATGAATTTGGGAAGATGGTTGTACGCACGTTTAGGGTTGGTGCGAGTCTACAATTTGGCATCGGACGATGTACAAGTGATCGATGTCTACGAGACATCGGCTATGGGAGGGCGCGCAGAGGGGGGGTGTGCCTGAAGCATGAATCCTTATAAGGGAAAGCAAATGATTCCTAAAACCGTGACTACACCGGATGCGAGCGGCACGGCTCCACATCGTGATGTCTATCAGCCATCAGCGATGGACTATGGCATCGTCTATCGGGAGCGCCCACCCTAGCACGTATCACAGGACCACAGCCTTTAAAAAAAATTAATAAAATAAAAAAAAACGGTACTGAGCATACGAGTGACAGTTTAGCGCAGATTTTCCGCGGCTTTGACTTTGAACCTTGGCGCCGGAGTGGAATGTCGTGCAGGTACAGCGCTGTCAGAATACATGCAATTCGTGCGTGCATTAGAAAATATAACATTCTGCAGTTTATTTACTAATCGCTTGAGGCCATTTCACGATTTCAATCATCATTCAGTAGCCTAACCACCAGCATCAGCCACCTCTTCTTCTCATCGGAGACATGTGATGCAGCACTAAACAGTCTCTTGCTGTTGGTGCTTCGTGCTTGTAATGATTTCTGTGTCTTTCTCTGATAGATTTAAATACTTTCCCGCTGCCGACATGTTTGCTGCATTAGTGCGTGCCTCTATTTGATCAAGTCATTGTTCGGTACATATTATTCAGCCTTTTTGCTTATTCGGCCAAACACCGAAAGAGATTTTTTTGCTATTTTCGGCCGAATAATTTCGGTTGCCGAACATTCGGTGCATCCCTAATGAAAAGTAGTCAGCCTAATAAAAGGAAACAAAAAAAAACACAGCTTACCTATAGTAGCGAGACTGCAGGTACGTCGAACACACAGCTTTGGAGACGTGGCTGGCAGAGCCAAAGTCAATCACTTTCACACGGAAGGGTTGCCTCACAGGATCTACCAGCATAATGTTCTCTGGTTTAAGATCGGCATGGATCAGGCCCAAGCTTTTGAGCTTCCTAAGCGCCGTGGCCACCTGTTGCAGAATGGGCCTAATCACCTTCAGTGGCAACGGACTGAACTTGTTCTGCTTGAGGAAGTCGTACAGGTTCTGCTCCAGCATTTCGAACACCAGACAGGTGTGGTTTCTGTGCTGGAAGCACTCGAAAGCCCTCACCAGGTTATGCTCCTCTGCGTTCTCCCCGCTAAGTCGGGCCAGGATGCTCACCTCGATCTGGCCCTGGCGGGCATACGATGGGTGGTTCTTCAGTATCTTCACTGCCATGATCTCATTGGTGCCTCGCTTCCAACATTTGACCACCTGACCGAACGTACCACGTCCCAAGAACTCCAACACTTCGTAGGTGTGCTTCATGGAGCACAGCACTTCATGTTGGACTAACTGATAGTCGCCATCGACTGTCCCATTCACGGCTCTCGTCCCGGTTCCGTTCTGCTCAGGCGGGGCCGCGCCTACCACGGTGGTGCTCCCAACGTTTGTTTGCAACATGGCAGGTAGAGTCGAATGCTCCTCTACTATCTGCATGATGCTCTTGCCGTTCTCAAGCTCAGCCCCTTTGCATTTAAACCCACATCTTTGGGTTCTGGCAAACGAATTCAAACCACCGTTCCTCTCGATTCTCTCCACCCCTTCCGGAGCACCGCCACTGTTTCTACTACTACTACTACTACTTTGGCTGTTTTGGCCACTGTCTCCACTTTCTTCTTCAACTGCCGCGGCCGCTCTGGAGAAATACTGAAGGTCGCCCTCCGATGCCACACGTTTGTATGGCGAGGAAGCCCTTCCGAGGAGCTCCCGTGGAGCTGTTTCAGTCTGTTTCGAGATGTCCCATGCGGCACAGGGTTTCTCGCTGGTTAAAGCTTCGATTCTCGATAAAGGTATAATATCCGTAGGGTGCGCAATGCCTAGATTCACACCGACCACATAAGTGCGAGGGATCTTCTCATGGTAAACACAGCTGCTGGGATCGATTTTCTTCGCTCTGCAAAAGGCACTTGTCTGGGGTTGATAAACATGTGGTGGGCAGACCGTAACCTGTGAGGCCATACCTATAAAAGGAGAGAGGGGAAGAAAAGTGTTAAGTCTGTGTTAGACATTTCCATGATGCTGTTTACATTTTTATACAGTCATAATCATCAAAACAAAACCTCCTATTATAAAAGATTCAAAACAAGCAAGATGGCTTGTTGAATGAATTACATGTTAAATACAGGGCAAATAACAAAGAAGATCTCACTAACTCCTGAAGGGAAAGTTTATAAAGCTTAAAAAGCATTTTAAGTGTACCATGGGGTAACACATAAAAAAAAAAAGAAAAAAAGAAACTGCAAATACAACTGTGATTTATAAAAGGTGATTATTTTTAAAGGCATCCCAGGGAAAGTAAGTGTGCTTGTTTGTAGGGCTTCATAATTGGCCAAAAGTTGTATGATTATTGTGTCAACACAATATAACTAAATAATATGGATAATAATATTACTTATGATAATACATTATGAAATTAAAACTCCAATGAATTATTATTAAATAATATAAAATTAAATTATTAAAATAGGCAAAAATATGATTATATACTATTTTACTGCAAAATAAAACATTTAGTTCAAATTACAATTTATTTTACTGCAAAACTGTCAAATTGCAACACTAATATTTATGCCTTAATTTCTTCATTTTTAAACCCTGAACAACTGAGGTTTTGCTTTAGAAAAAAGGTTCTTGCCTTTTGGCAATAGGTTTCTAAACTTCTCATAAAAAAAATAAGTATTCACCTAGACGGTAGAGCGTAGCAGGGGGTTGCAACGGCCGCCAATAGGTTGGTCGGCGAGTGTTGCATTTCAAATGCACGTTATAATCAAAGCAATTGCAGCAATTTCAGAAATGGAGATTGTGTAAAGTAGTAATTCTGAACCGAGACACTAAAAACACTGTTATGATCTGCATGTGTATAATTGAACACTTCACTCTAAAACACGCACATATATTTATTTAAATAAATTTCAGCCTTTGCAATTTGATTAATAAGCCAAATAGCGATTTTGATTTTTGTTTTGATTAATCGTTCAGCCATCGTGTACAATAAAACCAGTGATATCATATTAGCAGATTCAGACAGACAAGTGACCAATGGGGATTAGCTGTCTTAGTTTCGTGGGAGACAGACTACTTATGCTGGCACAACATATGGCACAAGTTCAGACACGAGGACAGGTGTGGCTCTGACACACCCACATACTTACTCTCTCATACACTTATAAGCCAGCTAACACTTAGAGGTTATAAAACAAAGGGGGTGCAAACATACCACGTTGTTTAATGGAGAATGCACATCTAATGGATTCACTTCCAGGGCCGTTATATAAGGCCTAATTCATTCACACTACCACACCAAACTCCAGGTTTAAATCATGCATTTCTGTTTCAATTAGGTCTATATTCCTGAATGTGTAAACAACATCTAGGTTTGCAACCAGAGACTGACTCAACAGCTTTAAAAGGACAGTCCCATCTGGAGGAGTGTTTTTACGAGGCCTGTCCTATAGAAGCGTAATCCCCCAGTAGCAAGGAGGCACCAGCAAAGGTTTAGGGTTACAGGTCTCTCTACTGTTTTCAAACGCCACTGCCTTCTGCTATAAGCAGGTGGCAACTGACCTTTTTCCATGTCAAGACCTAATTGGGTTAGGCAAGAGATGGCACAGGAAAAACACCTGTTGATACTGCAACTGCTGGGGCTATAAAAGTTTAACGGCAGGAACTGATTGGGAAGTAAACTTTACTGAATTGACAGGCATATATTTTCCCAGTAGGGCTGAAACGATTAGTCGACATTATCGACAATAAAAAATTGTAGACAAATATTTTTGTTAGTTGTTTGATCTCATATGACCTTATGTGATGCAATTCAAGAGAAGACAGAGCAAACGCAGCCAAACCTGAGGCTGCTGAGTGGCGTTTGGATGAATATGTAAAATATAGACTGCGCGCTTTCCTCTTCAATAACAAAATAAGACACATCAATAAACTGACAAGCGGGGGAGTGAAACAGCAGCAGTTTTAAAACGGCATCAGATTCAAGCGATGTGGATTGTTTTGCACGCCCCCCCCCCCCCCGCCCCTTGCTCCCGCGGTGGGCCCCCCCCCCCCCTCTGTCTTGTGAACTGCCATCCGCCCCCCCCCCCCCCCCCCCGCGCTAGTAAAGTGCTCCCGTCACCCCCCCCCCCCCCCCCCGCCCCCCCATCTCCCCCCGCCCCCCCCCCCCTCCACCCACTGCCCCCCCGTCACACCACGAGCGCGCCCCCCCCCCCCCACCCCCCCCCTCCGCCCCTTCCCACCCACGAGCTCTGCAGTTCAGTACTCCAGTAAAGTCCAGTCACGTTACGTTTATTTATATAGCACTTCAAGCAATAGACAGCCTTAAATCAAGCAGCTTTACAGCATTATTAAACATGAAAAACCAGTCAGTGTCGCTTTCCGTTAGAATTACAACCTGATTTTCTGTTATAAAGCAGCTCTCCAGTGAGGATGATAAAATCGTTTTTTTTTTTTGTTTTTATTAGTGGGGAAAAAAACATTTAATTAAAGTTATAGTTTGGTTTGCAGAGAACAAAGCTTGATCTAGCTCAGGACTGTTTTGATTTATCATAACCCTATAAGGTATTTTAAGAGCGATTATGTTGTGAATATTAATTTATCCAAAAATAAAACGTCTTATCACAACCTTTATTTTGTTTCTTATCCATATGACTTACAAAAAGAGATGTTAGGCAGAATGATGTGTCATTCAGTTACCTTTTCATATAGCTAATTAAATGGTGAATAAGAGTTTATCTGCCATCTCATTTTGTGTGCGAAATATATTTTTGTATAAATTAATTGTATAACCGTAATTACATAATATGACTTTCAAAAGCTGAAGTGATTACCTTAATTTATTTGTTAGAATATGTATAACTCAGTATTTTAACTAATTGCAAAAGCTGAATAATAAATAAATGTCTACCGATTAATCAGCGAAATAATCGACGATTAGTCGATTAATCAATCTAATAACTGTTAGATTAATCGATTACCAAAATAATCGCTTGTTGCAGCCCTATGTCCCAGTGATGAAAAGTGATAGCAATATCAACGAGGAACTTATAATACTCCGGTTTCATTATGTTGTAATACATGTTTTATAAAACTACAACAACATTTCTTTGGAGTATTCTTTTTCATATTGAAATAGGGCTGAAATGAAATTCCATAATTCTTCCAAGATTCTTTTTCAAGTCACACACACGTAACATATAAAATGCACAAAAATGCACACACACACACATATATACATATATATCTATAACAATTAGTAAAAATTAAACCTAATTATTTAATAAAACATTCACTATAAAAATACTTAATAACATACAGTAAATATATTTCGATATTTATATATATTATTATAAAATAGGTTCATATTTCTAAACGTAATGTAACTTGTAACTAGTAATTCAATTGAATTTGATTTCAAACTAAATGAAATCATTATAATATGAATTCATAAAATAATATTTCACAAAATAATATCAATGTAATAAATAAGTTTAACGTAAACAGAACAAGTAGATACAACTATATTTAATACATTATAAAAATAACTGGCATTTCAATAGAGTAATTAAATAATTTGCTAAAACATAATATAATGCAATAATAACAATATGATGAACTTACGTTCCTCTATGTTTCATTATGCTGTAATACATGTATTATAAAATTTCAACACTTTGCTCTTTGGCATATTACAAAATAAAAAAATACATAAAAATAATCAAAGAAATTTTACAGCGGACCATAACTAGGGGGAAAAAAATCTATATTTACTTCAGGTCTGGAAATTCCATAATATTTCCAGGTTTTTCATAAGAGTAAGAAGCTAAATGATGTTCTGGAATGAACAAAACTTTCCCTGCCAAAAACATACATGAAATAATCACTGTTATAATATTAAAGAACTGTTTAAAAATCTTTTCTGAGAACATTTCTACAGGAAATGTATGAGGGATTATATTTCAATGTGTAGACAGGAAATGCAACTTGCGTTTTACATAAGATATTTTTAGGTAACACTTTTGCTGATTCTTACCAGCACACTGTCAAGTCACAGAAGAAAGAAGAAGTCAGCTGCTAACAGATAACCAGGCCTGTGCATTTTAGGAGGATTGAGCAACATGTCGCTTGATTATAACGTTAGTACAAGATCAACAACTGGCGAGTTCATCCGAGAAAACTCGCTCAACCTACAAATCACATGCACGAATACGAACAACTTAAGTGATTAACGCTTAAATACATCAACTGAACTTCTTTATGTCATGCTTTTAAGCAACAGGATTTAGGCAAACATTATGGGTTTGGCTGGTTACCAGCAAGTCTTCGCGAACATTTAAAGATTAAAAGTTGTGGGACAAAAAAAAAAAAAGTTTGTTTTATTTTATGAATTTTTTTATTATTAAAACCAGAGCCTAAATAGCTACCAAAACACATTACCAACCCCTGCGAAACATTGCTTTCAAGTTTTTGGCAACTTTTTTCGCAACAACTACGCGCTCGAGATCACAACTCCGAAGTCGAGCCTGATTTGATATCTTCACTACTGACTATTAGACACGTATTTATGCATTTACAACTCGTTAAAATCTTCCTTACCTTCACAGACAGCAGCTGTGGTCAGACTGCGGGTCTTTTGTGAACATGTTCGGGTTTAATTCGCACCCACTACATGCTCGACGCGCTCGCGCTGCCATCTTGTCCTCTCGCTGGACGACGAGGGAGAAAAAACACAAGCTCCCCTCATTTTCAACTGCGCATAACTCGCCTGCTAAGCCATCAACGGGAAACGAACAGGGTCCAGCTTAGAGCTAAGGATATCCGTTTCGGTCAAGGAAGGTTTTTGTCGTCATGTCGAGGACGTTTAAGTCCCCCTGGTTTGTTTCCTCCTGACGGCGACGGACAAACTCTCTCTGTCAGATCAACTTGCTCGAGCTCTCTCAGCTGAGCTCGCGCGGCTTCTTCCTGCGAGTTTGAGTGCGGTGAGTCAGAACTGCTGCGCAGCTTTACTGCCGTGAACAGGACTGGAGACTCAACGCAACACAACACAACATGAAACGCCCACGGAAGCAGGACGCAGTTCTGTTGTATAGCGGCCCCGTCTGGTGGGGATATGCAGTCCGTAAGGTGTTTTGGACAATGCATAGGTATATACAAAATACATTTAAATGTCATAATATAATGTATATATACTATAAAAAATAAATATTTGCATATGTCAATTAAACATTTTTCTACAAAATATAAAAACATATATTTCTACATATAATTAAATATTTTGCAATATCTTAAAGCGTTGTTTTCCAACTATTTTGATAGAACTGAAAATGTTTTTAGTATTAGTACATTTAAATCAAATATTACAATAACTGGTGCTCTCTCCTGTCTATATGTATGTCCAGAATAAACTGTATTTATTTAATCCTGATAGTAATCAATCTAATATTACAATAATAAATCATAAAATAATATAATGTAATAAACCTACTGATGTATGTCAAATATATAAATGGATGAAACTATGTATAATATAATGTAATGTAACATAATGCCAAGTGAATTGCATAAGTTGAAAAAAAAACAGTAAACCCAGTCAGTGTTTTCTTCACACCTCCATTAACCATTTTTATTGGCAGCCAGCATTCCGTTTAAAATAACCATTAATACTGCATTGAAAAGACACACTTTAGAAGTCTATGAGAGTAGAACAGATGTGCAGCTGGTGAATACATGTGCTTGTGAGGTGAAGGTGACGTCACATGCTCAGTGTTGACAGAAACATTTTTATTTATTTTTTTAAATCAAGAATTCTGTAAAAGACCGTGCTTGGTGTTCCAGGTGTCCCATGAATGCGGGAACAACATGGGAATAATCTGTAGGTTAAAATGAGCAGTAAAGAGAAAACTGTGCACTTAAATATGGGTGGCACTTCACAAACTAAGGCACCAGTCTAATGCTGTACTGTACACCCTTTTCCTCACACCCAGAAACCTCAATAACACCTTTGCGGAAGGGATCAGGCTACAACAGAAAGCGTTTGAAACTACTTACAATGTTGTTGGAAGTGAATCTTTTGTAAAATGCAAGTATTCTTTTTATATTTTGTTGCAAACAATTACAGTATTTGCAAGGCTCTCCTCTATTACATTTCAGTACACTATTCACTATCAGTCATTGCCTAAACTAATCCAAGCTTTAGACAATTCAAATGTCTTGACACATCCATAAATATTCCCTGATACAGAATGCAATGAGAGGAGGTCAGGACTGTTAACCATTAAATATGTTAGTGCTAGCATGTGAGCTTTGAGGGGTTAATTAGCTATTTTACCGACACTTTAATTTGTACATAGCTACAGAATGTGAAAGCCAGGACAACTAGTTGTAAGTCAGGTGTTTTGTTTACACATCTAAACTTTCCCCTTGTTTCAGAATGTCTTGGAGGATCTTGTGGTAGAACGGAGAGTAAACTAGCTTGTTGAAAGTCACCAAACGTCCCAGCTTAACGGCAATCTCCTCTAACTCTTTGCTGATGGGTGTCAGACCTCCAGGGAGAGCCGGGGCACTCCGGTGGGCACTTGACTCCAGGAAGCCAAGAAGGTACATCTGGATTCGTGAGTCTGATAGAGAAAGTAGTTTTAGATTGGAGTTCCTCACTTCCAAATAGAATCCAACTGCTTTATGGGTTCTACCATGCTTACCAATGACCTTGCGTATGGGGTTGTCCTCAGACTTCGCAGCTACGATTTGGCCTTTCAATGCGTTCTCTCTATCTGAGGAAAATGGGGAAAAGCCATGCTGAGACAAGCATCCTCTGAGCTCCACACACAATTTCTCTGCAACCGCAGCAAAGGTTTCATCTGCTTTAAAGGACCTATTAAGGAAAAGTACAATGGTTTTGTCTGCAGAAGTGTGAGGCATTAGAAACACAGTGTAATTTCATCTTTAAACATACAGAGTGTGCATCTCCGCTATCAGAATCTTAATGGTTTTCTTCAGTCTTTCCATGAGGCCTGGGAGTCCGGAAATGGCCTCGCCAGCACTGTTGAGACGTTAAGTGGATGAGCAGGCACCTGATGGAGACGACCAGTGACAGTGGCTCCGCTCCTGTTGATCTCCTGAAAATTGCCCTGATCCATGAGAAGAGTCTGTTTGATCACAGGAGGGAGAAAAATCGAGGAAAAAAAAAAAAAAAAAAGGGTTAAAATAATAGTTTTGGGGTCAATGACAAATTAGACTGTCCACAAAAAGAAGAATAGTTTAAAACACATGTGCTAGTTATTAGAAATTAAAATTTTAATTGGTTTTGAAAAAAAATAAATAATATAAATTATAAAAAATATTAGAAGATATATATTATATAGATATAGTAGATTATATACTATATATATATATAACAATAAAGAAAGTTTAAATTAATAATCAAAATGTCATGGGCGTAACCCTTAGTAAAAAATAATTTCCCATCCACTTGAATATATGTGAGTGTACAATATATATAATATATAAGAAATATATATATCTATATATAATTCAAATCATCTAATTCGAAGGTGGGGGGTCTGTAAGATTTTTTTTAAATGTTTTTGAAAGAAGTGTCTTATGCTCACCAAGGTTGAATTTATTTGATTAAAATATAGTAAAAACAATAATATTGTAAAATAATATTACAATATTGAAGAACGATTTTCTATTTTAACATACACCGATCAGTCAAAACATTATGACCACCTTCCTAATATTGTGTTGGTCCCCCTTTTGCTGCCAAAACAGCCCTGACCCGTTGAGGCATGGACTCCACAAGACCCCTGAAGGTGTGCTTGGATATCTGGCACCAAAATGTTAGCAGCAGATCCTTTAAATCCTGAAAGTTGCGAGGTGGGGCCTTCATGGATCGGAATGATTGTTCAGCACATCCCACAGATGCTCGATTGGATTGAGATCTGGGGAATTTGGAGGCCAAGTCAACACCTCAAACACGTTGTTGTGCTCCTCAAACCATTCCTGAACCATTTTTGCTTTGTGGCAGGGGGCCGTTTCCATGAAAGGGTGTAAATGGACTGCACAGGCTTAGTAGGGGTAGTGTCAAAGTAACATCCACATGGATGGCAGGACAAGGTTTCCAAGCAGAAACTGCAAAGCATCACCGGCCTCCACAGCTTGCCTTATCCTATAGGGCATCCTGTGTATGGGTTCCCCAGGGCAAGCAACGCACACGCACCCGGCCATACACGTGAGGTAAACGAAATGTGATTCATAAAGACCAGGCCACCTCTCCATTGCTACGTGGTTCCAGTGCTGTGAGCTCACATGACACTGTTGGCGCTTTCGGCGGTGGAAAGGGGTCGCATGGGCAACCCGACATACGCAACAAACTGTGATGCACTGTGTATTCTGACACCTTTCCATCAGAACCAGCATTAACTTCTTGAGCAATTAGAGCTACAGTAGCTCGTCTGTTGGATCGGACCACACGGGGCAGCCTTCGCTCCCCATGTGCATCAATGAGCCTTGGCCGCCCTTGACCCTGTCGCCGGTTCACCACTGTTCCTTCCTCGAACCACTTTTGATAGATACTGACCACTGCAGACCGGGAACACCCCACAAGAGCTGCAGTTTTGGAGATGCTCTGACCCAGTCATCTAGCCACCACAATTTGGCCCATGTCAGACTTGCTCAAATCCTTACGCTTGACCATTTTTCCCGCTTCTAGCACATCAACTTTGAGGACAAAGTTCTCTTGCTGCCTAATATATCCCACCCACAAACAGGTGCCGTGATTAAGAGATAATCAGTGTAATTCACTTCACCTGTCAGTGGTCATAATGTTTTGCCTGATGTGTTGTGTATCTGTATACTGTATATGTAAATGTATTACTTAAATCAATTTGACATGATCCATGAACATTTTTCCAGGATTTTGTGATGCATAGGAAGATCAAAAGAACTGCATTTATTTGAAAAAATAAGAAATTGTGTCTTTTGTAACATTTATAAATACCTTTACAGTCACAAAAAATATACATCATTCATTGTTAAAATTCTTCATTATGATATCAGGACAGTTGTATCAAGATAGTTTGGACATATGCCTGTCAAAAAATATCTAAATGATTTTTTCCACAAAAAAAAAAATTTAATTCAGAAATTAGAAACATGCTTGTCATAAAAGAGCTGTATTATTGCATTTACCATTTTTTTTTCAATAAATTAATAGATATAATTAATAGATTTACTGTAAGTAACTAATAAGTTACCTCTGGAAAAGACTCAGCATCATGGTCCCACTTTAACAGGCGTAAATAGGCATGATTGTGTAGAGCAAGTTGAGCAGAATTTGGTGTGCATGTTGCTCCACCCTCCGTTCCTCCACCGGTTACATAATCTGCTGTGTCTTGGAGCCATTTCTGTGTGAAATCCAAAGCATCTGCAAACATGAATACATAACTGAATTAAAGAGATCAGCATTTACTAAAGTACATGAAGCTTATCCACATTTTTTAATGCCTGCATTACATACCATTTATTGATTTGGTATAATTACTATACAAGTAATTGATTTTCCTTACTGGGTTGTTTCTCTAGGAAGTCCTGAAATTTCTTCCGCTCATATTCTACCGACTGCTGTAAGAGGTGAGGTCGCAGGCTGCTCACAGCAAAGTTGGCCATATCGATTTTCATTTTGTCTAGCACTGCAAATATAGACCTGCAAATAAACATGATTTTATTTGGAGTTGGAGTCATGTGACCTTCACCTTGAACTGTTTAAGTGACTTACTTAAAAAGGGGCACAATGTCAGTGATTTCACGCAGCTGTCTGATGTCTTCATCACGACAGGGTGCGCAAAAGGTGCCCATCATGTCAATTATGAACTTGGCTACTTTATTGATGTCTAGAGCTCTGTTCTCAGCCTGCTGCTGAATCAATGAGAGATCCAGAGCCTCTTCAATTTGCCCTCTCAGTCGGCTCTGTCCTGGCAACAGAAAAGACAGCAGGGTCTGGAAAAACAGGGGGACAGAGAACTAATGAACACCTTCAAATATTTTTAGTTTGCTAAATGTGAACAAATATGTTAAGAAAGAATTAAATATATTCATATGTACAGTAAGTATGTGTTTACATAGCATCTAACTATACCCCATTATAAATACAATATTTTAATAAAACATTTTCTTTGTTTTAATGTCATTTGTCATTTTAATTCTATATAAATGTGTGTGTGTGTGTGTGTACACAGAATATATATTATAATATATATTTATACAGAATAACAAATGTAATTAATTTAATTAATATCAAATTATCCTGAGTCGTCTGGATTCTTTCCTTACCTCTTTAATTTCACCAACCAGTGGGATAGCATGGCTGTACGATGGTGGGTCATCATTCAGCTGTGACTCAAGGCAATCCCAAAATGCTTTGTGCATTATTTCTTTGACCTGTTTCTCCAAACTGAGTACACAGGAAAGATATGTTAAATCATGGCAAAACATTCTCAAATCAAACCATTTAAAATGTAGAGCAAAAAAACAAACAATGTGAATGTTTGACCACAATATGCAGCCCTTTAGAACCACTGCATTGCAATACATTATAATCAGAGTTTTAAACGGACACATTAACATTTCAAATATATGTTTAGACTAATGAATAACATTATGACCGTCTCATGATAACATTTATAATGTCTATTACCTTCCCTCTCCTGGCTCATAAGGCTTGACTTGAAAAGCACTGTTCAACACTATCTCATGGGCCAGTGCCATATTAGTGACTCCTTTGGCTGTCTCCATTAGCTCTTCCACTGACACAAATCTGGGTGGACTGGCTGTAAGTGTTCGAATGCAACATTAACACTGTTAGAGTTCAAACTGCCATACATTCCTTAAGTGAAATAATCAATTCTCTCCTTACACTGAGGGGTGAGTCTGTGAGGACTGGGAGTATTTCTTCTGATCCTCTTCCGGATCATCTCTTCCGATGTTTCCACAGGGTTTTCTGTCCCATCCTTGTCAATCTTGCTCTGCTCCTCCTTGGAGGACTCGTCAGATTCCTTGGGCATCTTCTGCTGAAAACAAAGAAGAAGCCTAGAAATTAAAGTAATCTTTCCATAGACTACAGCATCAGCAGCTCTATCCAATTCTATCATTAAAATGGCAACACTGAAAATGTTCTGCCAACGGTGTGACAGCGAGCTGTGTGTGAAGTTGTTTTGTTTTTATTTTTAAAAAAGAAGGAAAAGACTAGAATGCCTTTTAAAAGACAATAAACAATTTGTCTCTAGTAGACTCATCCCTCTACTTGTCACATTCAAATATATTTTTATTTCCATAAACTCGCTGTCTACACTGATCTGGTTTACTGTGACATAAACAACCACCCTGATCTCGTTACTCAAATCTGAGAGCCTGATGCTCCGTCGCATCTGTCTGTACTCTAACATCCGTCATTCATTCAGCCAAAATAATAAAAATTACATTTCTCATTTCATACTCTTTTACAGCTTACCTGGATTAGTAAAAGTACCGACCGCACGCCTAAACTTTATTTTAATGCAGCTGCAATTCGTCACATATAATCAAAATCGCAGCCTGGACGTTTTGTTCTGGATGAATCCATACAAACCTGATGCACAACGGAAGTACGGTTCACAACGCTTCTTTGTAGTTTTTTGACATGTGGTTTTCAATGGGGCCAAAGCGGTGTTTTGAAGCACGGAACTACATTTCCCAATAGAATGACACTTGAGTCGCCCCCTAGGTACAGGGAGGGTTGTATGAAATAGTTAATATGAAAACATTCGAAATTATTTTATCATCAAAGGCAATAAATCACAATTATGATTACATTTACGTATATAATTATGTATAAAATTAAAGCAAAATAGGTGGTCTAATGTCTAGTTAGGTTACATAAAGATCATTTTAGTTTCCGTCGACCCTGTAATATTTCCTAAATATTTAGCTTTTTAATTATTATACCAAGCATGTCATATACGTGTAAAATATGTGGTTATGTATAAAAAGTTATGTATAAAACCACGGTACATAAAGGACACTAGGTGGCAGCAAAGGCAACGTTTCTTAGCGCCTGAAGGAGACACAGGTTCTTTTTTTTTTTTTTTTTTTTTTCAAGATATCATTTATTCTGAACACAACAAATCATCACTTGAAATCACATGCATGTAAATCACGGCCTCATTTCAGTAAAATTTGCTTCTTAAAAAAATATGAAACCGTTGTTCGGTGAATGGATGACACAGGTAGGGCGAGTGGAGTTTACATGGTGACATGATTTAAAATACTAGCTCGGAAAAATAGTAGATCACTATTTGCTTTTAATCATCATTTGTGATGATGTTTGAGAGGAAAGTTTACAGAAATCCCAGAATTAATTACTCAAGATATAGCATAACCGTAGCCATGACTGAATTCTTAACCACACCAACTCCAGTTAGTACGGCAAAAAAATGAAAAAAATAAAATCCCCAGGGTTTATTTTAAGTATTAATTTAATACATGTATGCTTATTATACAATCATTAAACATTTTTTTAGCACTTGTCTTAAGCTGTTTAGTCACTTATGAGGAAAAATAACTAATAAATAAATGTTGTGATAGTTTAGCAGCTACACTGTCAGAAAAAAATTGCAAATTTTGTACCTTCAGGGGTACAATGGCTTGTCACTGGGGCAGTAGCATTAAGGGTACACCCGTTGTACCCTTTCACATGGGTACATATCTGTACCCTTGCAGTATGTACCTTTCAAAGGCAAATATGTACCTCTGCTGACTAAATTGTACCTTATAGTGCTATGGTACCATAATGCACCTTTAAAAAAGGTGCAAATTCGTCCTTTTAAGGGTACTGCCCCAGTGACAAGCCTTTTGTACCTTGTGATAGCAAATTTGTACTCCATACAGCACATTAAAAAGGCCAGAAAGCAGTTTATCACATTTATTAAACATTCAAAACTATTACATTCTCACATTTTTCACAGGATGAACGTTTTAAGCTCTATCACAATGTCATTACAGAATGCATATTGCGCAATTTTACTTTTTTTTTAAAAACAGTTAACTTTTTATACTCAAAATTGTAAACAGCAAGAATCAAAAAGTATTCCCCCCCCCCAAAAGTACACATTTCATTAATTGTAACTTTATACCCTTAACATTTTATTACAAACTTTAACTTTTTAAAACATTTTATAACTGTAACCGCAAGCTTATATTATCTAAACATTTTTGCCAAATCCTAACTTCCATTTCATTCACTTTTTTTACCATGTAATAAAACATACGAAATAGTACTTAACTTTTTTTTCAAAACTCCACTTTGCTTTATTTGAAAGTCTAATGCGTGATGCTCTGAATAATCAGTTAAATGTCGTGTGTTTGTGTACTGTTCAGAACTAGTCAGTAAAGATGTGGGCTCTTAAATATATTTGGTTATGTTGTGCATCTCTTCCAAATAACCAACAACTCATGAAAATGAATATCTTACTCTATGTTTAATCTATTTTGGGCGACCGTTTCATACCCTTTAGCTTACTCCTTTTGTCACACAAGTGATTGTACCTTTGTTTGGGGATGAAATGGTCCAAACATGGACCCTCTGACAGTTGAAAACATATTTTTTTACCCCTAAATGGTACATATGAGTACCCTAAGGTGTAACTATGACCCATTAAGGGTACAACTCAACACAACAAATCACCATTTGTACCCTAAGTGTTCACAAACGGACCCCAACCGTACCCTTTTTTTCTGACAGTGTAGCTACATTTGCTTATCTTACTAAAACATTTGTAAAGTACATAAATATGCTATTTAGCATTTCGAAAATGTGCTATTTTTTATCTTCCAAAGTTATTAGAGTGAGTAAGTCCTGAGTGATAAAAATGCGTATAGCCTATTCAGCCTATAACAATAATTTACCATGGTAACTATAATGGCTTATGCCACCTGACCTGTATTTAAAAATATTACTAATAATAAAATGACTTAAAACATTACGGAAAGGTGCTTTAATTTACTTCAATTTAGGGTAGTGGCTATAATATTATAGCCAAAACCATCTTCGTTTACCAGGAATTAGCCTACTTAATATCTCAGAACAGTGTTTATAGTAATGTTTATTTTGGGGTTAAAAGTCTTCTCAGACAATAAATCCAGATTTCTCCCTGTGAGCAAATGTTTGATCAGCTGAGGTCAACGGTTAAATCTGATCGCTACACTAACTTTCAGCAGGATTTCACCTGAAGTCTCAACCACTGCCATTCACATTTATAGATCAGCAGTTATGACAGTAATATGGACATCATACAGCAGACACGGAATTATCCCATTTTATGGATGGTGTCCTTTTAATTTAGCCTTTCATGGCTTATAAAGTTGTTTAATATCTGCTGAGGTGAATCAGCGGAGGAAGCGAATAAAGACATTGGCCCTCCAGGTCATTTGTGATAGTAGCAAATTCTAACGGGATCATTTAATTCCTGCTCATGATTGATATATCAGCAGCGGCTAAATGGACGAAAGCCTTTCTTCTATTAAAACACCAGGCTGGATGAAGACCTCCCACTTTCCAAGTCAGACATGGTGATGGGGATACAGCGGACCAAGCACAGGTTAAATTAGATATCTTAAATAATTCCTTCTGAATGACAGAGCCATCTGTCCATCTGGTGTTATGATTCTGACCCCTATTAGCCTACACTTTTACCTTGCTGCCATTTTCACCTTAATAGGTTTGAGATGGGATTTAAAAGGCTTTTCTCTGCTGCAACGACTTGAACTTTGTCTATAGCAGTGGTTTATATATTCTTATGAGATTAAATTTATGTAGTAGCATTGTTTTTGTCATATGCAGTATGATAAAATCAATAGTTCCAGCTCTAAATTCTGATTGGAGTTTAGAGCTGATATATGTGCATCAACCAGGGTTGTTATAGTTAACTAAAACTAAAAGTAAATCCATAAAAAACATTTTTCATCATTATTTTATGTAATTATCTTGAAATAAAATAACTGTTAATTGAAATGAAAAATATATAAAAACTTAAACTATTTTTTCCAGATAGTTGCCAAGGCAACATTTATTTTTATTTCCATTTAGTTTAACTGTACTGAAATATATGGAAGACTGTTTCTGCCACAAGATTAAAAAAACAAAACATAAAAGGTAATTGCGGCTTATTTTTATCTCACAATTCAGACTTTTTCTCTTGCAATTCTATAAGTTGGTCCCTCACACAAGTTGACTTTTTCCCCCGGTGCGTGCAATTCCCTGTTGGTAACCGATTGTGATATGTGCCTGTGAATTGCAAGATTTTTATTTTTTTTTGCGAGAAACGGTCACAATTACCTTTCTAATTTTTTTGTTCAGTGGCGGAAATTGATTTTCATAGTAATAACTAAACCTAAACCTGAAATAAAAAATAATAAAAACATAAAAAAATGAATAAAAATGATAAAAACACAGGAAAAATTTTAATTACTAAAATTAAAAGGGAAAATATGGTGGTTCGCAACCACAAACAGCCTACAATTGGGCTAAAATGTAATATTTTTTGCAGGTTTATTTGAATAATTTCTAGTAGTTAAATTATTTATTAAACATTGATGTATTTAATCTTACTGGTGCTGTTTTATGTACCAAAACTGAATACCAGATTTGATCTGTAGGTTCTGTTTAGATTGTCTGATTTAATGTTTTTCTTTTCTTCCCAAGTGCCATGGAGTCGAGTGTGGACCCTGCAACAGAGCTTTTCTCCTTGGTATAATGGAAATATTCCAAAGCAGAATGATGCGTTTTAAATTATATACGAATGAAACTGCAAGATTTACACACACTCCTGCTGTTTTGTCTGTAGATGGAAGATAAAGGTGCTGTCGGCCAACCGAAGACCCCAAACATTGTTGTAGAGAATGATGGGCGTACCATCTCACTGCAAGTACTGGAATTTAAAACAAGTCTCCTGGAGGCAGTTGAAGAGTTGCATATTGACAGGGTATGGGGTCTTACTTTTACTTTTAGCCTTTCTGATGATAGATAATGTGTAAAAAATTATGAAATCTGGGAAAACAAAGCAAGAGATGTAAGACTGGTGGCAACAATGATGTTTATTGCATTGTTGTTGTTTTTAAGGTGTTTGTTGTTGCATTACCATTAGTGCCCTGCCAGTCTCAGCAATTAAAGACAATTATTTTAATTGATTAGCTGATCGAATAAGATAAAGACAAAAATAACAAAACCTCAGAGTCACCTTTCCTTTGCCCCCACCACTTTCCATCCTGTATTTATTTATTTAATGAAACAGCGCAAGAACTATGACAGAAAGCAATGAAATTACATATTTTTTTTTATTTTTATATTATTCTTTTACTTGTTTATCTTCTTAGAATTCATTTATATATTTATTTAATTTGGTAGTTAGTGTTTCTCTATTTATCTGTAAAATATGAATAAATATATTTGTATTTGTTCGCAATTAGCAAAAATATTAATATTTAAATAGTGTGATAACTATGACAGAAATCAGTCAAATAATATATTTGAAATATTATTTAAAATGACTGAATTAACCTATTAACATCAGGTTACAGTAACAAAATTATTTTAAGCCTCAGACCAGGTAGAAATAACTCCTGCATGTTGTTGTGTCACTTTTTAAAATATGTTTATTATATTTTTTACCTATTTATCTTATTTTTTGTTCATTCATTTTTTCTTTGTTTATTTACATAGATATTTAGTTATCAGGATTTCCAAAAAAAAACAAAAAAACTTTGAATTGTGAGAAATCTTCATATTAGTCTTCACCTACGATGTGTGCACATATACTGTAAATTGAGCTTGAGCAATCTCAGACAAATATCAGCCCCCTAAAAGGCTGCTAAATGACATCTCCATATATTAGGGATGTCAGTCTATTAGTAACCGAATGGCATCATGGCTCTATTTGGCCTGCTCATGAGGAACTGAGGAATGTAATTTTGTGGGAGGAGTGCCATGAGTGTTCAGAAGATGGAATAGCGAGCAGCACTTTCTGTTCATCTGGATATAAGCCAGCAGAAGTTGCACTTACATTAGAATGGGGTCATGCAGCAGGACCTGACAAATTCACATATTTGCTTGCACGACTGGTACCCTCGAGCAAAGCACTTAAAACCCCACACTGGACATGCTTAAAGGTTGTACGAGCAAAAATAAACAATTGTATCTCTCAGGTTTTATTGTTATATTATGATGCTGGTGAGGAACAAAGGCATTAAATCAATGTGATCCTCAGGCTTGCCATTAAACTAACACTTTGTAGTTCTCTGGTTTATAGGGCCGGGGTTAAGATGGAGGATTTCCTGCTAGACAAACGCACTCAGCTGAATGCCGTCACTTATGTTCTTTTAAGAGTGTGTTCCATTAAAATGATTGTATCAGCTTGCGATGTTGTCAGTTGTTTTGCCAGAGACAGGAAATTTGAACAGCCAGCTGCTGAAAATGCATTGAACTGATGCATGACACTATCTAGAGTGATATTTTGCATGCTGTTTTTTCATTTCAACACATTTTATGTGTCCTTTTTTTATTAGATTCCATCTAATCCCATATGCAATCAGTTTCTTTCCTGAAAGATTCACATGACCCACTTTTTTTTACCTGCAGACCCCATTTATTCAATTTATTGTCCTTTCATGAAATGTTAACAGCTTTGCAAGTAGCACACATTATTAGGAAAATATAAATAAACTCCTACATGCAAATAAAAGCCACAACGTAGCAAACCACTGACTTAAACCTGCAGTCCTAGATGAAAACTGAACAATAACGGCTTATGTGAAGTTTTCCTCTTTGCTGTTCAGATGCCTGCATAAAATCATTTAATTCCATATGGTCCTTTTCTATTATGATATTAATTATTGATTATGAAAACATTTGTGTTTTATGTACATTTTGGACACTAGTGCTGGATAAGCAGGAGTTGGAATGGCAAAAGGTTTGTTAGGAATAACTGAGCAATTATAGAATACCATTTATATGTCTAAAGCTTATGTCTATATTAACAGTTTATTCTTTTTCAGGAGTCTTTACAAAGTCAGATTTCTAGAATGTCAAACGAAAGTCACTCGTGACACCACTCAACCTATGTGTGTAAGACTTTATTTCAATAAAAATGATTTAAATAATTAATAAGGGTAAGGAGTATGTTCCCAAAAATATATGAACATATACATTTTTTTTTGTCTAATTTAAAGTTTCAGGCCCAAATCTGAAAAATTGAGGGAGAAAAGGTTGGTCACTTTATTTTTCCATTTTAATCTGTTGTGCGTTGGTTCATATCTTTATATCTAATATCTTTCTTATTTAACAGTAACTTATAAAAAAAAAAATTTAATTAAAATATTAATTCATCATTAATTAATATGAATAATTAATTAATCACTTGACTAAATATTAATGATCTCTTAAAGGGTAAAAACCAGCTGGCTGCTGAGCTGAAAGAGAAAGAGATCCTCAGCCTCAAAGAAGAAGTAAAACAGCTGCAGGTACACAAAATCAATACGCACCTTTACATGACGAGATCTTTCATACCTCTCTCTCGCCTTAGGGACATATACATAAAACAGTGGGAAAATCCATCTCATCGCTGACCTTTGAGTGGGGGTCTGTGTAGGTCTATTTGGTGTTGTCAGATAAATGATGTCGCATGGGTGATGAATGGTTTCTCCTACGGTTCATCAAACCCTCGGTTCAACTGTACCATTGGCCAATAAAGGCCCTTGTTACCCTTTTATTTGATAATGCAATT
This sequence comes from Sinocyclocheilus anophthalmus, assembly GCA_018155175.1. NCBI lineage: Eukaryota > Metazoa > Chordata > Actinopteri > Cypriniformes > Cyprinidae > Sinocyclocheilus > Sinocyclocheilus anophthalmus. The sequence goes on from JADLZN010006374.1 coordinate 224,606, forward strand.
TAGGCAATTTGATTCATATCTAAACCCAGCAATTATTGTGATGTATTCTTGAACACCTGGTCTTGACATTTCATTTATAGAATTATGCAAGGTTTTAAATCAATAAAATAGTCTGAAGTAAAAAGCTAAATAATACTACTAATAGTAATTAATAGAATGCTAATTCCACACGTTGTTCTTATTTTTGTTTGCATGTGATTTAATATTGCACTTAAATAAAATTAATAAAAATGACAGTTAAATTATTTCTACTTCAGTTTAAGCATTTTCGGCAATTATCCTGAATCCACAGCACTAAATCTGTTAGTTTGTTTTGCAATTTTTAGAAAGGTCACTGTGCTCTTTCAGAGGGAAAAAAAGCTCATTAAAACCACTTTCTTCTTCTTTTACTGCTGTCTTACAGTTGCTCAAATACAGTTCGGAGAAGAAATTAGGCGAGCTGGTAAGGATTTCCAATTATATGAATTGTTGACGGAGGCAAGTGGGAGTGGGAAGAATTAAAGAGGAGGAGCTGAGAGGGAGAGGGGATCATCAGGAGTAACGGATAGGGAGGGCGTGACACGTGAAAATACCACTATTAAAATATTTTATATCAGAGCCTCGCTCTGTTTAACCTTTCAATGGAGGGGAATCAGTTTGATACAGACAATCAAACAGTAACGGGCTGCGCTTCACAAAAAAAACCCACAGACATGTTTGGAAGTTGACTCCTTATCTAGCAGAAAGGAGCACTCAGCCGAGATGTTAAACAAAGGACTTCAAACTCTCCGATGCAGTATATATTCACGGTCTGCCCTTGCCGAGAAGAAGAACTGTTATTACTTGTACAGCCGAATGGGGATATTCCTCTTAGAAGGGAGGACAATGTGTTTTTAAACTTTTCAGGAGCAAAAGTTGCAGCTGCAGACACAAACGAAAGACAGAACCAGCTGGGAGAAGTGGAGAGGCGTTTTGCCGCCATCTCCAGACTGAGTGCCATGGTCAAACAGGCCCATGACAAACCTCGAACAGAATGGTATGACTGTCATAACTGACAAACATTGTCTTAATGGAAAAGAAATGAATAAATGTTGAGTCTGGGGTGTAAACCTGATTATCTTTTGCCTTTAAACTCTAGTATTTTCTCCAGCTAATTTAAAAGAGCTGGAAAACATTTAGTCTGGTATTCATCATTCTTCTTCATTCACTCTGGACAGAGTTGATGTTAAAAAACTCTTCTTCGCTTTGCATCATTGAATTGATTTGTCATTCTTTGAACATGAATTATTTGGCCCTTTTTTAAGTTGAAGAGGCCATGCGAATTAATAAAAAGCTCACATCCATCAATGAAAAACAAGAATCTACGATTAAAGAAAGCACCGAATCATTCTTGTACCACTGACGATACTCCTATTGCTTTGTAAATTGAATTGCTTTGAAGTCAGAAGTAGTTCTACATCACTGTGTCACAAACTGTTGCACCTTTTTACGTCATATTTAGGATTTGGAGAGGATCAACAAAGAGCTGGTCACATTCAAAGTGCCGTCGGTCTGCAAACCTGGAGAGGAACACTTACAGAATGTTCTGAAAGAGCAACAGTTTCAGCTACTTCAGAAGAAACTCCTTGTGGTAGAATCTCTTTAAATTTAAAGGGTTCAACATAAAGGGTGATACCAGGATGTCTATAAATGTTACACTTTATGTTTTTAGGAAGCAGAGCTTAACAAAAAACTGAGAAATGAAAACGCCACAGAGAGGACAGGGAAGCAGGTAAAGCCCTCGGAAAACTCTGGACCTTTTTTGTGCGTTAGAATCATTTAACAGAGGTAACATCAGACTTAACACTTAGATGAAATGAAGTGTGTGTGTGTGTGTTTTACTATTTTTGCTTTGACATTTTTTTATTTTATTATGTAATTTAAATTTTATTTTAATATTTTATTATTGCATTTTGTAATTTGTTCTATGTGCTGTGTGCACATCTAAAAAGAACAGGTTAGAGCCACAAGCAGGCCTCAGTTACCATTAAACTTATTAATTGAAATAATAAAATAAATAATAAATAAAAATAACTAATTAAATACATTAAAATTACATTAACCATGTCCATAGGTAAACAAAATTTATACACAAAATAACCATTTTTTGGGGGAAGAAAAAACTAAATCTGTCAGTTGTTTCCAAATATTTGTTGTAATTTAATTTTCTTAAAATAATAATCTTAGTAAGGTATACATATTCAGAAGTAAACAATGGTCTCCTAATACTAATAAAATTGATTGAGTGAACTGAAAATCACTTTTGCACATTTACAACACACGAAGTGCAACTCAATAATAGTAAGTATGTTTAATGTCCGTTTACAGCCTCCTTCTCTTTTATTCCCCCCATTCCTCTATTTAATTCACTTGTTCACACTGATTAAAACCAATATTAACATGACAAAAGCCAACTGATTTGTATTGGCCTCTCCGTCTGTTTAGAATCCTCTGTCCAGGTTAAAATGTATTATTGCATTAAAAATTTTCTGGGTGATTAATTTCATTGCAGGTCCTTAAAACAGAACATGAATTGAACCAAGAGAGGACTAAAGAAAAAGACGACAGCTTTGCTCGCTTGAGAGATGAATACCAGAATTCTAAACTTGCTTGGGCAAAAGTGGTGATGACAATTTCTAGAAAGTATCACAAAAATAAAGAAAGAAAAAAAAAAGGATCTGGAATTGTGATCTATCTTAGAAAACAGATAATTATCAGTTTATTTGTGACATTTTAATTATACATAACATTTCATTATTTTAATTAAAATGGGGTTAAAAAAAATTAATATTGGTGTTTTCAAACAGATTCTGCAATTGCAAAAATATCAACAGAGTCCGGTCAAGAAGAGCTGATCGCGGTGAAAGAGGCATATAATCAACTCCAGGAAGAGCACAAACAGCTGTCGATTTCTGCAGTTCATAAAGCCAAAGAAATGCATAACTCTGAGGTGGGATGATTATGTATGGATTCATAACCAGTGACTGTTTAATAAGCTTGTAGATTCGACATGGATAAATAGGTCTGAACTTCACGATTTTGAAACGGCATTTGATTTATTAAGTGATTTGAGTTCTAATCTAACTGTGGTCTTTTTATTACAGATTGCCATAAAAGTACAACATCTAAAGAGATTAACCTTGTGAAGGTGAGCAGTCTGCAGGAGAGTCTTGAGGAGAGTCTTATTAGTCCTCATGATAACCTTGAACCAACATGTCACCCTGATAAAGGCATTCCCGGTAAGAAAGAATGCACAGTTGTGTTCCCCAGCCAAGCTTGGCGCCGATATATAACTAATATTTTTAAACCAACCCAGTCTCGTAAAAATACGTACCTCTGGGTACTTTTCTGCAACACCGTTGTTTTATACAGAATGACATGAAGTGCAGGGAGGGGTTACCGGAGTCACTTTATCAAGAGAGCTTACCTGTACTTCTCATTTTTCTCTCATAATGATGCATGCATTTCATTTCCTCACACAGATGAAAGCATCAAGTTTCAAAAGGCTAGAAAAGATGACTGCTCTCAGAACGACAACAAGGAACTTGACATTCCATTGCAGGCACACAGAACAGTACCTGTAGTCTCACCATCGGTTTCAACCAGTGGGTTTGATGATAACATCTCAAGACCTGAGGATGTCAATCCCATGATGAATCATCTGTCAAAGTTGTGTGATGAAACAAAAACCGGTGTCAGTGAAAGTGAGCCAGTCTGCAACGCAGTTGATAAAGGATGCCCCTCAAACCCAGTCCAAAGTGACACAGACAGTCGTCTTGCTGAGCTATCAGGGCCTGAAACCAGGTCTGTTTATGGTGTAGACAGCGACCCTTTGGCTTTGGAACCGAAAGATAGACCGCTGGAGCAGAATCTGTGTATTTCTGAAGTGATTGAATCCCAGACATCAGATAAACACTTGGACAGCCAGGGATATGCTACATCTCATTCCAAAGAAGTCAAAGACCACCAAACTGCCGCACCTGAATTTCTCCACAGTGCTTCACGAAAGGAAAGTCAAACAACTGCAGAGAAACAAAACTGCAAACTCAAATCCACAAGACACAGTTGTGTTTTACGAGAAAACGACCATTACAGAAGAAATGATTGATGCCCAACCAAGCCCATGCCACGAAACCAACCTTGATACTGCGAGTGCCACAATACCTTCAGATACACTCCTTAATGAGTCCAAAGATCAGCTTTCACAATCTGAATTGTTTTGTGAGCATTCACAAAGCCAGGTATCCCAAGTGGGTGGCTGGTCAACGAGCTGGCATCTGAAGTGTTGCCTCTTATTGATCCGACCATTTCAGTGAATGCACTTGACATAGTGGAGGTCATATTGGAAAATAACGATCAAAAAGATGATTTCGAACCATTGAACGCTCAACAGATTGAACTGGGTGTTTCTTCTGAAGAAGCCAAGATCACAAACCCAGAACAAGATCCTTCCTCTCTCGGGCCTACAACAGCAAATGACCAATCAGATGTTGACCAGAAGAGCATTCCAATGGTAGATACTTCAAACTAAATAGAAGATATCAGTCGTCCTTTGCATGGGACACGTTCATGAAAGGGAGAAAGAAGCCACATCCAAGACCCTTAAGAACTGACCTGTGGTCCTCTGGATTTCATGAGCTTGTTTCTCCATTTTGTGCTCCCCTTTTTATGAAGGATAAATTGACAAAAAGAGGTGTGTCTTGTAATGTAAACAGAGTGTTTTATAATAATAACACTCATTATCTGACCACAATAAATTTAAAATTCAAATCTTATTTTCACAGCCATAATGAAGACTCCTGACAATCTGGAAACCCTAAGCAAGCGTCCCCACCAAAAGAGCGACTGTCAAGGAGAGTGGAATGCTATCAAGCAGTCTTTTTCTGAAATGTTAACAGAGAAAGTAAGTTTCCATACAGACCAGCAAAGAATCTAGTGAGTTAACGTAAGAGGCATGCGCTGCAGCACACGCTGAGTGCCTAAAGACAACTTCCATTCACAGAAGTATTTCAGCAGGGTGAAATGGCAGCGTTTTTCTCAATTAAATGTTGATAGAAAACAGCAGGACAAAAGTCTCTGAGTATAAATCACAGAGATGCAACCCAACTCTAAAGGGAGCTAAGAGGCTAATATGGAATAAACCAGAGATCGTTTTCAAGGCTGTTGTTTTCAATAACATGGTAATGCTGGATTACTCAACTGAAATCAATCGAAATGATTTTTAAAAAAAATGTTAAGTCAAGTTTTGTCAACAAGGATTACCATTTGATCTGAAAGCAAAATAAAGTTTTGAAAAATATTATTTAAAAAAATTATGTGAAAAAATACATCAAAGAATTTCTTGTGAGAAACAGCCTGTAATGAAATAGTTCAGCCAAAAAAATGAAAATTTGTTGAAAATATACTCACCCTCAGGCCATAAAAGATGTCTGATGTTTGTTTCCCCATCAGACCAGATTTGGAGAAATTTTGCATCACATCGCTTGCTCACCAATGGATCCTCTGCAGTAAAATGCATTAATGATGGATTTGTTTCTTGCAGACATGCAGCTTTTCGCATCACAAGGCATTCATTAATGGACTGGATTCGTGTGGATTACTTCTGGATTATTGTGATGCTTTTATCAGCTGTTTGACCTCTAATTCTAATGGCACCTACTCATTGCAGAAGTGTCAGTAATTTTTAATTAATTAATTCGAAAATTTGTCTTTTTTTTTTACTCAATGAATACAAAATCTGGTGGATTTCACTTTTCATTTCCAAAAATACTTCCATCAGAATTAAATCAAGGTAGAGTGTCATCATGGTGCTTTTATAACCCATTTTATTTTCCCGCAGGAGAATCAAGTTCTTATCTCCTACAACTCGACTCTGAGTGGCAGTCCAACCTCTTCTTCTGTGGGTAATGGGCTGCGACAAAACTCCACTCGTACCGTTCCTCCTCCCAAACTCCAGAGCCTGGAGAAACCAACCCGACCTATGGCATCTAATTCTGAGGGAAAAGAAGAACGAAAACAATCTAACATAATGGCCCAAATTGTGAAAATTGAGGAATTTATGTCATCTGAAGGTTGAAAAAAAAAAGACAAATGTGTTTGCTTAGATATGTTTCTAACCCTCCATGTGAATATAGATACAGTAAATATGATATCTGTGTTAATTGCTTACTATATTTCCAAATAACTTAAGTAAATAAATGTTCAACATTTCAAGCAACTTCTATTTTTTGCAGACTTTCTTAAAAGAGTCAAATGTTTGCATCTGCTGCATCATGTTAACCTATTGCTAAACAAGATAAGTGATACACATAAAACCTGTTAATTATGCTGCACAAGCTAATTAACACTCATTACTCCCAGACCAGCGTGTTCATTCCTCAGAGGGCATTTAATGGCCAAACATTGCTAATTTACATTTGATACACAAACTGTGGCCAACTATAACTTGGGATAATTAAAACGCACAAGTAAGAAGAATCAATTAGCACATATCAAGCCAAATTAACAAATGCGAATGAGTCTCCCATTAAGTTTATGTCCTTGGTAAATAGGCTGTGGGGACCTTGTGGACACATGTTAGGGCGATACAGATGACAAAATGTGTTGCATATGGCGATACTGATCACAATGAAAGTGGATACTTGGGTTGAGCCGCAAGAGTATATTTTTACAGCTTTTTTTCTTTAAAGAAAAAACTTAAAATGTAATCATTAGATCTTAATTGTTCACTTTTTTTTTCTTGAATTTGTTTTTACAGCATTAACCTGGTTTATGATATAATGCTACTTATGCTAGCCCATGCGGTAATATTTAATAGGCTATATTTTAGGAAAATAAACCAAATGAGTTTCTCAAAATAAGCACTTTTAAGAGCCTCACAAAAACAGTTCACTTGGTACTAAAATCATCCAGCAGAAAGCAAATGCGCACCTCCTGATGAAAGCACAAGGTCCCTCAGAGGTTCACCTTAATACACTTACTCATTATTAATACGTCAAAATGTTAATGTCCTCATAAAGAAGTCTTATGCGTTCCAGCCACTGTGCCAGCAGTATTGACCCTTATCCCTAGAGGAGTGGGCAATATGGAGAGCGTAATTTTAATACACACACTGGATTATGAAGTGGCAGTCCTTTGAAACAGTCAATTACACTTGAGCGCGGGAGGCCCTAGTGTTAATTACTAGTCGGTTTTATATCGTGTGTAAATACAGAGCCTGCTGACATTCACATTCCATCACCGTGTCCTGACTGCCACAGCAAATTAGCCTGACCCGTCTGTGTGCGCACTGCTAGGCTGCTGCGTGTTCCTTTACCTTTAGAATAACATTCAGCACAAACAAGCCCACTTCTGTTTATGAGAGTTGTTGATGCTATGAGTTTAGGTCACTGTGCTTTGCTTAAAATGGATTGAGTAATTATACCGGGAGCTGGGTCCAGTTCCTCTTCATGATTTTCATTTCGGGACAGTTCCGTTAACTATTTATTTATTTTATTGATTAGTATTCGTACTTTTCAGGGATAAATATTTGGGGAAAAAATGCATTCCATTGCCGAATTATGAGGTGCGACTAAATAGAATCATTAGTTTGGGAATCAAACTACACTGGTTTCACTGTATTTGTTGAATTCACTAAAACGAACTGACTCATTAGAATCATTAAGAAATCAGCCTACACTGGTTGCACATTGATTCATTAAAAAGAACCTGCTCATAATTTAAGAGTCATAAAAACAATACGACTGGGAATCAGAGTGCACTGACTGTGCAGTACGTTTTTGATTCACTTAAAGAATCGTCTTAATTTGAATCATTTGTTTGGGAATCAGACTAAACTGATTGTGCTGCAGTTGTTTAATTTACTAAAAAGAACTGACTCATTAGAATGATTCTTTTGGGAATCAAAAGTGTGCAGCAAACCAGGTACGTGGATGAATAATTACAATAACGTCTCTTTTCAACCCCCCAACCCTCCTTTTTTTTCAAAAGGCAGTGCACTCTTGTTCTCCCTCTATAGCTGTGAATCACCTCCGCTCTGGCCTTCTCATTTTACCTCACATTGAGAGACGAGAAGATAATCCCAGCCTGCCAACTACTGTCAAAGGTCAGCGCAGTTTAAAGTTCACCATCCACATCATTTATATGGCCTTAAATTAGCCCAAACGCACAAGTTCTGACTGTTCCTCTCTCTTTCAACCAGTTGTTAATCTTCTCGGCGTACTTCGAATCCAGTGAGAAATAGGAATGCTCAGCGGACGGCAGTTTTGATTGAATTATACCCCTCAAGGACCACCATGGCAGGCCCATACGTTTTTAATTCTGAAGAGGTAAGACGTGATCACATAGGTACATGGTACTCCCCATACGTGGAGTATGTCATCCCCACCTATATATCAGTTCAGCCGGCAATGTGCACCTCTTAAAGGATAAACCATTTCGGCTGTGGGTGATCAGGAGCCCTATCTTAACCCACATGCCGTCCTGCATTAGCCGTGTCCCTATTCAGGTGTCAGCCCATAAGTCTTACTCAGTGGGATGTCACAGCCAGATGACGGAGAGCGCTTCTTCACTCCAGGGGATCTTGTAAAACTTGCATTCCCCCGGTCTCTACTCCCAGTCCGGCCTCCTCTTCGACACGGTCGCCCCTCGTGCTAAATCAGAACTAGCGAATGACACGTTGAGATCCATTAAGCAACAAACGTATTTGGTTACTTACTTTTAAAGGGTATTGCAAGGGTCTTCCTGGTTGAAGTATTACACTCAGAAAACTCATAAAAGTTATGTGCATGTAAAGTTTGTCAGTTTAAACTTCACAGTCGATTTAGGTGTAGAGAGAGAAACTTAAAGGAAAGATTTCAGTCTTTATAATCACAATTGATGAAAAGTTCTAAGTATTCGCACTAAAAAAAAAATCTCAGTATGCTTATTTAAATATTATATATAATATTACATATTTTATACACACACATGCTTATTTAGATAATGAATCTAATATTCTATATTTGGGTTACGTTAGGTTATGGATAAAAAAAAATTCCTCATTAATATAGGGAGGAAAAAAAGTTTGGGGTTGTAAGTTATTTATTATTTATTTGATAGAAATACAGTAAAAACAGTAATAATGTGAAATATTATTACAATTTAAAATAACCGTTTTCTACTTTAATATATTTTAAAATAATCTATTAATCATATGACAATTATAGTAATACTGGTCTGTCCCCCCAACGCAAAAAAAAAAACGAGTTTTTTTTTTTACCTTTGTAAACATTAATTCATGGCCTAATGCTTCAGGTGTTTTTGTTTCACTCATTTTGCTTTTGATATTTAAGTGGCAGAGTGTTTCTGTAACCCAATGAGAAAATAGATACGGAGAACCTCCCCCTCAGTGAGGCTTCAAGATGTTTGCACCCTAAGTTCAGGTCACGACCCTCTAAAACGGCCCTCAGTTGAAGCAGCTAAGCTTCTCAATTGCTCTTTCTCACAATCACTTACTGTATAAGGCACGAATGGTATATCCTGTGCATTTTTTTAACACACCCTTTTATTTAGCATTTTATAATATTTTTTTATTTTCAATTTAATATTTTTAAATGTATAATTAAACCATCTTGATGGTACGGTACATAAAATGATGTTTAATTTGCGTTCCAATATTTATCCATTTTTTAATTTGGATTTTAGAGGCATAAGACACTAGTTTTCACTTGCCTATTAATTTATTAGACATCATGCTAACAATATATTCACATTTTTACACATATCTCAGATTTGGCTGAGCTCAGTGGGTTTACAAAGCTCCTTTGTCAAATAATAAGAACTGATTTGTTCCCAAAGAAAGCTTTTTTGGCATTTGGCATTCGACATGTTGGATATCTTGTTTACTTTTCTAATAACCAAACTCCCCCTTAAAGACAAAAAAAGGGCATGACTTGAATATGAAGGAATGGTTTTTGTGTCTATGAGTTTAGCACAATATAATCTGTAAATCAGTCTGTCAAATATTCAGCGGGAAATAGAGATGTGTATTTATCCCCTACTGCTAGATTAATGAGCACTAGTGCAACCTTATGACCTGTCCGATTACAGGAAAAATGAGCTCAGAGGTCATTAGATTCAGATCTGTACCATTCTGCCTTATTGGTGCCACTGGCTCCAATTTTAGATTATTCCTAAACAAAATCGGAAGCCACAAGCGGACTTTCTATTTTTGGTTATCACCCATATTGGATTTACAAATATATTTTACGACTTCCTCGAACCCAGACTGTGTCTTTGGACCACAGTGAGGACGTTCACCTTTCGCATGCTCTTTAACTAAAAGTAAACAGTTGATGCGTCATTCAGGCTATAGGCTTTTAATAAAGACTGTGTTCATCCAAATGTGTTTTATTGAAGGTAAATGGCTAATGAGCTCTTACGCAACTGTCAGAAATGGATTATGGTTGCATCATTAATTATCAATTGAGGAATGTGCAGGCCTTTTCATCTTAATCTAGAAAGCAAGGGCCACAGCACAGCAGGAATTCAGATGATTTAGCTGGCTTTGACTTAATCAGTCTTAGAAGCATTACAATGGCAGTGCACAATGATGGATCACTCTCTGGTCCCCGAGGAGTGTTTATATAGTGTGCTTTCACTGACTCGCTCACCCTGCTGACCGGCTAAGAGAAAACTAATAAGTTGGTTAGATTTGAGGGGACATTTCTTATTATGGAACGCTGTTTCTGCCTCAGAGTAAAAAATAAAAAAGGTAATTACAAAATTAGGTTTAAGATAATAATTGAAGCCACGATGTGCAATATAAAGTCACAAATGCATAATATAAAGCTGCAACTGTGAGTTGAAGTCATAACTGCAAGATATAATGTCAGATTGTGAGTTATAAGGTCACAATTGTGAGAGTCATAACTGCAAGATTTGTCAAATTGTGAGTTATAAAGTCGCATTTCTGACAGTCACAATTGGGAGATTTAAAGTAGAAATTATGAGAAAATCGCAATTGATAGAAATGAAGTCACAATTGCGAGATAAAGCCTCAATTGTGAAATAAAAAGTCACAATTCTGAGAAGTCGCAACTGTGAGAAAGTCATAACTGCAAGATATAATGTCAAAGTGTGAGTTATAGTCCCAATTCTGAGAAAAGAAGAAACAATTGTGGGATTTAAAGTAGAAATGATGAGAAAGTCGCAATTGATACAAATGAAGTGACAATTGAGAGATAAAACCTCAATTGTGAAATAAAAATAAAAAAGTGAAGACGCAATTACGAGAGGAATAAAATGATTCGTAGTTGTGAAAGACATAATTGAGACAAAGTTGCAATTGGGACATAGAAATTTGAAATTGCTTAGAAAAAAAGTCGCAACTGTTAGATATACAATGGTGATTGCCACAACAAAGCGCTGTCATTGTGGGAGGGAAAAAATATTATTTGAATCATAATTAGCAAATTTTAAATAATTTGCAGACATCACAAAATATTTGAGTGATCTAACAAATTATGTGTTGTTATGAATGCTGATGTTTTCATTGCTAATTGGAGTGCAAATCTTGAGCAAAATGATAACACTGAAAACAGTCTTCCCTGCGGAAAGCCCCTCGTCCTGACCAGCCCATGAACCCGTACGCAGTCAGAGACATCTCTCTTCAAGTAACTGTACTCTTGTAAGTCTGTTGCCAAATGATTTGGCATGAAAGGATTTGCTAGCGTCTCCATGCCAAACTAACATTTTTAATTGTTGAACCATAAAAATGGTTTACGTCTTGTGGACTTGAAGATACGGGACAGAATGTCTCCTCAAATAACGCTTAGACAGTAGCACGTACTCCACGACATGCCCTACCACCGAAAACAACCAGTACACAAACAAGCTACAGAGCGACATCGCTATCTAGCTGAGTCATGGATCCAAAAACATCACAATGGTGACTGCAAGCAAAACAAGAGCCTGTATCTGCAACCACAACAACCTTGTGTACTTGTGCTGGTGTATCTACATGCGCTTTTGACTTTTATCAAAACCAATCCATCCTCAGCATTTATTATTTCCAGATCTGATCCCTTTTGTGCAACAATGTTGACTTGTTGCTCAGTTCTGTGCTCATGATTTGGCTCAAGATAAGCACTTTGTAGTGATTTGTAGATGTGGTATTCGATTCGTACTAAACTGATGCTGTGGCACTCAAGATACTATCTTTGAAGAAATGTCCCAACATAATTTCTCCTCTCTCCTGGAGCCCGGCCAGCCTCTGTAAAGTTTTCTCTCCCCATAAACTTAAGTGGAGACTGAAAAATTTCATCTCCTGAGATTGATAGTGTGTGCTTAGGATATAGACCTATCAGCTTTTATTAAACAAGGAGCCTTTTCTTCATAAGTGTTCCATTGTGTGCTATTTGTAGAGCAAAAGACTTCACGATGTCTCCCATCCAAAACTATCACCCTGCGTTTAGAACAATAGTATGTATAGCACATAATGTATAAGAGCAATATATAACTGTGCTTTGACAGGATGACATGTAAGTCAGAGGGAATGTTGCATTTGTTAAAATCCCTCAGAGTTCTAATTAAATCAGATGTTTGATGTTTTTCATTTCAACTTTTTCAAGGTTGTTTCAGTGTGAGCATACCAAATTGAATGAATTAATGGCCTTGCAGCTGGCGGTACCACTCCGGCTGATACCCTCTCTCTGTTTAGGTAACGTTGGACGCTTTCCCGCATCCGTTTAAATGCTGAATTTCTCTGCGTTCTGACTTTTTGAAGGCAAGCCAGTGTTTTAAATACCTCAGCGGATCTCAGACGATTCTCAGCCTTTGCCTTTTCGGCAGTTCACCACAAATCCACAACCACCTGCATGTTATTTTAACAGCATCTCCTAACGCCTTATGCTGTGTGTAGCACCAACAAGGCCAAGTTCTGGAGCCAATTTTGCCCTGAAAATGCAAACTATGCTTAAAAATTAAGAGTTTTAACAAGATTCATTTTTAAGTATTAGAATTTATTTTCATTATATGTGGTATCACTTGACATTTAGTTTGAAAAGAACCAGACTGGTCACAAAAAAAAAAAAAAACTGGCACTGTCTCAAACAGTCTATAACTTTAGTTCAAGTCCACTTGTCAATGTACAGTATGTAAATTAGCACAGAAAATTATTTGGACTCGTCCCTCATTTAAAACAAAGTTCTGGACATCTTAACACTATTTCCAGTCATGCATGTACAGTTTCTATCTACTTGAGTGTGGAAAAGACCGAAATCTATGTAAAATTGTCAAAATTACATTTCAATATCATTTCAGTTAAGGAATTAAAATCAGACAATCATAGAATCATATATTGCACTTCATACACTCATATTACACTAGAAATCTACATATTTCATGCTGGTTGAGCAAATGCAAATGAGTAAAAAAATATTTTTCAAAGTTTTACAAGAAGTCGTTTTACAAGAAAATACTATTTCAATATTATTCCCAAAAAAATCCGTGTGTAATTCAATGTTACTTGCTGTTTCTTTGCAATTATGAAATTGTAAATGTGAATTTTACATGCAATTCCTTAGTGAAATGTTTACAAAGCCTACTCTTAACAAATCCTACAATTTTTTTTCCATTGTTTAAAAAATCCAAGAGAGTGTATGGCTTTGTGACCTGTAAGTGGGGGCACTACAGCCACCCATATTAAGGAGTTATGATTCCACAAATATATTATAATATATAATATTATATATATTATATATCTATAATATATATATATTTATAGTTGGGGGGGGAGCTGGCCCTGGTTAAAATAAAGAAATAGCGGATAAATAAATAATGGATATACTATATATCCATTATTTATCATGAGGGTTTAAAAGTATACATGTGACGCTCATATTGTTGTGAAAGGTTTACATGAATTTATCAGTACAAACTTGTTTAGTTTTGAATTCTAAATAGGTCTGAAGTACTTTTTCAGGTGGGAGTGCTTGTGGATGATTATGCAAATTCAGTGTGATTGAATGTAAATGGTGCTTTTCTGGTATAGCTTAATGTTAAAGCATAATATCTTGTGGCCATACTTTTGAAGCAGTCTGTTTTAATGTTCCCTGCCTGGCCCTGCGTACTTGTATTGAAACTGTATTTTCTGTGATAATCTGCCACAAAAAAATCTGCCTCCCTGAGCCACCTGTGCAACAGTGTTTCTGGTACTCTGCACGTGGCATTTGGGTCAGCCAACCGCACTGTTGTGAACGGCCCCCTGTATCAGCAGATAAAATCTATGGGAGTGACCGAGGCCTTGTTTTTAGCCTCCAAACAAAAACGTTCTTAATTTTCACCCTCAATATCTGTCACTTCACCATCCTCCCTGTCCATCTAGGACACACTTTGTGTATCAAAAGGAATTTCTAACATCAGATACACTGACCAATCGTGTTGAACCTGCATGTTTGTGAGTGTGAGAAAAATCGGCATGAACAGTGGGGCATTGTTTGAAGCAGACAAGGGAAAATTCATGTCCAGAGATGTAACGTAGCATTTCGCCAAAGCCCCTTGCTGATAAGAAGAACGATGATTCACTTCACCACACATCTGTGGCTAACAGAGCTTTTATTTATTTGACAAAGATAGTGTGTTCTCTGTCAGCATTGACATCCGTTACATTTGTCGTCCATGGTCTTCGGACCTGTCCGTTTCATTACTTATGACTTTAATCACAAGTCTTCTCATGTTTACAATAAATCGCCTCTTCAAGTGGAATCTGTTAGCTCAAGACTCCACAAGCATACTCAAACTTTGGTGTCCTTTGTCATGGGTGAGCAGTAACATTTCTCATTTCCTTTAAATGCTCTCTGAGGACTCCAAGAGAGATTCATCAAACGAGGGGAAATCATCTGGGGCTATCAATTAGTCTGCTGTACAAATGAAGTCGGTAGAGGTTCTACCTTGAAGTCAGATCTCTTTGATGCAATAGCGAGCTTTGGAAAAACAAAATATTTTCAGGGTCACTTGGACCGCTGTGTTTTTCTTGAGCCCGTGGAGCACTTGGGTAAAAGTCGGCTAGGTTTTATTTTAAGATAATTTGATGTTTGTTAAGTGGAAAAATGCATTTGAATGGCCAGGGGAGCCATTCTTTTTCTCTGCTGTTGTTTCAGAAATGCGGCATTAGACATCTACAGAATTTCTCCGACCCCTCAGGGGAGCCCAGAAAAACCTATGGTCTTTTTTCTCAGCAGAAATAGCAAAGAGTGGGTGTTGTGTGTGTGTGAACAAGGGAGTTCAGCAAAGAAGATGAGGTGAGACCTGTAGTGCTATCTAAAACTCATTATTTTCTCAGTGCTGCATTCGGCCTAACTGAAGCCAGAAATTATTACGTTTTTCTCTAGCTGGTGTCACAGTGGTATCTTTTTTCCCCCCCCATTTTCAGTTGCAACAAACGTAGTGTTGCCATAGGAAAACAGAACTCAATTATATTTCTAAAAATGGCAGGGGGTCCTAAACACATTGAATATGGCTTTTATAGGTCCTTGGCTCATTTTGAAATCGGGGACCCAAAAACAATTCGGTTGAGTTGATAAAGCTATATTAACAACAGTATACTGCCTTAAATATATCATATATATTATATAATTATTATAATATATATTGTGTGTGTGTGTGTGTGTGTGTGTGTGTGTGTGTGTGTGGTGTGAACGATCCCCACTTTATAGTCCGTAACAAAAGTAAAAAAAAAACACAACACAAATGTCAAATTTATTAGGAATGATGTGTATACATGGGACTAGATTGGTAACTTCCATCTACCCTTTACTCTGGATCTCTTCCTCTTGGTGCTGCCAAAGTGCTAGTTTAATCCAAGCCGTTATTCCAAAGCTCTTCAGCTTGATGACAAGATAAAGGACTTTGACACAGTGACTTCTGCTGACATGACAGACTTTTTCTTTTCCTCGCTCTCCTCTTCCCTGAGTTGAAGAGTTGAATCCTGGGTCAGCAGCTTTCAGCAGAACCCCAGACTACAATTCCAGATGGTGAAGTAGGACCAGATTTCAGCTCATCAATTTAATGAGAACTGCCTCTGCTTAGCCACGTCCTGCTCCTTGGCCAACGCTTCCGGCTACACTGAGGCCTAAACGTTTGACAAATAAAGACGGATCTCGGTTAATTGGTTAAGGGGTGGCGTTCTTGTACAAAACTGGCAGCGTAATATGAGGCAAATCCAGCAGTTTTTGCGACCTCTTGGAAACTTCTGAGATCGTAGTGACTGAATGTCACCATCTCTGACTCATTTAAAGACATTTTTGATGAACAAAATGGGGGGAGACTTAAGTGGAGGAAGCAATTGTTTATGTGTAATGAAGTACATTATTCATGTTGTGATAGACTAAATGACTATTGATTTTTTTTTCTGTTCCTCACAGTGTAAAGTTTATAGCAACAGTGACCTCTTAGATTTGCAATATAGTGTTGTCTGGTAATGCTTGTATGCAACTGTTGCTATGAAAGCAAAACAGGTGGCAAGACTAGAAACATAAAAAATAAATAACCTTTAAAGTATTCACACATCGAAACAAAAGAAACTTTCAAGGACGCTAACAGCTGCCCCCTGTGATAAAATAAACCAGCCAACATTTTCCTCAAGGAATCAAATATGTCTGTAAAATGAACAACAGACTCACTGATAGGCAGAATAAACAATTTAGGGTATTTTTTTCAATCAAAATTTATTTTATATTTATTTATATTCAAAAACAAGTTTCATTATTCGATTGCAACTATCTCTATTTCAACCTGAAGAAACCTGCGCTATTCATTAACCGAAACCTGAACAAATTATTTTTTGAGCCCAATCCCGCATGCCCCCTTCTTCTACCCCCTCACCCCCCACAGGAACCCCCCCCCCCCCCCCCAAAACTGAAAATGATTTAATTCGAGGCGACAATGGGAGGCTGCTTGCCGATAGTTCGCTCGTCTGAGTCAAAAACTCAGCGATTCAAAATGTTACCCTGGAGTTGCTCAAAACACAACTAACTTAAAGGATAGGGGTTACCAGAAAATGGAAAATGTGTCTCGTTTATATGTTACCAAGGGGCATCCAATTTGTGGGTGACTTTGTTTCTTCAGTAGAATACAAATTATGATTTTTAACTCCAGCCTTTGCTGTCTGTCAGTCGTATAATGCATGGCAATATTAACAAAATCTATGAGAGTAAAAAAAAAACATGCACAAACAAAACCAAATTAAACAAAACAAATGCGGCTCGTGGACGGGGACACATTGGATGGTCCTTAAGGACACGAAACGATCGGTTTGGCAGGGAAAAGAAAGCCGAACAGTATTGATATATTGTTTACCTCTAATACACCAACTATGTCCAACACTGGGTCGGTTGGGCAGCTCGTGCGCACGGCAATCCGTGCTATTGCCGTGATATTTATCCGGTGCGTACACACCTCACGGTGCGTGAGGTGTGTAAGTGCTTCTGGCGTAGTTTACGTTAATGGGGTGAATGTGTTGATATCCAGCTGAAAGAAGCCAGACCAACAGAATAATTAGAGGCGCGCAGGCTCAGAACAGAGTTGGGGAAGAATAAGGTGGAAATGCAGGTCCACCAATCGCCGAAGAAAAATAAAAATTTAAATGAGTTCGCACTCGACGAAAAACGTAATCTCTTTAGTTAGTAAGTCGGTGTTTGAACAAATCCGGATAAAGCGCAATGTAAGTACCATAGTACCAATTTTGATTAGCCGTCGTACCTACAATGTTTTTGCACTGTGTAAACAATGAGTGACGTTTACGCGCGAGAGATCACTTCCGGCGCTAAGTAAGAGCTCAAACCTCCATAAGCTTTATTCTGTCTGTGTATCTCTAAATATGTATTTTGATCAGTAGGAGAGAGCCTATAAAATTGCACAAAGTAAAAAAAAATAATAATAATAATAGTAAACGATGGGGCATCGCTCTGTACTACATTTACTATTGATATTTAAGTACAATAAAATTAAGCTTTTTTACTTGTAGCCCACTTAAAAGTACGTATAGCCTACCTTTACAGGAGTAATAATTCATATTAAGGTCTGTACTTTAACCTATTTATGCACTTCGTCCACCTATTTGATTATCACCCCAACTTCTTCTACAGATAAATGTAGTCTGATTGCCAGTATTTTACAATAATTATCCATACTTCTATTAATACATCATTATATTGTTTCATCTTGGTCCATAAAAGCGTCTGGATGTCGGCGTGTGTCGTGTCACACCATATTTTTCAAACCACTGTGGGACTAAAATGGTTATGAATGTCCATGGGCCCTGCTTAAAAGTTCAAGCTAAAAATTGACTAAGTGCTAACAATATAATACAGGATTCGTTTGTTTTCACATCTCCAACCTGAAGGTATGAGGACTTCCAGATGAGGTCCATCTCAGTAATATTAGTCTCTTCCAGACAGTGAGCCAGAGGTTAAGCAGGAACTCAGCCCTTGCTGAGGGAGTGTGTGTAGGGGTGTGTAAGTCCTCTCTTCCTCACGGCAGATTGTGCAGTGTTATAATTGACTCTTCCCTCCTCGTGTCCTCATTGCAACATCGCGTATTTTTCATCGGCCTTTCATCGTCCTGCACTTGATGGTCGCCAATTGTAAGACAAAACCGTTTCATTTGTGCATGCGCTTTAACTGACGTTGCCTGCGTGGAATTTCTTTCTGATTCGATCAATCAAACCCCCTTCATTGCTTTGCATAACGACCGACGGCTTACATTTAAAATGTGCAACTCTAACTTTTTTTGTAATAAAAAGAACGTGACTCATTCCTTTTGTATTTGACTGTTAAATTATTTAACAGTTCGGAAGTTCAGGTGAACGTGAGCACCTGCAGAGTTTCTCACTTGATAATGATAAGAAACTTTTATTCAAACAAAAATCGCCCTGCACTTAAACACAGTTGTTATGGATCCTCAAGGTTCTTTTCCTGACTTGGAGCGAGTTGAATCATCATTAAGCAAGTAGTTTCATTGAATTATGCAGCGCTTTTCATAAATATTAGAGGGTAAAAGCATGAGAAAAAAGCATAATATGAAAATAAGACGGTAGTATCAGCTTATTAACAAAATCAAAAGGAAACGTAAATGGATAGAAATAAAAAAAAAACAAATATTTGAAAATATGAACTAATGTAAAAGCAAAACCATAATTAACGGAGTTTATAAAAAATAAGAAAGAAATAACTAGGCCTATCTTCTGTACAGTTTATTTTCATTGCTGCATATTAAGCCTAAGTTCATTTTAAAATGAAAAAGGGAAACCACATAAAACGCATAAAAATTGTTCATGAAACTTGATTTTTATTTTGGGGAGGAAAAAAAGGCGGGGACACGGACCGATTGGGGTATTTTTTTCTAAACATATTAAAAATTACAATAATTGATTAGCATTTAATATTATTATTATTATTATTATTATTATTTATTATTATTAATATTTATTATTATTACTAGTATATGTTATTGTATTTATCCTCGTCCTTTTGAAGTATTTTTCGGTCTGCCTTTAAATTAAAAACCGGTGGGGGGACATGTAACAATGACAACACAGGTTTTACATAATGAAACAATTTCCGTCTCTTAAATTAATTTTTGCTACAAATCTTACACGAGTATTTGTTACACTTTTAGACAATATTAATAAATTTCGCCTCAGTTGGCAGGCAATTTCTTTACGGCCATAATGCTCTTAAACAGTTTAATAAAATGCCCTAAATTATAAAAGGTCAGCCGCATTTGTTTAATGCATATTATGCCGTCTGAACGGGAGAAGAGAGGAGGAGAGGGGAGAGAGGGAGGACGAGAGATGTGGGCGAGTGGAGGGCGACGGAGAGAGAGAGAGAGAAAACATTAAGTCAAGCGCCTCAAAATAACTAAATGAAAGACTATTTAACCGAAGCATAGGGTTAGAACAATTATTAAAACTAACAGCTTGTCCTTTCACAAACCAATTCAAATTTTAAATTCCAATTCAAAACGGAATTTAAATGTATTTAAATAGCCACCTCACACAGTCCTTCAAATCTGCATACTGTACACGGGAAGCCAAAATCTGAAGTGCATTTATGAACACTTTTACAGTGTCTTCTAAAACGTGTTTCAAAGCTCATAAAAAGTCAGTCTCTGAATCATTGATATCCATCCACCCAACTCCCACAAACACACAGTTTATTGAGACTCCCAGCATGCTGTATGAGTATACAGGGAGGAGTATTGTACAGGGAGAAGTAAATGAATGAAGTGTTATGCTCATCTTTCCTCATCCTCACTAGCCGTGGCTCCTCCTCCTCCTCCCGACTCCTCAGAGTGGCTGTATGTGAGCTCCTGGGCCTCCAAAGAAAACAGACACGCAAGAAAGGAGGAACATCTCTTCTTTTCTCCTCACTCCATTCACAGAGCCTGCGAGAACTCGCCCCTGCTGGGACCTCCCAATCGAGCCCCCGTTTGCTTTCTCCCATTGTGACATGGACTATTTTGGTTGAAAACGAACCCATCTTGACTCCGCAATGACACCTTGACTTTGGATTTTAGCACCGAACTCGAACGTCTCTCAGCTGGGCCTGTTTTGTAAGTAGCCAAAAATGGGTTCTGATGTACGTGACCTCAATACTCTTCTCCCTCCCGTGCCCCCGCTGCCCGGGGGGAACGGTAACTGCGCCCTGCCCGTGAGCAGCACCCCACAGTGGGCTCCGATGCTGGACTTTCACACTGGCTCGCCCTACAGCTCGCTGGCCCAGCACTCCTTTATCAAGCAGGAGCCCAGCTGGGGTACGGCTGACCCCCATGAAGACCCTCACTGTGGGCTGAGCGCCTTCACCCTGCACTTCTCCGGACAGTTCACTGGCACTGGGGCCTGCAGGTACGGAGCCTTCGGGGCCCCTACACCCAGCCAGCCTCCATCCAGCCAACCCAGGATGTTCAGCAATGGTCCTTACCTCTCCAGCTGCATGGACAGCCAGCCCAGCTCCAGGAATCAGGGTGAGAAACTGCTTGAAATATCACTGTTATTCTGTTCTTGCTTCTTTGTGACATTGCTTTGAAATGTTTAAATAAGATTAGCCATCGTTTATCAATAAGTCTAAATTTTAATATATTTATTAAGGGCAAAAAGCATGACATTTTAATAGACCACTTTAAAAAAATAAAGGTTTCGTTAATTCGGGAGGCTTCCATTCCACATAAGGTTCTTTATAGTGGAAAAAGATTCTTAAAATATAATTCACAATTTCACATTAAGAAAAAAAATATTCTTGTAAGAACTGTTTACTGAAAGGTTCTTTAAGGAACCAAAAAATGGTTCTTCTATGACATCGCTGTGAAAAAACATCCTCTTGAAACATTTCTTTTTAAGAGTTTATGGGGCCTATAAATTGACAGCTTATTTTAATTTCAAATTTATTCCAGTCATTCTGTTTAGATTTAATCTGTTTAATACATTTAATTCAAGCTTCAGCTTTTATGTTGCACTTTTTGAAAAAACTAAAAATGTTAAGATTTCTGCTCTTTATTTTTAGGTTGTGATTTGTATGTCATCACTCTAAAAGTAGAACATGCTGAAAACTTTTAAAGACTCCGAATATGGGCCTAAAAAAGTCACTGTTATAAAATTAGGATGAAAATGTCAAGTAGGACAACCAGTGTTCAGAAATTATTGATTAACACAAAGACTTTTGATTTTTTGTTTATAATAATAAATGTTATTATTAATTAAGTAAATAATTACACATTTATTCAATAATTATTTTTAATGAACTAAAATAAATTTGTATTTACAAATAAGACTTTCAGCAGGTTGTTATATTTTAACAACACCCTTATTGGTTCAGTTTATCATCTTCTAATATTTGAACTTTTTAGTGTGAGTATTTTATTGGACAACTTTTGAATAGTGTAAATTGTGTAGTTTGCTTGTATGAACTACAATAAGTAAATGAGTAAATGTATTCTGTGATTTATCCATCACCAGGGTCATTCCACCTCTTTCCATAGGTTATTCTGCCTTGAGTAATTATTATCTCGTGGGCTCCGTATTTGGATAAAACAGTTCTCAGATATTTTAACAGATATGCTGCAAAACCTCTCATCACACAGGCATTTGAATGCAATGTGGACTCATAAACGGGGTCAGCGTGTAAGGGACTTAAAGGGTTACTGGCTTGGGGTTTTCAAAACATTGTGGGAGATAAAAAAGATTTTTTGCAGTCCGGCAAAGAAAAAAATATTTTTTTTCTCCTCTCATGAATGACAAACTGCATCTTTAAAAACAAAAGATGAAAAAACTTCTAATTTCTTATGGTTTATTTTACCATAGCCGATGGGGGACTGACAAACTATTTGAATAATGCAGATGTGAAGACGGTATTTAAAGTAATTAACAGATTAAAAAAAAAAAGGGACTACATTTTGGAGACCGTACCGGGCAAAATGGCCTAAATTGATTTGAACATTCTTTCCAAAAAATAGGTTTTTGAAAGTTATATGGTTGGACTGCAAGAGTACTATGCATAAGAAAACAACAGAGAATAGAGACACACACAACGCGGGAAAAGTAAAATACAATGGTTTTATTTCTTTATGACGATAAAGTCGTGTGGAGACCTGCATTATTGGTAAATCAAATTCAGTATTTGATAAATTTTCTGTGCATTTTATTATTATTGATACAAGGGATAATTTTCCGTACTTATTATCATAAACAACAATCGCTAAAGATTACACAAGATTTTGCAGGTCCTTCTAAAAATGTAATCCAAGTTTATTGATTCCACTCAACATACTTGCTCTATTTGGGATTTCAGATTTTTGTATAATTTTATATTATTCTTAATGTACAAATGTTGTACAACTTTTAGCCCTCTCTGTCAATTAGTAATAAAATAAGATATAATAATAATACATAAACAATCATACCATGAGATCTTGGTTCTGGTCCGAGGTTAACCCAGACGGTACGGAGAAATCAGTTTAAAGAACAGCCAGCCATTCACTCCTAAGACATATGATGGCTCATTTAGTTTCTAAATTGCACGTTTTGGAAATGTAAATAGTTAAAAGAATTGGGGTACTGCCACTCTTCCACAATATTCAGGCTTCACTTCCAGCCAGTGGACCAGCTCTTTCCCACGACTCCCAGGTTCAAACTCTTGTCGTGGAGTCCTGTAGGGTGGAAGAGAAAATGGTCATCTTAAATGGGTTTTCCTCGGGTCATGAGGTGGAAAGTGGGTGGCTTTGTTTAATATGCAGTGTAGTGGTGGGAGACCGTGATTTAACGGATGCTAAGTCAGACCTGGGGTTACCACCGAGCATGATTCACCCCTACTAAACCCTAGTGTCGGCCTCGGCTTACAACCGTCCTGCCAACGCGTTTGTTTTCCTCGCTACAACTTGTCGCCACCCCCGCTGGGAACCGGAGGGCCTGATAGGGATCCAAGGGGAAGACATATTCCTATTTAATGATCCTGGAGAGTAGCGGGGTTTAATAACAGTTTAACATAAAAAAGGTTTACGCTGAAACAATTTGTCAATTCTAAAAGTTTCAAAAAACCAATAAATGGTACAAATTATATTTAAAAGATCTATATAAAAAATATAAAAATATTTCTAACTTCAGTTATAGTTCCATCTCGAAAGAAAAAATATTTGGACCTTTACCCGGGAATAAATAATTACAATTCTAAGAATTTCAAAACAAACATATAAAACGTGGCTAAAATAAAGATTTCCATTTTTTATATATATAAAAAATAAACGTATTGTAAATAGAATTAAAATGTTTTTTCTACCTTTTTGCTGATAGTTTAGTATATTAAAAAATATTATATATATATATATAGATATATATTATATATATATTAATTAATATATAGATATATTAGATATATATATTTAACATATTTTGACTTTTCATGTATATTATCTGTCCCAGGGTCTTACGGGCACCAGGTTCTTTTGATGGAGCCACAAAAACTGACGGGACCACACGCTCACACCACACCCGCAGTTTCCCAAAACATTCCTTCAAGCACGAGGGGACCCCATCACGCAAGCCAAAGGCAACATGGGAAACAAAAACCACCACCATGCACTAAAATTTACATTTATAATGTTTTATAAATGCATACTGTGGAAGGATTCTAATCTGCAAACACTTTTCTGTGTGGTTGAGATCTTGCCCTTGGCTCTTTGAAGACTTTTACAGAGCGGGACAGTGGGAGGAACAGTAACGGACGTAGCTTTACTCGTTACTTGTACTTAAGTACCATTTTCAAGTATATGTACTTGACTGGGGAGTCGTTTTTTTATTTTTGAGGAACTTTACTTTTCTTTAACGACATTCCAAAGCATAAGATCGTATTCATACATTTCATAAAAGTGATTATTTTCAATGAACCTTTTAAATCGGTTCGCAAATCGCACCAAACGATTCATTGACGAATTA
The DNA here is from genome assembly GCA_018155175.1 of Sinocyclocheilus anophthalmus. Taxonomy (NCBI): domain Eukaryota; kingdom Metazoa; phylum Chordata; class Actinopteri; order Cypriniformes; family Cyprinidae; genus Sinocyclocheilus; species Sinocyclocheilus anophthalmus. Next base: position 249,087 of record JADLZN010006374.1, read on the forward strand.
GAATGAACCGATTGCAGCTGTTCTCGAGTCGACAACTCACTGATTCAAATGAACCATTTAGAGCGAGTCTCCAGTGAACTGAATTCACAAGTATGCTGCTACAAGTAAGTTAATGTCGAATTTTAGGATTAATTATTTTAACTGAAAATCATATTTAGGTCAAAAAAACTGTCAGTTGTTTGTGAACTAAACCTGCTGTAAAGGGTGATCTGTTTAAACCCACTGAAATGCTTGAATGCAGACAAATCAACATCAGTGTCTCTATGTTTTAGGTAAAAAAAAAAAAAATGAAACATTAAAATAACACAGACTAAATAAAATAATTCATGCGCGTTCATATTCATATGCGCATTTAGCCCTATGTGACGTCTGTTTTTTATATTGTTTATCAACAGTATACTTTTTTTATATTGTTTGGATTAACTAGCCGAGTTGACGGATATGAATGTTTATTCATAACCATACTAAAAATAAGTAAATATTGTTAGCTGATGCTAAATGTCTAGCTAACAAGCTTGCTGGTGCCAAGTTGAGGTAATTTTTAGATATAAAGTCCAAAAAATGTTTATTCAACCACCTAGATAGATTACATCTGGGGGAAAAGAAAGGCTGTGATGTTCAGAACATGGTTAACTACAGTAATTATCAAAGTGGGAGTGATGCCCTCTGGGGGCATTTGGCCGGGGGTGTTTTTACACCAACCAGGACAAAGGTTTGAGAAGAAAAAAAAAAAAAATCATTATGAAAAATAGTAATATATTTTCCTTAAATGTTCTTCCTAACTTCAGGCCTTATTCTCATGTCATGTATAACTGTGATGTTCTGCAAAACAACAAGCTTTAAAACACTTTTTTCTTACTAGTGAAAATCAGATGATCAGATCTGTTTTCTCTCAGGTACTTCGTACTGTACGTGTGTGTCACAGGTGAAAGAACATTACTACATCGCTCTCGTCAATGTAGTCCATGTCAACAACAAAAATATATCTTGACTCCATATAGTGGATATTTTGGGAAAATCCCAGATATTTTGAGCAGTAGGATTATAAAAAAATATGTGCTAATATAAATTTAAATTCAGTACTTTTTTACTGAAGTACATAAAAAATTGAGTACTTTTGTACTTTCACTCGAGTAAAATTGAAAAAGGAGTACTTTTACTTTTACTGGAGCAATATTTTATTATACGTATCTGTACTTTTACTCAAGTACTTGATTTGTGTACTTCGTCCACCGATCTCTGTAATGTCATTCAGGGGGCAAGTTGCACAAAACGTCCCATTGCTGAACAGTAAATCAGCCTAAACTTTTTCCCTCCCCATAGTCCTCTCTGCTCTGCTCTGCTCTACGTACGTCATAATGTTAAACATCAGCAAACAGCTAACCGGTCGATTTGGTGTTCGTTGTGCTGCAGTAAATTCTCCCTGAGGTCTCCGTGCTTGTGACCAGAAGACTCGGCAATGTGAGATGCCTTTCGGAATGTTTAGAACTACCATGGGACGCATTCACAATACGGGGGCCGGATGAGACAAAGCAGCGATTCCTCATTTGCACTTTGAAACGGAGAGCGAGAGGTCTGCGTGCTTTATGGCTTCAAAGAAAGTCAGCCTGTTGTTTTCATAACTGCTAAGTGTACTCGGCTGCGTCTCCATAACCCTCCCTCACTCTCGTATTCCCTTTATAAGACGACTACGCCACACATGCTCGATCATGCGTTTCGCTGGAACAGCAAAGTTATGATACTCTGAGCATCTAGGCATGGCTATTTTCCATCAGGGACTCAAGACAAACAGAGTGCACAAATGTTCATTCTCGTTAATTAAACTCTGCAGGGAATTATTAAAAACAAAATGTATTAAAACACAATCACACAATGTGGTTATCCAAGGAGTGAAAGAGCTGAAATATTAGAACATTTCTTGTTAAGGAAAAAAAAGTGTATTTTTCTTTAAAACATTTTTTTCTTTATCTCTTGCATAAGTACTGTATCAAGTCATGTTTATTTTAAAATAATTTATTTATTTAAAACATATAAACTGATCCAAAAAAAGTTATGCGCACTAGAAGAAACATTAACAGTGCACAAGGAAACAAAAAAAACCACCACAAAAGATTAAGTATAAAAACTAAATAGGACTTTTATAATAATCGGTTATATGATTTTCGTACCAATGTAATTAGGGTAGAGTTAGGTAGTACTAAAATCCAAAAAAAGAAAGAAAAGATAGATATTAAAATCCAAAAAAGGACATTAAATTAATACACAAAAAAGATAAAACAAAAAATGTTGTGATTTTTAAAGGCATTTTGTTGTTACAACTTGTATTGTTTATATTATGTAAGACTCAGATATGAAGGGTTTAACAACGCATGGGGCCAAATAAGATGAACAAGATGGAGAAAAAATATGAAATAAATACTAATATTCTTTTTGAAAAATTTTAAACTCTTACAAAGGTCTTTTTACACATATTTATCTAACATGGTGTGAGTTAATGTCATATAATAGTAAATAAATATTTGTTTATCTAAGTAAGGAAATAAAATTAATTAGTAAACTAATTTAAGTTATTAATAATAAATAAAAAAAAAAGTGCGATATTTATTGTAGATGATTTTTTAATTTCATGTAAATATATTTCATATAAAATATTCAAATTGTTAAATTATATAATAATAATATTTAAACATAATATATGAACAATATATATAATAAATAAGCTTAATATCAATTCTAAATCAAATTTTTTGCCAATACAAAGATGTTGTAGATGCCTGGGTGTAAGATCTTAGAATTCAAATCAATGCCAGAAATAAACTCTATCAAAGGCTTTTCATTTATATGTGTTGCATTTCAGGTGACCAGCAGTATCCTGTCCCTCCTCCAGTATACGGCTGCCACACTCCCTCTGACAGCTGTACAGGAAGTCAGGCTCTGCTCCTGAGGAACCCATACAACAGGTACGGCTCCAGTCCTATCCATCACAAATAACATCTCAAAGCCTTCTGAAACATGTTCCTTACATGTTTGACTCCTCACTTTCTCTCTACAAGACATGTAGATCATTGCCGCTTTTCACGGGGTGTTTCTAAATACTTCCTGTTATACAACACAGAAGAAAACCGATTTCATGAATCTTAATACTTACTCTAAAAAGATATGAAGGATAAGAGGATATGAAATGGAGAAAAATGAGGCAATATGAAAAAGAAAAAGTTCAGCAACATGGGGCACCAAACCCCTATCACAGAAAAAAAAAAAATTGAAATAAAAAATTTCCAGGACAGGCTTACAGACCAGTACAATGATAAGTTTTTCATTGGATCCTCCGGGGTGCAGGACAGGTCAGAATTTCCGGTTCTGTTCAGAAACCAGGCGGCTTTGTGCAACAAGCAAGAGGGAAACACTCAAAATCTGTTCTGGGGCGGCTCCAAAAAGTTTCACGTTTGCCCAACTGAGCACCGTAAGAGGAAGTGGGGACAGTTAGGTGGGTAACAAGGAAGCAAAGGCAGGAAAAGGAAAGGCCTTGTTCGCCCAGGATGTTCGAATAAAGTTTCTGCGTGGGGGGAGTTTTTTAAAGAACAAAAAGAAAATATTGCACAAAAACATAGTATATAAACAATAACCACTCACCAATTTCAAAAAGTTTAGGGGTGGTGTTGGTAAGATTTTTAAACAATAATTTTTATAAAGGTAGAGGGGGGACCCACAAGTTTATTTGAGTGTGAAGATTCCAGTAAAAAATACGATACAAATTAATTATTGTTGATAAAATAGTTTTTAATTATTTACTATTTTCAAAAACAAATATATTCCTGTGATAAAAAAGCTGAATTTTCAGCATCGTTTCTCCAGTCTTCAGTGTAACATGATTCCTCAGAAAAAAATCAGTAGGGAATATTTGAGTTATTATTATCAATGTTGACATTTGTTTTTCCAGATTCTTTGATGAAACAGACAAGCTTCAAAAGCAAATTCTTTTGTAACATACAAATGTATTTACTGTCCATTTTGGAATAAATACTGTATGCGAATCTGGTTTGAAATAAAAGTATAATCTATATCAAAAAAATAGAAATAAAAAAAATCTTTACAGGACCCCCAAAATAGGTGAAACAAGCAAGTGGAATCGCGAAAATTTTGCCATTATATATATAGATATGATTATAATATTACGACTATATTGGTAAGGATGCTATATTATATATTATATATATATAGTGAATGAGATCTATGTTCGGGGGGGAAAAAGGAGGGGGAAAAAGGAAATGAAAGCATTCCAAAAAATCCCAAGTTTTATTTCATCAGTATAAAACACTAGTGTCAGGGGTTTAAAATGCAAATTGGTATCATTTCATTTGACAGCATATTGCCAATTAAAAGCTGGGTTCTGTCAAATGTGCTTAATTAAGGTCAAGTGCTGAACAGCATTGTGTACTACGCCAAGATAAACGGTTTATTCCACCTCCCGTTTGCACTTTCAGACCAGCTCTGAATTCTTTCATTCTGATAAGTGCTTAACTGTTCTCAGTGGAATTCCCTTCGCAACTTCAGCTAACAGTGCGAGTACTACAGCCCCAAAATGATCTCACATTCCTCGGATGCTTTCGCCATGTTGTTTTTCCAGCACAGAGGGAACATAAAGATTCAAAATAACAGAATTGGGATGATAAGAGGACTTTGACTCAGGTCGAACTGCATTTTCCAGTTCCCCGTTTCTCTGCGCTGTAATAAACAGTCTCCTATCTGGCCGCAGCGAGATGGCTGTGAATCCTCAAATCAGAACGCTGTGCTGCTTTTCAAATCAAATGCCTGGTACCTACGACCCTGTATTTACACAGGCCTCCAGTTAAAGCAGTTTTTAGGTAGCACAAGGTGGCTGGAATAAAAACATGTCCAGATTTTCAAAGTAAAATTAGGCTGTTGTTAATCTCAAAAGCAGACGTAGTGTACGAAAATGTCACAATCGACAGACTTCCTGCTTCCATCTGTGTCTGGTGCGTCAAAACTGAAAAACAAAGATCCAGACCATGTTCACAGAGCAAAGTTGAACGGGGGAGCTTCCCAGACCATATATTAGATCTTTGACCAAACTATTAGATCTTTTCCATGAATTCAAAGTTCATTTTATATAAGCACTGACATTAAATCTTCTGTTAAAACCTGTGTATTATTTGAGTTGCAAAGCTGTGTAAATCAATTTCTACCTTTTTTATTTTCTTTCTCGTTTTATGGTTTTAGGCATTACATTGTCATAACAATGAATCATACAATTGGATATATCTTTACAAAGAAATGATTAGTATGCAATTTGTGCATAATGCATACTAAAATCATATTAAAACATTGTTTACTGTACATCTTGTGGCTGTACTCCTGAAACAATGAGTATTTTAAAATCATGTATTTTAAAGGAATCTCACAGGTTCATTTTATGAAAGCACTGATATTAATTCTTCTGTTAAAACCTGTGCATTATTTGAGATGCAGAGCTTTATAAATATAAATGTTACAGTCATTTTAAGGCATTACATAGTTATGGCAATGAATTGTAAAATTGGATATAACTTTACACAGTAAAGATTAGCAAGCAATTTCTGCACACTAAAATCATGTAAATGCATATCGTTTAATGTTAAGTAAGATAAAAAAAATAAAACTTATACATTTGAAACAGTGACTATTTTAACATTTATGAATCGGGTCCATTCGCTTTCATTGTAAGTGCCTCAATCTAACCCCAATTTTTTTTTTTTTTAAAGAAAAGGAAGTCCAAATGTATTTTTGTGCTAACCAACATTATGCCACAAATACTGTTGATTGAGTTTAACTTGTGCAGGAATATACCTTTATGACAAATCATTCGAATTAAATTTATACTAAGTTATCATTATTGGAATAATCCTGAAACATTTCTCAAAACAAACTCTCTTGATGCTGAAATACTGTTTCTAAGTTTCTTCGGCAGTGAAGCAAGCACAGTACCAGGTACCAGTTCATACCGCCGTACACTGTGGCCTGTCTATGATGAAATATTATGATGTCAGAGTTGCTGTAGATAAATCCAAACTATGTGTTTGGGTGAGCACCTGGCAGGGTAACTAATGGTCCTACGGACAGGCTTTTAATAAAGTATGGCAGGTTTTTGGTCAGAGGGGTGACCTGATTAACTGATCACCCCGGTGGTGTGGGTAACCTCCTTTTTTTGTGCACATATGACACATTCATTCACTGTCACCCAGGATGCCTTTGTCAAAAAGGCTATTTTTCATTCACACATTCTTTATATCTGACAGTGGTTGCTGTTTTTTAAGATTACGAGTGCTTGTAGTACAGGAAAATACTGTATATGCATATGTTCTTAAATAGTATTTCTGTTGTTTTCAATCCTAGCAGCGATAATTTATATCAAATGGCAGCGTCACAGTTGGAATGCATGGCGTGGAATCCTGTCAACTCTCTGGCATCCACTATAAAGAGGTAGGTCGACGTGACCCGCTTCTGTCACGTAGGAAATTCTTCTGTGATTTGAAGAAGCACATATTTGTTAGAGACATAGAGAGGAGAAGGACTTATAATATGCTTCATTTAAGCTGGTACTTAGACTAGGAACATAAAATGGGAATTGAAATTATTGTGAGGGCCTGATAATAAGTCTGAATTCAAGTTGGATTATGTGTGCAAACCACAATGGTTTGGGTTCTGTTTCTTTTATGGTGCATTGCCATGGATGTCAGAAAGCAAAATTCATTTCAAATAGTACAATACTAGCCAGAAAAAAGAGAGAGAGAAAAAAATACACTTTAGTTACAAGTTGGATGACAAAATAAAATGTATTTATTATTTTAAATTTAAATGTTTCTTTAAGGTGAAATGTGTAATTTTTGCGCCTCTAGCACCACCAAACAGAATTGCAAAAATACTGACAGGTTTCTTTAACACTAATCCAAAATGTATGCTATTGGTTGGATGAAACTATAGGTGTTAAAATTAAGAAGCGGTTCTTTCTTGTTAAGAACCAGTTCTATTTTTTTTAAATAGCTTAACTGAGTGTCACGCATATTCTTCCTCCATTCTTGCAGAATACCATAATGTATTCCATAATGTATACCATAATGTGTTTCCTGCCTTATTCAACTGAATCAACTGACAGCTCGAATCATTTAAATCAGATTACAGTTACTCTTATAAACAGCTTCTTTTTAGTGAAACAAAAACCTAATCAGTGTAGTCCAATTCTGAACAATTGTCTCTTGTGAATGAGTCGGTTCTTTATAGTGAATTAATTGCAGCACAACCAGTTTAGTCTGATTCTTTTTTAGCAAATCAAAAAGATATAGCAGTGTTGTCTGATTCCCAAACAAATGACTCTTGTGAACTGGTTCTTTTTAACGAATCAGTTTCACATGATCTTTTCTCCGCAACTTTCTTCTCATCTTTCTGTTTGTGCCAGAGAGTTGAGTGTGTACATGCAGAATTAGCCTCTGTTTTGTTTGGCTAGAGAATGATATCCTGCCATATATTTCTGCCAGTGGCACCTCAGCCTTGACCAGGCCGAGCGCCGGCCCGCCGGGAGGAAGGGAGCCGCGCAGCAGGGAGGTGGAAGTGCATCAGTGCACAATGGGACAGTCTTTACTCCCCTGGGACCCGAGCGAGAATCCGCAGTCACGTTCGGCCAGGCGGGGAGGAAGCTGTGTCCTCTCCCCAGCCTCCCTGAAAGAGTCAGAGGAGCCCTGGGTGACCAAATGATTCATATGCTGACAAATGAGAGGGAAGGGGCTGGTTTCAGTTGAGGAAAAATCAGACACGCTGATCGATCTCAAGGGGGCTGCCATGGAAGCGTTGCTGTGGCTCCTCAAGCCAAACTTAATCATTCCTATATACATCCAACTATCTATAGCTCTTCGCATACCTCCAGATCCCATGCGTGTCGCAAGCCCAAGGTGGTTCGGCTTGGGTGAATGAATGAACTGTGAGAAGATTTACTGCAGGATGTTGTTTTGGACTGTCTTTTCTGTCTGGCTGGTCTTGCATACAGACAAAGAGGACTTTACACCTCATGAACCTAAATTCGTGAAATTTTGTTTGAGCAAGGGAATGATCTGCACAGTAACGAAAAACAGTTTCCATAATGTGTGGTCTTTTCTCCAAAGTGGAGAAACATGGTGTAGAATTGTCCTGAGAAACGTGTATTTACAGCGTAATGTAAAAAGCCATACCGCTGAGGTTCAGGCAGAAGTTCAACAGTGAGCAAGACCATACATTCCCCATTCATCTCTCTGACTGGCCCTACCTCAAATGTTTAGGGCAAAAATATTGCTCTTTGAAACAGGGAGCAATTTGCCCCGATGTCAAGATGAGTTACAAAGACACGACTGTGTATTTTATGGCTAGCAATGCTTCATATGCAGAGTTGGGGAAAGATACTTTTAAAAGTAATGCATTACAATATTGCATTACTCCATAAAAAAGTAACTAATTACGTTACTTAGTTACTTTTTATGGAAAGTAATGCTGTTCCGTTACTTTTGCGCTACTTTTTAAATCTGGACATGGCTTGCTTGTTTGTTTTTAAAATAAAAAAGTTCTGTTTTTGGCAAATATAAAAGCCTTTTCACACCAAAAGTGAAATGAATAAGCCTCAGGCTGAAGGAAATGTAAATTTATGTCCGAACGGTAGAATGCAGAAGAAGAAATTTCAACACACTTCAGCAAAAAGACACACAAATGTTTGTCTAGAGTAATTTTTGCTTATTAGTATGGTTGAACTGGATCATCGAAGGTCAGAAGCAAAGACATTGGTTAATAGAATGGGATTAAATACATAAAGGATATTTGGGTTGTTTAACATTTAATTATTGCAGGTTTGCATCATATTTTGAGTTGCATCTTCTGATTTCTCTCAACATGGGGACAGGAGAGCTGTCAATCAATAAATTGGAAAAAAAAAGTAACTTGCTTTACTTATTTGAAAAAGTAACTCAGATATTCTCTTGTAAATTAAAAAGTAATGCATTACTTTACTAGTTACTTGAAAAAAGTAATCTGATTACGTAACTCGCGTTACTTGTAATGCGTTCCCCCAACACTGCTCATATGCCATCCAATCTTTGTGAAATAAAGCATGTGGAGATTTAGGAAGGACTGTATCTTCCATTGTGCATAAATGAGAAAGTTATGAGTTAGAATTACATTTTGTGAACCGTTGCTTTAGCGTGGAACAATTGATGAGCAATTGTTAATTGTTGAACATTATAAAAAAAAAGCTAATAATAATTTTGTTAATCAGTATTTTTGTCTTATTCTTTTGTAAAAAATCTGATACAATGACTTCCAAAATCTCTTATGCACTTATGATGTCTCTTATGCTCACAAGGGCTGCATTTATTTGATCAAAAATTACAGTAAAAATAGTAATATTTTGAAATATTATTACAATTTAATATGACTGTTGTGTATTTAATATATTTTTAAATTTAAATTTATTTTTGTGATGGCAAAGCTAAATTTTCAGCATCATTACTCCAGTCTTCAGTGTCACTTGTTCCTTCAGAAATTATTCTAATATGATGATTTGCTGCTCAAGAAACATTTCTTATTCTTATCAATGTTGAAAATGGTTGTGATGCTTAATATTTTTGTGGAAACCATGACACATTATTTTTCAGGATTTCTGATGGAATAGAAATCTTTTGTAACATTATAAATGTATGTACTGTAAATGTTGATCATTTTAATGCATGCTTGCTGAAAAAAAGGTTTTAAGCACAAAGCAATTTTTTTCTTGTTTTAAGCATAAAACTAAAATAAATAGAGAAAGAAATAAACAAATAAACAAATCACAAAATGTATGCTTATAGCTAGAAAAATAAAATGTATATCCTGTTTTTTTTTTTTTTTTTTAATAAGCCTACTTATTCCATTCTGATCACATAACAAAAGATTCCCCCATTTAATCACAAACAGCCACGCAGGAGGGTATGAGAGTGACCCCAGCATGGTCTACAGCTGCAGCACACAGTACCGCATCCGCACCCACGGCGTCTTCAGAGGCCTTCAGGTCAGTATCTCTTGCTCACGGCCCATTCGAGTTCACTCTCAGGACACACTAAGATTCTTTGTGGTCTTGGGATGTGCTCACATCAGGCCAAGGTCAGGCCACGGCATACAAAGACACACAGACACTGATACACAACCCTTAATCAAAAGGTTGATTATACAACTTGCCAAAATGATGTATAATCCAAAAATAAATCTAAAACCTGAGATTTAGAAGTGTGATACAGTGCCTTAAATAACTAATAAAAAAAGAGACAAATGTAATTTAAAAAGAATGTGCTGAAGAAAACCATCTGACGCAATGAGAACGCTATGCGAGAGGAAGCAGGCCCCTGCCAGAATAGTTGAGAGATTTGAAAGGCATTTTAGGATGAAAAGCGAAGAGGAATCACTTAAAAAAGTCCATTAGCCGTAAAGCTGCAGTTTCCAGTTGCCTGCTGCTTATGCATATAAATCATTAGCTCTTAATTAATGTCTGTCAGCGGCCTTAAAGCTGTAAAAGAAGAGATACTCCAGAGCTGCTCTCGCTCAGAATGGGATGCCTTTCTTCACTTCTCTGTTTATTCTTTCCCTCTTCATTATGATAGATAGATAGATAGATAGATAGATAGATAGATAGATAGATAGATAGATAGATAGATAGAAATAGACAGATGATAGATAGATAGATAGATAGATAGCTAGATAGATAAATATAAAACAATGTAATATGATAGATAGTAGATAGAAATTCCAATGAAAACAATGAAGAGTAGATAGATAGATAGATAGAAATATCCAATAGAAACAATGTAAGATAGATAGAAAGATAGATAGATAGATAGATAGATAGAAAGATAGAAACGCGCCAGATGGACAGTCAGAGATAGCTAGAACAATAGATAGATTATATGTACGCAAATGCATAAAAACATTAGCTGAAATTTGTTGCAGACAGCTAATCTGAATTTAACTGTCACATACAAATCAAACTTAGCATGCTAGGCACTGAGGTGTATTGCCTAGCCTGCTGTGTTATCATCCCCGTGGGGTCAATATATAAGTCTGGCACTACAGCCGTAGAACAGTTCCAGTAATTTACTTATCAGTAACACTTAACACTCATTCATTACCATGCCAGCGTACGGAAACGCCATTATGCTATAAGCGCTACTTAATTAAGAGCAGATGGGCTTTAGCAGTGGGCAAATGAGGGAAACGGGAGGAATGGGGGGAGTGAAGCAGTGAAATAGGGTCTGCCTAACGTCCGTGACTAACCGTTCACAGTTAGAGCTCATATCAGTAGCATGGGGAAATCTGAATGATCATTTCACAGCTAATTCTGCAGTAATGAACTGATTAGACATGCTAATCATTAGCAGTTTTCCCCATGGGCGCTGGGTTTGGATGTCTTGTTTGGTGCGCAGCATTTGTTGTAACATGAATTGAATGTTTTTGACTTTCTCACAGGATGTGCGGAGAGTACCGGGCATTACACCCGCCATTGTGCGTTCATCTGAAACCAACGAAAAAAGGCCGTTCATGTGCGCCTACCCGGGCTGCAACAAAAGATACTTTAAACTATCTCACTTACAGATGCACAGCCGTAAACACACAGGTAAGACAACCCACAAATAAATACCATTAGCACAAATGCTAAGGTTATCATTAACATGATTGGTTGTATTAAACTCATAGGGGAGAAACCCTATCAGTGTGACTTCACAGACTGTGGTCGCAGGTTCTCCAGATCAGACCAGCTAAAAAGACACCAGAGAAGACATACAGGTTTGCACCTCTGTCTCCTATATTTTCTCTCTTCCCGTTTTCCTCTAGTGCTTTCCATATTAAACTATTTGGTGAGGGAGATTTCAATATTTAAGCCCCCTTGTGAAAAAGATTTGTGCTTAATTGTATTAAACATGCACTTATAGTGTACTTCAAATTTTATAATTTTGTTTTCAAATTTTATATATTTAAAAAAAACTGTACTTGCAGAAAATATAATAGTGAAAAAAGATCAGTCTACATTCCTAGCATGCTTAAGTACACTTTTAAAAAGTGCTCACTTTGTAATACTAATAGTGTGCAATAACTAACTAAAAGTTTTACTTTAAAGTACATTTCAAATCTTTATTTTAATATTTTGTCATGCTGTAAATAATACACTTACTTTGATGTGTTGACTAGCATGCTAAAGCACACGTAAAGTACTTGATTATAATTTTAACTGTTATTAATATATTTTAAATGTACTAAATTGTAACTTCATCTTTAGAAATATATTTAAGTACATGACATAAAAGTTTCAATTAAAAAAATGACATAACCATAAATGCTTGTCACTACATTCGGCAATGAAATTTAATCACATTTCAAAGACAATAGAAGATAATTATGACAATTATGAAATTACATATTAAGATGTACTTAAGGGGATTTAATATAAAACTATAAAACATTGCAATTTAATTGTAAACAATATGCAGTTAAGATCAAAAACATTACATTTCTATTATTTTAAAGTATATTATTTTCAAAGTACTCATTTTAAAAGTAAAGTGTACTTAAAAAGGGCCCCAAAGACTTACTAAAGACTCTACTGCCATGCAAGTAGAATGATGCTGATGATGCTAATTCTTCATATCTTCAAGAAAAACTTGTGATAAAACAGTCTACCGTTGTCGACTTAAAGTCGCCTAAATGTTTACATTTTCACTCTCTTTTATGATTTTTTTCAATCATTTAGCGCAAGTGCTTGCCGATGTATTGCTCACATAATATAAGAGCGCTTTTTCACTCGGACACATTTTGGCATGGCCTCCCTACTGTAGCCTGTACTCGTCCTCTCCTTGTGTGTTGTTGTGTGTGTGTGTGTGTGTGTGTGTGTGTGTGTGTGTGTGTGTGTGACCACACTTGTGTGTTTCTGTGTGTGTGTAGGCGTTAAGCCATTCCAGTGCGAAACCTGTCAGAGAAAGTTTTCACGGTCAGACCACCTTAAGACCCACACCCGGACACATACAGGTAAAACAAGTGCGTAAACCTTTTCATTTTTTCATGATTTGCTCCTCTCTTTCCACTCTTTGATGGATAATTGAACTTTCAGAGGTCACTTTTCTTTAGCTTGATGTTTTCGGTGTGTATTCGAAAGAGCACACTGAAAAATCAGTTGACTGCAGTGGTTCTCAACTACAGATTAAATTTTTTTTTTTTACTAATATTCACAATTTTCAACTTAATCTGTTACCATTCTTAAATATTGGGTCCATTTTCCTCTACTAGAGAAAAACACACAACTACAGTATTCATAGGTGAAGTGACTTAATTATTGTAATAATAATAACTCAAGTTTTTAAATAGCTATTAAATGCATAATGTCGAAACAAAGATGAAACATTTGTGATCATTTAGATCATAAAACTTATGAATGTAATCGATAAATAAAACAAAGAGATAAATACAAATAAATATAGTAGATCACAAAGCAAGCTTTGCATAAATAACAATAGTAATAATTATTTGTAGTGAAATATTCAGAATGCATGTTTTTATTGTTTTAGTCAAATGATAGTAGATTAGATAATTAAACAAGTTCTTACCATACAAAAGTAAATAAAAATGTCCTAAAAATAAGACTGAATATCATTAGTATCAATAACTGTTGATGCCTAATCATATGCAAAATTATTAACATAACTAATGGCTGTATTTAAAAAAAATATCTCTAAATGAATTGAATTTTAATGAATTTCAATGCTTTTGCATACTTTCGGACAACCGTACATCTAATTTCAATAGCTTCTACCAAGTGACAGGAATTTCAGTCAATTTTTGATAAAGACTGATTGAATGCACAGCCTTAAATAAGTAAATAGTTTTTAAAATGTTATATGGTTGCACAATTATATGGTTAATTCAATGTATTATTTGCATTTATCAATTTTCTGGGTTACGACCCACCAGTTGAGAACCACTACTCTTAGGTGACCTCAATATTATTTAATAATGTTAATATTTCTTATTGATCTTCTACTTTTACCTTCCTAATGTCTATATCCTCTTTATCTCTCTCAGGTGAGAAGCCCTTCAACTGCAGATGGCCAAACTGTCAGAAGAAGTTCGCCAGGTCTGATGAGCTTGTCAGGCACCACAACATGCACCAGAGAAATCTGACGAAGCTGCAGCTGGCTATCTGAACCACGTCCCATTGGCAGGGGGTTGTGGTGCGACCCCATCCCAAATTAGTAACTGCAGCTCGTTTAAGGAAAAGCAATAGTCTGTTTTCCTTTATAATAGTTCAGGTTGTGGATATGGGAGACTGGCAAGACAAGGCTCTCTTTATCTGCATGTGCAGCGCCCTCTAGAGACAGCTCCCAACAGGCCCCAAATACACCATTACAGTGGCTTCAATATAAAAGTATGGTTCCAGTGAGGAAACCTTATGTCTTTAATAAGATTTTGAGATTTGGGATGTGAAATATTATGTACCTAACAATTAATGATGTAGTTTTTAAGAGTAATTTATTATGTTTGTTGTAAATTAAAAAGTAATTATTTTCTCCTTGTAAAACTCATCTAAACTATCCATCCCTGGCCTGTTTTATCTGGAATTGTGAAACTTTCTCCACCGAAGTGCTCGTCCATGCTGTTTGTAAAAATCCACTCTTTTTGACCAGTTAATTTATGAGTAGGTCACACTGGTTATGTGGCTGAGCGGTTGTCGTCAAGTTGTAAATATTAGTTTCAATCCTCAGCCAACACCAAAAAATTTAAATCTAACAGGCAAAATTCTGTTCATGGGAAATGTGACTCTTATAAGTAATGTGAAACGTATTTGGATGGAAATGTTTTGTTTTTGTTTTTTTTAAATGAGCTTTATTTGTATGATTGTCATATATATCTGTTATTGACTTTTTTTTATTTTTTATTAAACTCTCGGCATTAACTTGATGAAATGTGAAGCTCGGAATTAAATTTTAAAGGTTCAATTTATTAATTTTTTTAAAATGGAGAAAAATTTTACAGTTGTCACTTGATAATTATTGTCTCATTTAGTGTGATTTTTAATTATGGACTATATTCAAGGTTTATGCAGGTCTTAAATGGTCTTTAAAAGTCTTAATTCACCTTTCCACGATTTAAGGTCTAAAAGGGTCTTAAATCGGAGCAGAAATTCTTAAATTCATAAAGTCATTGCATTAAATATTGAATGCACTGCACAAAATGAATATCATCCTCAGGATTTTTGTTTTGTTTACCAAAATGAATATTGAAACATTCTTAAGTCAAGATAAATTTACTTGAAGTCTTGTTTTCTGAGACATTTTAACAAAATTAAGTGGCTTATTCTTAAAACAAGAACAAACATCTGTCAATAGGGAATGAAAACTTGTTTTCCATTTTAAATATGTAGATTTGTCTGAGCCAATTGATAGATTGTTCTGGTTTTAATCATTGTGATCCATTTTTCATTAAACAAGACTTTAAGTTAGCTTTTTAAGTAAATGTAGCTTTATATAGGGATCTTTAGATGTTTGCACTGGAAAATGAGACAATGATACTGATGAAGAACATCAACTGTTTAGTTTTGCTCACCATATCAACATTTTGCGGTCCATTCAATTTATTCCATAAATTGTCTTTACTTGGTATTAAAAAGGTCTTATATAGTCTTCCATTTACCTTTGTAAAACCTGCAGAAACCCTAATTATTATATAAATTTGCATTATTTAATGCAGCTAATTTTATATTCTAATTTAGCTGTATATTTTTTTTCTTTAAAGAAAAGTAAGCGGTTCAGATATGAAATCAGAGGCCTCCCTTTAAACAAACATGCTCTACATTAAAACACCCATGTAAATGTACAGCTGTCTGCCGATATTTTATCTTTATCTGGAGCTCAAGTCGTGGCTGTCTAGCTTTTTCCATCTTAAACAATTTGCTTGGTCCCCAGCGCGGCGTAAATCAGCAAGTCTCTCCACCCTATTACTCAAGCCGAAAAGTCCCGCTATATCTCACAGAGACAGCGCTTAATCTCGGTCCTAGATTTGATTCGAGTGCCCTTTGAAGGCGAGGTGGCTGCTTTGTGTAACTTCGGCACAGTCCACTTCCAATGGGTGTGTTTCTACTCACCACTTCAATCCAAAGAATCATTGGCCTTGAAATGGAGATCTTCAAAAGGGAGAAGGTGAATGAAACTCTAGCACCGCAACAGCTTGAAATGACCAATGACTTGCAGTCTTGTGTTTGATAGCTGTTGGCCAGGGGAACATATTGGGTCTGGGGACAGAACGAATGATAGGCAAAGCCTGAAATTCCTGTTTTTAACTCAATTTCTCATTCTTTGTATGTGTGTGCCTTCATTTTTTTCTCAAGATGACTGTAAAAAGAAAGAAAAGAAAAAAAACAGGCTAATCGGTGGCCTGTTTTTTTGGCTCTGATACCACAAGATGAAAGAAACTCACACTCTCTCTGAACTCTCTTGTCTGTGATCCTTCCAAACGCTGATAAAAGTTTGACTCCAGTCTTTATTCTTGAAGTTTTAGGGGCATCTCAGGCCCGTCAAATTCTCAAAAGGAGCGTTAATTTGATGAAGACATGCAGCGGTTGAAGAATATCTCCAAAATAGAGCGTGCGGTGATGTATGGCAGTCTATTTCAATTTTTGCTCCATCTTTCTCAAACTGAGTATCAAAAAGCCTTCTTGGAAAGCTCAAAGTGATTCCATCCATCCAGTACCTTTTCTATAGAAAACAACCTTTTGTGGTTTGCCAAAATAAACAAAAGCTCCTTCGCATTTAATATCAAATGTAAGTGAAGTTTTATGCTCAATATTCTAGTGTATATTTTAGATTCAGCTTATGTTGTCTAATGCTCCAAATGTAATTTTATAGTATTTCAGATTAATTTTAACATTAATGATCAAAAGTATGACAAGCATCTGTATGTGATTTTAAGTGTATTATATTTTACCATACATATCAGTTTTTTTAATCCGATTTCTTTTCAAGTAAATGAATACTTTTATTCAGCAATAATGCACTAAATTGAACAAAAAGCCACAGTAGGGATTATAAGGTACAAAAGAACTTTCTATTCATTAAAGAATCCTGAAAAAGTATGATGGCTTACACCAAAATATTAGGCAGCACCATTGATAATAATAAATGTTAATGAAACGCAAATAAGCCTAGGATATTAGAAGGATCACTGAAGATTGGAGTAATGATGCTGAAAATTTAGCTTTGCATCACAGGAATAAATTGCATTTTAAAATATATTCAAATAGAAACCAGTTATTTTGAATTGTAAAACTAGTTCACAATATTACTGTTTTTATTTGTGACAAAACAAAAATGCAGCCTTGGTGAGCATAAGATACAGCTAAAAGATAAAAAGCATATGTTGTCAGGATTTTGTTTGTATTTATTTATTTAAATTATTTTATTTAATTCATTTTTGCTCACCACCCATACACCTATACCCAAAACTTCATTATACCTTATTCACAGAAAATACCACTCGATAAGCATCTTCAAAAAGTGAGGGGTTTAGGAGGAAAGAGCTCCTCACACAAGAGAAGAGCTACGTCTGATTCTTCACTGATAACGCCTCAAACTGCTCCCTTGACCAAAGCAGCTGGCCGAGCCCACGACACCTTTATGACCCTAGTGGTGGTCGATCAGTGAGCCCGTTCATTCACAGGATAAGATAAGAGAGAGTGGGAGTGATAAATGCTGGGATAGACTGTGAGGTAAGATGAGCGAGGAGGATCTCTGACCCTCTGCCTCACATGTGCTTGTTTATCAGGCGGCCGGCGGCCATTATGGGATTAGATGTGGCTTGACGGTGAGGATGTGAGGGCTTACCGGGGTGTAATTCTGACTACGGTTTGTCATTTAGAATGAACATTACCAATCTCTGTCTTTCTTCATTCTTTTCTTAAGTCATTCTGCCTATTTTTGCCTAAGTTTCTGGCTATAACTTAAATGTCTCTGCCATAGATGAACAGCACATGATCATATAATTTATGAAAATCATTATAAAGTGACAGTTCTGATTCTAAATTCTAATTGGATGAGCTATGTTTGACACTGCAGTCTATAAAATTAGCAGAATTAGTTCTGGAAGTATTTTCCCATTCATTTTTATACACTACCTTCTGTTTAAAGGGGTCCTATTATGCTCTTTTACAAAGTCTTGATTTTGTTTTGGGGGTGTACTAGAACATGCTCTCATGCTTGGTGGTTCGAAAAACGCATTATTTTTCACATAATTTACATTATTAAAATACATTTCTCCCCAGGCTGGCACAAACGGCTCGATTAGTTCCGGCTTTGATGAAGGTCCGCCTTCCGAAAAACAAAATGTGTTGTGATTGGTTAGCTGTCCCAGTGCGTTGTGATTGGCGAACAGCTTAGACGGTGTTTCAGTACTGCCACGCTCCTTGCTCCGTCTTTCAACAAAAGCTTTTGGCGAATCCGGCACTGTACTCCCTCGTGTTGTGGAAGCTGTCCTCAGTAAAATGCGCAGCACACAATAGCAAATTGGGGTTATAATGCTCAGGAACAGAGTTAAAAAATAAATTGCAACCACTGTTTCCTGACATCATCCGTCCGGAGGTGAAAAAAAACAGCGTTTCAGGCGGTCGCGCACCGGAGGAGAAGCGGAGCGTCGCGCCACGTCTTTAAAATTCAAATACATTTTTTCTATGAGTGTAGGCACACCGGCGGCGCGTTCGGCGTCTGTCCGTGGTGCCCAGCTACGTCGTGTTATACTTGTAAGAATTGTTCTAGACCAGTGGTTCTCAATTCCAGTCCTCGCGTACCCCCGCTCTGCATGTTTTGCACGTCTCTCTTTGTTAACACACCTGATTCAGATCATCTTGTTAGAAGTGAG
Organism: Sinocyclocheilus anophthalmus; assembly: GCA_018155175.1. Taxonomy (NCBI): domain Eukaryota; kingdom Metazoa; phylum Chordata; class Actinopteri; order Cypriniformes; family Cyprinidae; genus Sinocyclocheilus; species Sinocyclocheilus anophthalmus. The sequence continues at coordinate 268,023 of JADLZN010006374.1, forward strand.
CTCCGTGCATGAACTGTGTACCGATTGACATGCTCCCTACACAGTGTCCATTGCTCCCTACTCCCTGAGCAGGGGAAATCCATTGAAGTTTACTTCACTTCAAAATATTCATTTACAGATTTGCGCTACACCACCGCCTGCAGCGTCTTCACACACAAACAAAACTTAACGTTACTAGAGAAGCGTGAAGTGGGACAAAATATACCTCTGTAAATAAATACAATAAATTCACGTCTCGCACACTTAAATGCCCTTTGTATGGAACATATACGCTCCCTTCGAACTGGAATCATGGAGGAATATCCGGCAATGTCCACTTCGCAGGGCACTTACAGTCAAATATAACAAACGTATGAAGCAATAAGAGAAACATACAAAATGTGCAGAGCGGGGGTACGCGAGGACTGGAAATGAGAACCGCTGTTCTAGACATGCCAAAAATGTGAGGCTACAGCACAGCAGCTCTTCTTCTTCGTCGTTTCGTCGGATGCACTCACTCAACCAAGCGTTCTAACCACAACCTCGCCCCTCCCCACCCCCCAACCATTCGAATTTCTGTAGGCGGGAATTATTTGTAATGAAATTCCAATGAGCTGCTTTGTGACATCACAAAGCCTGGAAAACAAACGCTGTAGTCCAAACGAGTCGTTCGTTGTAGTTCTTGAAAAGGGATTTTTAAAAAACGAAATATCTCCCTTTGGAGTGGACTTTGAGATTTGAGATTTTTTTATGCCCAAAAATACACACTACACACTGACTAAAATTAAACCCCTTTAAGCCAAAAACAGTATAGGAAAATCTGGGGGGAAGAGACAAAGATTAACTTATTAAAACGAGTGCATAACCTCATGTGAACGATGTCATCAAATCAGAAACAATGGGATAATATAAAAGTTTTGCCTATTTTTCAGCAACTTCCATTTGCATGGCAACTTCTCTGATTGGGAATTATGGGTAATGTAGTTCTTTGCATGGGATTAGGTCTTTTAACTATTTTTTAAATGATGAAATGTAAAAGCTGAAATCTATAGATGTATATTACAACAGCTCTGTCTTGTTAAGTTTATATATTATCATTAAAAATATTGTATTATGAAGAAAATCAATTACACTTTTGCACTATACAGTATATTCATAATCATGGCTTAATTCTATATTCAGAGGATATATCTATAACCAGATGAATCACAATATTATTATGATTATTATTAATAAATGTGATTATTTTGTTAACATGTCATTTATCTTTGATCATTTATATAAATGTTTTTTAATTTTTTAAGAAAAGTATTTTTACTGTTTTACACATTATAATAAGTCACTTGTCACAGTAATACTACCATGGTTCACTGTTATTTTATAAAATACTGTAGTATTATTTATATTATATACTGAATTAGCTTTTCAGTTTTCATTTTAATTTTAGTTATAGTTATAGTTATATATTCTACAAACCCAATTCCAAAAAAGTTGGGACACTGTACAAATTGTGAGTAAAAAAGGAATGGAATAATTTACAAATCTCATAAACTTATATTTTATTAACAATAGAATATAGATAACATATCAAATGTTGAAAAGTGAGACATTTTGAAATGTCATGCCAAATATTGGCTCATTTTGGATTTCATGAGAGCTACACATTCCAAAAAGTTGGGACAGGTAGCAATAAGAGGCCGGAAAAGTTAAATGTACATATAAGGAACAGCTGGAGGACCAATTTGCAACTTATTAGGTCAATTGGCAACATGATTGGGTATAAAAAGAACCTCTCAGAGTGGCAGTGTCTCTCAGAAGTCAAGATGGGCAGAGGATCACCAATTCCCCCAATGCTGCGGCGAAAAATAGTGGAGCAATATCAGAAGGAGTTTCTCAGAGAAAAATTGCAAAAGAGTTTGAAGTTATCATCATCTACAGTGCAAAATATCATCCAAAGATTCAGAGAATCTGGAACACTCTCTGTGCGTAAGGGTCAAGGCCGGAAAACCATACTGGATGCCCGTGATCTTCGGGCCCTTAGACGGCACTGCATCACATTCAGGAATGCTACTGTAATGGAAATCACAACATGGGCTCAGGAATACTTCCAGAAAACATTGTCGGTGAACACAATCCACCGTGCCATTCGCCGTTGCCGGCTAAAACTCTATAGGTCAAAAAAGAAGCCATATCTAAACATGATCCAGAAGTGCAGGTGTTTTCTCTGGGCCAAGGCTAATTTAAAATGGACTGTGGCAAAGTGGAAAACTGTTCTGGGGTCAGACGAATCAAAATTTGAAGTTCTTTTGGAAAACTGGGACGCCATGTCACCGGACTAAAGAGGACAAGGACAACCCAAGTTGTTATCAGCGCTCAGTTCAGAAGCCTGCATCGCTGATGGTATGGGGTTGCATGAGTGCGTGTGGCATGGGCAGCTTACACATCTGGAAAGGCACCATCAATGCTGAAAGGTATATCCAAGTTCTAGAACAACATATGCTCCCATCCAGACGTCGTCTCTTTCAGGGAAGACCTTGCATTTTCTAACATGACAATTCCAGACCACATACTGCATCAATTACATCATGGCTGCGTAGAAGAAGGATACGGGTACTGAAATGGCCAGCCTGCAGAACAGATCTTTCACCCATAGAAAACATTTGGCGCATCATAAAGAGGAAGATGCGACAAAGAAGACCTAAGACAGTTGAGCAACTAGAAGCCTGTATTAGACAAGAATAGGACAACATTCTTATTCCTAAACTTGAGCAACTTGTCTCCTCAGTCCCCAGACGTTTGCAGACTGTTATAAAAAGAAGAGGGGATGCCACACAATGGTAAACACGGCCTTGTCCCAACTTTTTTGAGATGTGTTTGATGCCATGAAATTTAAAATCAACTATTTTTCCCTTAAAATGATACATTTTCTCAGTTTAAACATTTGATATGTCATATATGTTGTATTCTGAATAAAATATTGAAATTGAAACTTCCACATCAATGCATTCTGTTTTTATTCACAATTTGAACAGTGTCACAACTTTTTGGGAATTGGGTTTGTATTACTTTGATTTATGAGCTTCAGTCAACACACATATTTCATTAGTTGCCTATAGGCAACATGTCTAGGAGGGTTAAGTTTTTACCCAAAAAATTTATATTTTTATTTCAGCTCTATTTTCAATTTCAATGTTTCTCATCTATGCCAAAAGTACATTATTAATAGCCTATTAGTTTCTTCCCAACAAATAGTGCATCCAGGTAAACAAAAAAAAGTCTAGCAAAAGTCATGAAGAGTGGACAGGCAGCTACAGAGCTGACAGAGCTAGGTGAGAGAGTGTGTGTGTGTGTCTGTGTGGTGGGGGGAGGGGGCAGCTGATCCAGGCCTCTAGGGTGATGCTGTAATGGCTGATGTTCTGATGTGGAAGTCCTGGTACAGATCTCTAGAGACCGCATTCCATAGTCACAGGACAGATTTTCTTTCGTCACCTTTCTCTCTATTATCTCTCCTTCGTTCTCTCTCTCACACACACACACACACACACAAACACAAACAGAGGCACACTCTGATTTTGTTGTGCAATAGCCCCACTATCCGGGCACGGTCATCATTCACCTCTGCACTTCTCAAGGACTGTACAGTAATGAGGGTGAGATACGCTCCTTCCTGGACTCTCTCTCTGTGTGGGAGTGTGTGTTCAAGGCTGACTTTCACCAAGTTAGGTGAAACACACACACACACACACACACACATATATTATATATATATATATATATATAATGTTTCCCTTTTCTTACAGTTAAAGTAATTAAAAACCTAATATGGTGTGAAATCAAATCTTATATTTTTAACAGTTAGGGGGGACAATTACCACAACAAACCCCCCCCTTATTCAAGCTTATTTGAAGGTCTTCTTGGGATGTTGCGAACTGTCAGCAAGAAAACGTGATATAATCCATAGCAGAGATATTGGTGAAATCTTGCTATGTTAAGTCAGGTCAGACTCTCTAACCAACAGACCATAAACGGGTGGGCCCAAATGAGAGAAATCACTATTCATATGATATTCTGACAATAAATACAAATGAAGTCACATAATAAGATATACTGTTGCAACTGCAACAAAAAAAGGAATAATTATAATTTAAAAAAATTGTGAGAAATTGTGCAATTTGAGATCTAACTAAAATTTTTACCAGCTGTCAGGAGAAAGAAAAAAAATCCAATAGACTTAAATGCATGCGTCAGGTGCACTTTGAGAGCAAAACTGACGAGCTCAGATCGGTCAGTGACCAAACTGAATTGGGGGGGGATCTTTGCATTGATATTTAACTGGACTGAAAATCAAAAACAAGACAATAAATAATAAACTAATTATATATATTATTAACTTACTATATTATTAATTGTATTAATCGAACTTTATAACCTTTTATACTATTATCATTATTAACTTAATATGATTACTATGAACAGAACATATCTGATTGTAATACAATGCACAAAAATTTATATTTTCAATTAATTAATAAATATTAATACATTTAATAATCATTTAAATTAATAAGTTATGTTAGTTAAACTATAATACATGTCTTAAATTTCTAATACATAAATCATAATAGAACTAATATTTTTATTACCCATATTATTTATTAATATTAATATTAAATCATAACTACACTAACAAAAAAGCCGGTAAACTAAAAATGAAATTTTACAAATTAATATATACTACATTAATAATAAATTAAGAACTTACATTATTAAAATATATTTCTTATATTTTTAATAATAATAAGATGTGAATTAAACATATTAAGGAGTAATATTATTAACTAATATTACCTCCTGAATACACTCCAGCAGCACTTAATAAAATAATAATATTTACAAAAATATATTAATACATTTATGTGTTTAGTTGACTGTTTTAAACACTTTATTATAAATCCAATGAAATGCTGTAAACGTCTGTCCACAGGTATGTTACATATAATGTTATTTTGAAAATAAAGCATAACTGGCAGGGTTGCCAGGTTTACACAACAAAACCCGCCGAATCGCTACACAAAACTAGCCCAATCACGTTTCGAGAGTGGTCCCCAGGTAAAAGTCGCGTTCCAGGGGGTAAAATACATGTTTGCCGGGGTTCCCCTGGTAAAATTTGCATTCCAGGGGCTAAATATCACGTTATTGGGGTCGTTTTTCAACCCGCCGACATGAAAAACAACCCGCGGCAACGGTGTTAAAGTAGCCCAATTCCGCGGAAAACAGCCAGACTTGGACTGAATGGTGGAGTGTTGCGTTCCCAAATGTATGTTAAACAAACACCACATGCAGAGATGAAGAACCACAATATTGCATTTTATTATCTGCAACTTTCATCATTTTCCTGATCAGAGACCCACAAGAAACTAAAATGCTAGCCAAAATCTATAATGTAACCTCAAGAACTTCACCTAAGGACTAACTTTGACCTCTCGTTGTTAATCCAACTTATGTTATAAACTTAGTTTGACTATACTCAGTTTCTCTCCTAACTTTTACAGCCACTAAAACTGATTGACATAAGAAAGCAAACACAACTGGCATGATGAAGAGCCTGTTCTCCCAGCTGCAGCCCTAGAGGCCAGGAGGTTACTGCAGGAGGACTCTCCAACTGCCACTTATCTCTGGAGAAAACAGAGGACAGGTTGTTCAGAGAAGCCTTCTACTGTCCACACGTGTAACCGCTCTTCAAACACAAGCACCACGGCACTATAACTTACTCCTGGATGTAAAAGTGGGCAATGAAGGAACCGGCTTTGATTTAAACCCCTCTTAAAATTCCCTCTTTTGGAAGATGGGAAGTCTCGGCACGAGTGGCTGGTGTTTCTCAATGCCAGATCGGCATGTTTTAAATGAACAAGTCATTGAAGAGGAATCTTCAAATTAGCAGTTTCATCTGAGCAATTCCCTCACTTCAGACAAACTGCAGCTGGAGCTCAAAACTGTTGTTGCTTGTGGTGTTTCCCTTTTGACAAAGGAATTTTAAATGAATAAAGTGCATGAGAGAAGGGCTCCTCTAGAAAAAGAGGAGTGCTGTGTTTAGTGTGACCATTAAATTATTGCCCCACGCTGAGAAAAACATGAATCAGTCATCTTCATCCAGTGCAAAGCTTCCCCATGTTTTTTTTGTCTTTTGTACCTCCACATCCCCATCAGTAAAGTCTCCTTTAGTTGACACCAAACCAGCAATCACATATCATCATCAGCATCAACTATTAAAGTGGCCATTATTATAATGATTAACTTAAAAAATATAACATGTTGCTGTTCTTAATTAATAATAACGAATAATAATAATATATACCAATTATGTGTATAAATATAACTTATTAAATATGTATTAAATATTATATGAAAGACAAAACTCATAAACAGATGTTTTCAGTATTAAATAGGAAGATAATTTTATTTTACTGTTACAACAAATATATCAAATTAGTAAAATTATTAAAATGTACAATTTTTTGTAAATTAAAATAATATTCAAATAAAATAAAAAATATTTATAATTATTCAAAATGGATACATAGTTAAATATTTATTAAAAATATCTATATATATATAAATTAAAATACAATAATACATTTATTCTTCTCGTAATATTTTTATTCTTGCTGTTGTGTGGTTGATAATAATCATAATAATAATAATAATCATAATAAACACTAAGCTTGCTGTATAATCCTGAGTTTTAACATTTCAGGTTCAGATTTTCTCTGAGATCAAATTGCAATTATAAATGATAACCAATGGGACATAAAATTAAAGCCATTTGCAGTTCAAATTGTGGAATTTATTATTTATCATTCAAGGTCGACAAGTATGGAACTTTACACATAATTACATACTATAAGACTCATAATTTAATCACATGACACCCAATATTTTGCTGTCTTTCCTTAAAAAGAAATTGACTACTCACTTTCATATTTGATTTCACTGAACTAATGAATATAGAAGTATCTTCTAAACAGCAAAATGACTAGAAGCAAAGAGGGAAAATGTAATAAGTCAAAGACAGTGTTTTAAGATAGCAGAGGTAAGGAGTAAGCGGTCTGCATGCTTGAAACTTCTCTGAAATACCTCTGGGAACTCCGTGCCCAAAGTAAATAAAGAATATTGAGTTCCTGCAGCACTCCCAGTAGCAGCTAAAGTTCATCATGATCTCCCCTCGTTTGTCATGGCTAATTCGGGAAAAGGAACAATAATTAGTTTAAGAGGGTAAACAATCGCCTTATCGAGATGTTGAAACCCGGAAGAGGCATTTCCAAAAAATGATAGCATCTTGTGCAAATATGATGATTTGCACTGAAAAAAGAAACAGTTCACAAGGCCACAGGATGAATATCGCTATGCAGCTGTTATTGACGGGACGTTTATTTGTGTTGCATGGAGCCATTTCTGCCCACACTTACAACCATGAGTCAAATGAAAAAAAAAATAAAAAATGTTTCATTTGTTTAAAGTTGCACATAGGTTTTGGCTTGTAAATCAAATATTCTTGTGGTTAATAGGTTTTATTAATTATATTAGCAGTTCTGGTGTCTGTTGCATTATTGTAAATTGAAAAGAAATAATAAATAATAAAAAGTAATTAAAAAAGGAAAAAAAGGGGGGGGGGACACGGAATAGGAATAATTAGACTGAATGAGACTATGTGGGATTTTATGGAGAGTAAATTAAATAGATATAATCATGTATATGAATCAACTAATATTTATAAGTTGCATGCATGCATGCATTATTTATTATTTTAACTATTTATACGTAATCTAAAATGATCAAATAAATGTTTATCTAGAGTATGAATTTATAAATACTCTATCTATCTATCTATATATAAAAAATGAAGATTATAGTATAAAAACATACTACCATAAATATGTATTACAATATGTACATTATTAAATGAAATAATAATAAATATAAAAATAAATAAATATAAAAATTAAAATAGTTATTTTAAATATTATATAAACACCAGGATGTGTATAAAATGAATTGTATATACACCCACACACAATATATGATAATATGATAAATCTGAAGAAAGGAAATGATGCTACACATGAAATACCAATAGAGTAACTCACCAAAAACCTCCTAGATTATCAAAAATCCTTTGCTCTTGAGGAAGTGCTTGGCAGACCTGAAAGTCAGCAGACTCTCTTTCTGTCTAGTGGTGAAAACATATATTTGGCTTGGCAAAACATGGCAAAAACATATTTTGCTTGGCACAAAAACTAACAGGAAATAAGAAACCCTTTCCACAGGACAATAAGTTATCCAAACGAACATGAGGAAAAATATAACCTTTGACCATTTCACATGAGACATGTCAATGATATATTACTTAATGCAAGAAAATTAAATGAAATCTTTACATATTTTACAGGAGCTCAATTCCAGTCATAATACCACAGTGTAAGGAGCGAAAGGGAGAAGAGCGACTTCTACTGTCCGCTTACAGTATGACGAGGAGCTGAGAAAGGTGCATTTTATCTTGCTGTGGCAGGTCATTATGAGCTGTCTCTATGGAATGTGACCATAGTTCAGTCTCTGGTGGCACAGATTGATGGTGTAAACTGCCAGACCTCAGCATGCTTTAAATGCATCACAGTCTTGTAGGAACACCTGGGTTTAAACAACAGACTATCCTGTGAATGGAGCAAAGCTGTTGACCTGGGTGGACTTAACCGACCAAAACATACATTTTTCTGTGAGTTAGACTTTATATTATTATCAAGATTTAAGTTATGAAAACTTAGGTATTGAGTTGGCCGTTTTTACATAAAGTGGTTGATCTAACAGACAAACTAAGTGTAGAGTCCACGAACGAGGTCTGTTTATTCAGCCTATGGTGAAAGTCAATGAGGATTCAGATGTCATTCATCAAGCCCATTAAAACAAACACACACACTATCACATCTCCCACCTAACACATGTCTTGTGCCCTGGTGACCAGGGAGCAAACCTGAAAGGTCAAAGGTCATCTGTTGAGCTATTTATCTGATTTATGGGCTGTCTGAGGACGGCTTATGGTGAAAGATGAACTCAAAACAGGAACGAGTGTCACAACAAACTGAAGTGTTAATGGTTAGATTTAGTGATGGTGAAAGGAAGAGGGCGGTAGTTAGGTTCTGATAAATGGATGGATTATATGTTTTATTAATTTTGCTTGAAGACTGCATGTAATCTATTTGACCAAAAATGTAAATGCTGTTGTTATTTTTATTAATTTATTTGTTAAATAATTTTTCAAACTACAGGATATCAAGCTCATAACAAAATCCAGTTTTTTTAAAAACTGGAAGTACTAAAATAACTCACAATTAAAGAAATTAAAAACTAATAAAAAAAATGTTAAACTATAGAGATATTTAAAAATAAAAAAATAAAAAATAAAACTACCAAGCCTATAAGACTTTACCTACAATTGGAATAAAAAAAAAGTCTAATTCAAAATATTAACAAAAACTCTAATATAGTATATCAATGACATTAAAATAACACTGGTTCAGGGTCCCCTAAGGTGACACAAAATTTAAGAAGGAACAAGAATGATTTTACAAAATACTATGAAATTAAAATTCTTAACTTTAAATATTTAATATGTTTAACACAATTTTTATCATATCTTGAAACACTATATATAGTGAAAAACACTATGTGTGACAGTGGACCACAAAACCAGTCTCAAGTCATTGAGGTATATTTGCAGCAATAGCCAAAAATACACTGTATGGGTCAAAATGATTGAATTTTCTTTTATGACAAAAATCATTAGGATATTAAGTAAAGATCATGTTCCATGAAGATATTTTGTAAATTCCTACTGTAAATATATCAAAACTTAAATTTTTATTAGTAATATTCATTGCTAAGAACTTAATTTGGACAACATAAAGGCAATTTTCTCAATATTTAGATTTTCAAATAGTTGTATCTCAGCCAAATATTGTCCTATCCTAACAAACCATACATCAATGGAAAGCTTATTCATTCAGCTTTCAGATGATGTATACATCTCAATTTCGAAAAATTGACCCTTATGACTGGTTTTGTGATCCAGGGTAACATATGTAATGTGTTGTGCTATTTAAAGCGCACAATGAAGGAGTATTATCCAAAAATAGTCTTTTAATTTTAAATCCACAAGGAATACACACAGGAGAATCGCAGGAGTAAACGTAGCACACACAATGATAAAGTAACCAGCAACGACTGAACAGAACAGGGAGTTTAAATAAGAGACTAAGGAATGAATAACAACTGCAAATCATCAGTAACCATATAAACAAATCAGGACTGAACAGAAACTTGGGCAACGGAACTAAACAAGGCAGGAGAACAGGAACAGAGAGAAACACAACCAAAAGTCCATAACTGTAACACTATACAAATGAATCTAAATTTAACTGATATTAAACAAATATGTATCTTCAGGTTTAAACTGTACTATATCTAATAATCCTCCAATAATGAGTAGAACAATTTTACACGTAACACCTCATATAAAATACTGTATTTATTTTAAGATTATTTATAGATTAAAATTGTTTTGAATAATTATTTTGACAGTGACAATATTAAATTATTATTTTTTTTAAAACAACATTTTCTTCGTAATATCACATTTAATAAATGAGTCTTTGCACATAGAAAAATATATAACTGCCATTCTTAATAAACAATGCAGCATTGCCCAAGTGCATTGTTTAACCACATGGTGGCAGTATTAGTCTTTATGTGAGTGCTGACTAAATTCTGGTCTCAAATATGCATGATGTGTATGGGGTTGTGTGTCAGTTAGCATGTAGTTCAATAAATAGGTGAATTATTTTAGTGAAAAAAAGTTTTAAATTAAACATGGCCTGGAAGAAAATCACTTGGCATGTCCTGCAAAAAAAGCAGATTACAATTTACAATTACAACAAAGGCAGCATACAGATAAAAATTTGTGCTACAAATTTTTTGGGTGATTTTCTAGGGAGGGAAACAAAGATGGATTCTTTTGGTACCATTGTGCTTCATGATTTAAATCAATTAAAATATTCAAACCAGCTTCAGTCTAGCCAAAGCCAGATCCTTGTTTAAATAAAGCAGGCCCCAAGGATACTCCAAATTGGATTACATGTCAGATAACCTTTGTCTTTGTGAAAAGAGAGAAACGTATCCATAGTGGCAAAATCCATGCCTGGCACGTTAGCAAGTCAAATGAGCCCGTGGTGCATATGCTAATGACACTTTTGATTTGCTCAGGTCCTGCTCAGCGTATGTAAATGCTCTTGTTTGATAGAGAAATGAGCCATGTACATCTGGGTGAAACTGGGGGGGAAGAGCAGTGTTGTGTTTAGCACTACCCTAAGGCGTTGGACGGTCTCCCAGTTCAGTGCTTGTAAACAGATTACAGTCAGTCCGCTTTCCACTAACGTCTTCATTATTACACAAAGACAATTTGGATGATTTCAATGAAACAGATGTGCTTTATTTGACTGCTGTTCCTTTTGTTGCTCGCAATTAACGTCATTAACGCTGTCATCAACACCATCTTCGCTTATGATTATTTATATATCTGATATTTTGGTAGTGTGATATAATCGTGATAACAGTGTTTTTAAAGGGATAAGACATTTATCTTATTCACCGGAAGCAGTTTTTAAAAATGAAGGGAGTTACTGAAGTCAACAACAGTGAACGATTGTTTCAAATGTCACTTTCGGACTGATTTACATTTCTCTCCCCCCAAAACGAACTTTTTTTTTTGTGCATGTTTAAAAAAAATTAAATATTTTGGTGTCTAATTAAGAATATCCTTGGATGATTTATCACACACACACACACGGATAATTCTCGAAAAAATAAAATAAAATAAAGACGGGATATGAGATGATGAACATTTAAATTAAACATTTAAATATATAATATTTCATATAAAAACAACCACTACCATTCAAGTTTTTTTTAAAGTCTATTGGTTCACCAAGGCTGCATTTATTTGATCAAGAATGCAGTAAAACAGTAATATTGTGAAGTAGTATTACAATTTAAAATAACTATTTTCCACTGGAATATATTGTAAAATGTCATTTATTCCCATAATTCAAAGCAAAAATTTCAACAGTCATTACACCAGTTTTCAGTGATCCTCAGAAACCGTTCAAAATGTGATTGCTGCTCAAGAAATATTAATTGTATCAGACTGTTGAAAGGTGTTCTAATGTTTGTGGAAAACACAGTGTTTGTTCCCAGCATTCTGTGAGATAGAAAGTTGCAAAGAACGGCATTCTTTGAAATATTCTTTTTTCAATTCTTTTGTACACATTTACTGTCAATTTTAACGCCACACACAAACACACACACACACACACACACACACACACACACCACACACACACACACACACACAACACACACTAGTTACTGGCAACTAAAAGTCTGATAGATAGTAGTTACACTATATAAACAAACTTGTAGCTAATAATAAAATGCTACAGGATACTGAAAGTGTGCTAATGAGTATAAAACAGAAAAATGAGTGTTGGGTGTCAGTAGAGATAGATTTTAGGGAGCAAGAATCTCACAATGAAGATCTTTTGACCTTTTATCAATAGCAGTGTCTGCCAATTTGGACCACTTCAAATCTGCCCTAGCTCTTGTAGAGAAGCACTTGTCAGAGTATTAAAATGACGGCTATTCCCTTTGGTCCCAATCATGGGATAACAATCCACAACCGACTTTTGCGTAAACTGGCCTTTGGTCAAAATTACATTAAGGAGATTCTCGGCTCAAAACTGCATTTTAAGCACAGCGTTATTACATTTTAGGCCACTGACACCCAAGGGAAACTTTGAAAAATTCCTCAGCACTGTATTGGTTAACCAATGCATTAGGACGTCCCGGTTAGTATTGATGCAAGAGGCTCTCATGGGGTCTTGTAAGTGTCCTGAGGGCAGCGTGTGATTAATACATCCGACACTACAAGAAAACACATGGAGCTTTTCATTTATAGACCACTCTAGGGCATTGTTAGCCTCTTGTGTGTATAATTGTCAAATGCCAGTCTGTCCATCATAAAAGAGTAGTGGAGAGTCGAGAAGGAGAAGAAGAGCAATGAGAGATGGCGTTGGACGACACGACAAGGAGGCTGGAGGGAGGGTCTGTGGTGGGTCTCAATTGAGGTAGAATATTAATTAAATGTATTAAACAAACATGGCAAAGGAACGAGGAGGCTGCGCGCCATCTGCCGTCTGTGGTAGAAGTTGGGGCGGGGGGAGGGGGGCTCTCTGAGGAGGAGTCGTGCCCGTCGCTAGTTTAGCTTCAGTGGCACACACAGATGGGCTCCTGCGTCTCCAGGGAAAGGCCTACAGACCCTCTCCGCCTCAAGCCCTTTTTCTGTGCCGAAAGATGCAAGAAAAGATGTGCCCATGGGTTGGAGAGAGAGATGGGAGGAGAATGGAGATGGAAAAGACTTCAGTCTCTGTTCAAGCAACACTTACACCTGACCCAGCTGTGGATGGGGGTAACGCATGCGTGTTTGTCTAGTATATCCTCAGAATTAAAAATTAAAAATAGCAGTTTATGAATTTCTCACAAAATAAAGAAAGGTAAATTGGTCCTGAAAACTAGTTGTACCCTTCAGTCACACTTAAAAATTTGCTTAAGTATAATACAAAGATATAAAGATTTTAAGTTTTATCTATAACTAAAACTATTAAAATGTTTTTTTTGTCAATTAAAATATAACTGAAATAAATATAAGATGAAATTATTAAAATTCAGTTAAGAAAATGGCAACTAAAAATTTACAAAAGTTGACTAAATGAAGTACTAAAGTACTACTAACAACTGAAATAAAAACATTAATGGTAATATTTAAAAAAATCTAATAAAATAAAAACATAATAGCTAATAAAGCTTGAACAAAAGTTAAAATGTATACTGAAAATATGAAAAATAAAAGATATAAAAAAATAAAATTCAAAATATTAATAAATACTATAATAGTACATAAATAATACTAAAATAACACTGAATAATCATTAAATATCAGCAAGATAGCAGCTATTCTGAATATTAGTAAGTAATCAATTCGAATATGAATGTTATATTGATTTATTATACAACAGTTCAATACCCAAGTTAAAATATTGAGAAACTTGCATTTTAGGCACAATATTTCCCATCTATTTCTCTATTTATGTCATAACTTTCCTTTGCATGACTCCAAGCAACACACAGCTGTGGCATTCTTGAATGAATCAGTGTATTTGAATGAATCGGTTGAGTAAATGACGCAATGACTCACTGGATCGCTAATTGGATCACTCCTGAAAGAATCAGCATTGTCAACTGTAAAGACAATGAACTAGCTTTTTGAACGCATCTGTTGATGAACGTCTCACTCATAAGTCATTTACAGTGAAAGAGTACTGAAAATCCCTGTAGCTATAGCCTACACAGACTGACAGTGTGTCTGGAACACACAAACACAGCAATATCAGATTTGAACTGTCTGGTGCAGAAAATACTTTTAACAGTATTTTAAAGAAATACAGTTTTTCAAGCAAATTATTTTTACAAAAGTTTTGTTAGGTTTTTCACACATGACTTCACACATCCACTAACCAGCTAAAAAAAGTGAAGTCAGCCATTTTTGCAGATGCCACTTGTTTTGATATTTTATGACATTCAGACAATTTTAAGTCTTGCTTTGGTACCCAAAAGTGTCCAAATACTTTTTGGGGCCACTTTACATGAAGCTACCAGTGTAGCAACAAAATTGCAGTGCAATTTCCAATTCAAGAACTACTTGAATTGAATCGCTCTGTGAAACTCCAAAGCCAGCTTATCCTCCTGGCCTCTGCCAGTCAACGAAGACATTTATTATACACTTATTCATTAGCACTGACACCTGATGCCAATCTTTTGTTGAGTCTTTAAAAAAATAGGTGACTGCAAGATGAATTGCGAGTCCTCAACAGGAAACCTGTGATCTATGCTCACTTTCACTGAAAGGTAATTATGCTTCATGTCAGATATAATTTCCCAGGCCTAATTTTCAACCCACCGATGGATCTAATGGGTCTTCATTTGATGTCCTTGTACATCTTATTGCAGTTTGAATTAGTGTTGTCAAGGGACATGTAACGAATCCGGTCACCCTTTCCTATTTTATTGACTCTTGCACTACACACTGTTGCACATCACCCAGGACTACATATCCCATCATTCACTGCACTGATTGCACTCAGCACGGATTGCACACACCTGTTTACACTGATTGCACTCAGCTGTTTCATTACACTCCCTCACTATTTAACACTCACTATGATCCCTTCCCTCTGCCGAGTATTGCATGCGCTTATCACTCTCTTAGCGATAGCTACTCTACAGAGCCCTAGGTCATTTGCCTTAGCCTAGTCATTTGCCTTAGCCCTATTCATTTGCCTTAGCCCTAGTCATTTGCCCTAGTCATTTGCCCTAGTCATTAGCCCTAGTCATTAGCCCTAGCCCTAGTCATTAGCCTTAGCTTTAGCCTTAGCCATTCTCGGTGTGATCTTCGCCTTGGTTCCCTGGATTCACCCCTTTTGTCTTGCACCTTTTGATTCTGTCTGCCGATCGTCAACCTGCGCTAGCCCTAGGACTATTCTCGTGTCTTGCCCGCCATATACCAGTTTGCCATTATCTGACCCATGCCTGTTTTATGACCACGTCTCTGTCTTCTCCAATAAAAAAGCTCTGCGAATGGATCCGCAAGTCTAACGTCTCGTCAGCCCCGTAACAGAATAATCGGCCACACAAGGATCCAGCAGCTTCTCAGTGGATTCTGGCCTGGTATGGACCCAGTCACCGAGCTACTACATCTTCGGCAAGGAGGTATTTCGATTGAGGAGTATGTTCACCGGTTCTGTGAATTATCTTACCAGGTACCCTATATGATGAAATTTTATTTAAAGACTTTTTCCGTTTTGGACTTAATGAACCCACAAAATCTCGTATGCCAAGGAGTGAATGCAACTATAGCTTAAAAGACTTTATTGACTATGCCTTGCTGACTGCTGGGTCAGCGTTCACGGTGGGTGTCGCAGAGGAGGGAAGCGGCACCATGTCTGTGACTGAAGTGATGGCTGTATCAAAGCATGATCACAAGATGGCGGCGACAGAGGAGCTGATCACAAAATGGCGGACACAACAGCGCTCCGTCAAGTCACAACTGATATTCATGAGTCAAGTCAAGTCACAGCTGATCTTCATGAGTCTAGTCAAGTCACAGCTGATTGTTATGATTCTAGTCAAGTCACAGCTTATAGTTATGATTCTAGTCAAGTCACAGTTGTCATCATGGGGCAGATAATGTCACGGGTTTCTGTTGAGTCTAAGTCAAGTCACAGGTGATCATCAGGGGGCAAATCACGTCACAGTTTCTGATCATGAGTCTGTCAAGTCCAGTGATAATCAGGCTGGCCAAACCAAGTCACCAGTTATGATTCAGGAGTCTAGTCAAGTCACAGCTGATATTCATGAGTCAAGTCACAGTTGATCTTCCTGAGTTCAGTCAAGTCACAATTGATCGTCATGAGTCAAGTCTAGTCACAGCTGATCTTCATGAGTCAAGTCAAGTCACAGCTGATATTCATGCATCTAGTCAAGTCACAAGGATCTTCAGTGAGTCACGTCAAGTCGCAGTTGTATCGTCAGGAGTCAAGGCAAGTCAACTGATCCGTCATAGTCCAGTCAAGCTCAGCTGATCTCCAAAGCCTCATCATGTCTCAGCTGTTCGTCCAGAGCCTCGTCGCGTCTCAGCTGTTCATCCAGAACCTCGTCGCGTCTCAGCTATTCATCCAGATTCACGTCGCATCACAGCTGATCATCCAGAGTCATGTCACGTCCTGTCTGTTGCACCCAGATTGTCGGGGTCGGTCCGTCGGTATCCCAGTCTGGCGTCCAGTGTGAGGGATGCACCGCTGGTGTCTGCACGCGCAGCTGGTATCCCCAAACCCACTCACTTTAGCCCTCCTGTTCCTGAACTCATTCCCGTCTGCAGCACTTCCCATATGGGGGGTTGCTTTATGGTGTATCTGGGCCGCGTACTCCACCGCCGATTTGCTAGAGGCAGCAGCACCGGCTACAACATCTCCAGAGGTGGTGGCTTACGCTGCAGAACCTCCCGAGGGGGGTAGCCGGTTGGTAGCGGTTGTCAAACTGTTCCCTACACGGGCTCCCAGAGGCCACGGTGTCCACTGAAGTCTCTTTAGAGGTGGCGGCGCAGGCTGCAGAACCTCCCGAGATGGCGACACTTGCCTCAGTTCCTTGCGTGGTGGTGGCGCCCAGCAACGAACTTTCTGCCTGTTCTGTTCCGGCCAAGGAGGCCGTCTATGAACTTTCTGCCTGTTTTGTTCCGGCCAAGGAGGCCGTCTATGTACTCTCTGCTCGTCCTGTTCCGGCCAGGGAGGCCACGTATGAACTCTTTGTCTGTTCTGTTCCGGCCAAGGAGGACGTCTATGAACTTCCTGCCTGTCCTGTTCCGGCCAAAGGAGGCCGTCTATGAACTCTCTGCACGTCCTGTTCCGGCCAAGGAGGCCGCCTACGAACTCTCTGTCTGTCCTGTTCCGGCCAAGGAGGCAGTCTCTGAACTTCCTGCCTATCCTGTTCCGGCCAAGGAGGCCGTCTATGCACTCCCTGCCTGTCCTGTTCCGGCCAAGGAACTCTATGAACTCTCTGCCTATTCTGTTCCAGCCAAGGAGGCCGTCTATGAACTTCCTGACTGTCCTGTTCCGTCCAAGGAGGCCGTCTATGAACTCTCTTCCTGTCCTGTTCCGGCCAAGGAGGCTATCTGTGAACTCTCATCCTGTCCTGTTCCGGCAAAGGAGGCCGGCTATGAACTCTCTGCATGTCCTGTTCCGGCCAAGGAGGCCGGCTATGAACTTTCAGCCTGTCCTGTTCGGCCAAGGAGGCCGCCTATGAACTCTCTGCCTGTCCTGTCCGGCCAAGGAGGCCGCCTATGAACTGTCTATCCTGTCACGGCTAAGGAGACCGTTTGCAAACTCCCTGTTCGTCCGGCACAGCTATAGAGGCCGTTTGCGAACTCCCTGCTTGTCCTGTCACTGCTATGGAGGCCGTTTGCGAGCTCCCTGCTTGTCTTGTCACAGCTATAGAGGCCGTTTGCAAGCTCAATGCTCGTCCTGTCACAGCTATAGAGGCAGTTTGCGAGCTCCCTGCTCGTCCTGTCACAGCTAGAGAGGCCGTCGGGGAGTCCTCATCCTGTCCTATCCCGGCTATGGAGGGTCAGTTGGTGAATTATTGTGTGCTTTAGTGTCTGCCAGGAGGTTGCCCCCTGAAGTGCCTCAGTCTTGTCTACAACCCCAATGTCTGTCTGTGTTGGTCTGCGCGGCTCTCTCGTGTTACAGTCTCCGCCATGAGTCTCCTGATCTTTTTTTGTTGTTTTTGCTTTTTTTTATTTTATTTTGTCTTCTGATATTTTGTGGTGTGGTTCACCAAGCGGGTTCCTGTCCTTCTGCTCGCGTGGACTGGTCCTCCAGCTCGCCGTGGGGGTCTACGGTCTGGCTTGGTTGGTCTTCTGCCTCCGCCGTGGTGGGTATAATGTCTGGTTCGCGGGGTCATAAGCTCCGCCGTGGTGGTCTACTGTTACTGTCTGGTTCTGGTGGTCCTTTGTTCCGCTGTGGTGGTCTACTGTCTGGTTTTGGTGGTCTTCTGCTCCGCCGTGGTGATCTTCGGTCCCGTCTGCTCTGCTGGGGTGGTCCTCAGCTCCGCCGGCTCTGCCACAGTCCCTGGTCTCTCCTATCCTTGGACCTGGCCCTCAGTCCCTCCCCCTGTTCCGCCTCCACTCCACCGCCCTCCGGAACCGTAAAGGGTTTTGAGCATCTGGAAGCCGCCCCTTGGGGGGGGGCTCTGTCACGAATCCAGTCCATGAACTTCCAATTTCATTGACTCTTGCACTACACACTGTTGCACATCACCCCGGTCTACATTTCCCATCATGCATTGCACTTATTGCACTCAGCACGAATTGCACACACCTGTTTACACTGATTGCACCCAGCTGTGTCATATCACTCCCTCACTATTTAACACTCACTTTGATCCCTTTCCTCTGCCGAGTATTGTTTCAGCATTTATCCCTCCCCTAGAGATAGCTACCTTACGGGGCCTTTGTCATTGCCTTAGCCCTAGTCATTAGCCTTAGCCTTAGCCCTAGTCATTAGCCTTAGCCTTAGCCTTAGCCCTAGTCATTAGCCTTAGCCTTAGCCTTAGCCTTCTCGGTTTCTGATCTTCGCCTGGTTCCCTGGATTCACCCCTTGTGTCTTGCCCCTTTTGATTCTGTCTGCAGTTCATCGACCCACGCTAGCACTAGGATTATTCTTGTGTTTTGCCCGCCATATAACTGTTTGCCATTGTTCGACCCTGCCTGTGTTTCTGACGTCTTCTGTTTTAATAAAGCTTGCACATGGATCCGCAAGTCTCACTTCTCGTCAGCCCCGTAACAGGACCAAAGTTGAGGTTTCTTCCTTCTAAATTGGAGAAGGTTAAAACCGGTATCTTCAGTTAGACTTTCGTCTTATTTCAACAGAATTTCAGAGTTTAAGGACTGACTATTTGATGGGCTTCATGATCCAGTTCTAGCCAGTAAAAATGTCAATGGTAAAAGCTTAGGGTGCATTAGATAAAGCCTTAAAATTAAAAACGAGATCTTCATTGAAAGGTACTTGAGAATAAAAGTACGCTAGCAAAAGCTGAACTCAGAACCCAAAACAATTGGCATGTAATTACTGATCAGACATGGGAATTTAGCAAACTCAATTTTCTCCCTCAGCCAATCTTCCTCGTGTGCTCTAATACACTGTCTTGTAGATTTTCATGTCACTGCTAGCAGAGAACGCCAGAGCCATGACAAAATGACACTGAGACGTCGTTAGTTTCATTTAGAATAACACCGAACAAAAGCAAGCATTTAGCTGGGTTATCACCTTCTCGTGTCACTTCACATAATGCCAAACGTCATTCAAATCACAGCAATTCCTGCTCAACCATTCCAGCACAGCTAATGTTAGCATTGTGTACATTACTCAGATTCAAAAACACACACACCGCTGTCTCCTATTATTGCAATCCACATTCCGGCCCTAATGGCATGTGAGGAAAATAAGCGTGACATGCAGCAACACATAATGATACGTAGATGAGTTGGAGATCACATCTTGATAGACAGGACATGGAATGGAAGGGAAAATTAAGTCCCTCTCGCTAAAGTCAGAATTCTTCCTCCCTGATTACCATAGTCCAAAATGTAGGAGAACAAATTGGCAGATGTGAGAAAACATTAGATGTACTGGCTTATAGAATGCTTTGACCTCAAAAAAACAAGTTCTTATCCACAGGAGCGGAGGATCTAAGCCCAATTCCATACCCCTCATTATCACAAGTACAGAAGTCCATGTTTTCATCTTGCTATCTGGAAACCTAATGGATGCATTGGACTTCTGAGCTAACAAGTTGCAAAATGATTCACTGACCATTTCGGTTTTTAAATGTGCATTGTTTTTGCAAGAATGTATGAAGAGAGCAAACATTTTGATTGAACTGCCATTAACTACAGACACACATTACACACATCTGGACAAAATAGGTTGTGAGCTGGAAAAAAAAAATTTAATTGAGAAGAAACACAAGGTTTATGTATTATACTGCATAACATCAGAACAAATCAGAGCTCTCTGTGAGATATGTTAAATATATTAGGCTAAATATTTTCACTACCATTAATAGCTACACAATCAAGGTTTGGAAACAAGTGACACTTTTGTTCATCTGGAATGCATGGATCAAAAAATTTAATTTGTAAATAAATACATAAGATCGATACATTATACTGATTGAAAAACTTTTATACATGTTACAAATGACAATTATTTAGTGAATCATACAGCGTGACCAGTGACTCGTATGAGACTTCGTTTGTGTAATTAATTTTACAGCATGACCAGTGATGTCTGATTCCCAGGCGAATGACTCTTATGAAGTGGTTCGATCATTCACTGTATCAAAAACATACTGCGCGACCAATCAAGTCCGATTCTCGAGCGAATGACTCGTATTAGCCTTTTGTTGAACTATAAAGCGTGGCCAGTGAAGTACAATTCCCGAGCGAATGACTCTTATAAGCCAATTCTTTTTAGTGAATCGATTACAGACTGTGTCAGGGGGCAAGTGTAACTTTGTCTTGTACGCAAAATAAACAGAATTAGCATTTTTGGGCGCCTCACCAACTCTAAATCAAGCCTGAGATTCATCACGATAGTCAACAACTTGAGAGCTGTTTGCAGTATTTTACAGGGAATAAAAATGTGTGTTTCACAATCATTTATTTTGGTCTTTAACAAAACGTAATAAATTAAAGTCCTACCTATTTGCTCATTCTGCGACTGCCTGAACTCTTTCAGTACATCCTTGGCATTTACCGAATTTGGTGATGGATGTTAATCAGAGCATCATTATTTTGTCGTTTGTCAGTCATTGTATTCCTGAGTCGTTTTAAGGCACTGTAAACAGCTGAACGAGTGTTACTAATTTCTTAGTCATTACGTAACCATGCAATGACTTCAGTAGTTAAGTGGAGAACCATATAGGCTACAAGAGAAGTCCAAATCCAATACGAAATACTTTTATGAATCAGTTATTTTTAGTGAATCACAAACAAGTATGAAATGATTGGAGCAGTCTCTCAATTAATTTGATTTACTTTCTTAATCATGTCAGACTAAGTTAATCAAGAACAGACTTGTTAATATGACAATGAGCAATTAAATATGGCCACATTATGAGTTTTAACAAAAAGTATAAAGATTGAATAATGTTAGCATATACATTTTTTAAAGGGGTCATATGATGCGATTTCAGGTTTTCCTTTGTCTTTGGAGTGTTAAAAGCTGTTCGTGCATACAGAAGATCCATAAAGTCGCAAAGATTAAAGTCTCAAACCCAAAATGATATTCTTTATAAAAGTGAACACTCAGCCAAGCCTTCCTAAAACGCCTAGTTCAAACACGCCTCCACATATCTAGGTCACTGTGTGGGAAGATTTGCATAACACTGCCCAAATGTATACCGCAAAGAAAGAAGGCGGAACTTTTATTCTCACTGTAGTATTGTTGCCGCTGCCGCCATGTCGTGGAGACGGTTTTGTTGCGAAAGCGAAACTATTTTGTTTGGCCTTCCAAAAGAGGACACAACTAGAAATAAGTGGTTACGTTTTATTTACAACACTGTTCCAGAACAGTACAACCCAAATATTTGAGTGTGTGCAGCGCAGCAAGTTTCCTGAACCTGGTAAGGGGCGTAACATTTCCATCACATGCTTGAGGTATTCGGCCAATCACAACACACTAGATAGCCGGCCAATCAGTGCACACCACGCTTTTCAGAACGATGAGCTTTGTAAAAATCGACGCGTTTCAAAAAGGCGGGGCATAGAGGAGCAACAACATGTACCTGTAAGATGGAAAATACTGTTTTTTTCCTTTAACCTTAAACTAAAAACCACCGTCATAAACATTGCATTACACCAAATGCACAAAATAATGTTTTTTAGCAACGTCATATGACCCCTTTAATTTTAAAATGTAATAGGCCTAATTAGTTCCAAATATTCCTTATTCTAATTCAAAAGAATCATCAAGTAGGAACTGGAATTGTTAAATTCCTTACAACCCTGTAAATAATAAATAATGACAGAATTTGTTTTTGCTATAGGCTACTACCCCTTTAAGTTGAAGTTACAATATTTCATTTTGAGGGTTTGACACATTCGTCCTTCATTAAAACAGATGAAAAACATCTTTGTTTACTTGGTAGGATGAACAGATTAAGCAGTTACATGTATGAGAATGTCCCAGTTTGCGTGATCAAATGAATGAATTCAGTTACTGCATCACTGACCATCAAAAGCATATTTCTGAATTCTCGTTTACTATGATGTCACAACCTCCTCCATCTGTGTGTTTTTTTTCTCCTAAGCAGGTGAACTGGTTTCAGCAACTACTGAGGCAGAAAGGTAATGCCATATAGTCGGTAATTTACAATAATTCAGGACGAATGCACATTTCCTTTTCATTATGCTCGTGGATAACAAACACTTCTTTCAAGTGCTGAATAATTCATAATTCTTATTTGTTGGCGGTGGCAAAGGAGTAACAGTGTAAGGCCTATCGGCTGACCGGCGCTCAGTGTAAATCAACACCACAGAGGAAAAGATGTGGTAATGAGGGCCATTTCTCTTTCCAAACAGTAGCAAAGGACTTATTAGGCCTAATTTTCAAGGATGTACAGAAAACACGGCAGGGTGTCACTCCGCTGAGGTGAGATCTCAGGTTCAATGTGAAACTGTCTGTTTCTTGGGGGGTGGAGGGGCTCACTTGAGACATTATATTAGCTGGATAAGGAAAACGGTTTAATGAAGGACAGAGGTCAATGAAATCTGCCAACCTCCTCCGTTACCCCAATTACTGACACATCCTCTGTGGCCGCTCCTGGCCAAGGATGCTTATTAAGCCACTATTTGTCAGAGATTAGATAAAGTAGCTGTCAGTCATGCAAGTAGACATCCTTTTGGCTTCAGAAAGAACCCCCTGAAGATGAAAGACAAAGCACTGACAGCCCCTTTGATATGACTGCAGATGATCGTATAATTGGAGCACCACAGAGACACTCGAGTGACAGCAACAACTAAAGCTCAGAGCGTATGGAGGGATTTCATGGTTGAGATGAATGGAGAAAAGTAGCTATAAGGAAATACATAATGATAATTGAAAAATAAATATCTGTCCCTCCTTTAATTGTGACAAAAAAACACACTTATTGCAAATTAACTGGTTCTAACTCCACACTTCTTTAACCCTCTTCATGGCTTTTCACACCATGCTTAGCCCTTGGCTTCTAACCCTTAGTAAAGTAATGTTTCACACTTCTATTTCTGAAAGCTAGTTAGCACTCTTATAAAACCATATTCCATTGTAGGGTTTACAACACTAGCTGTTAACAATGCTAAAGGTATTCAACCTTGCATTGTTAGAACAGCACAGAGTTGTTTATCAACCAATTAGAAACTAAACAGTGACTTCATTAAATAAGTTCATAAATATGCAAATAATAATGCTAACCCAGATTTAACAAATATACAGTGTGCATTTTAACCCAGGATAAATTATGGCTTGTGTGAAAAAGTTTTGAATTTAACTGAAATTAGTGCCTTTGAATTTGAACTGGATTTGCACAAGATGCAGCGGTTATGGCCTAACGGTTAGAGAGTCGGACTCTAGACAGACAGACAGATAGACAGATAGACAGACAGATAGATATTTTTGTAGGCCAGGGTGGAACACGGTCGAACATTTCATTTCCCAGAATGCATAGCCTGACTAGAATATGTCATTCAAATTCAAACTCTTGCTATGTTCCTCATCCTTCTTCAGTGCGGCACAAGACAAACAAAATCAGTGCCGGCCCGGCCTCCTCATTCTCCACCTGGAACCAGATGCCCCTTTGGCACATCTCTCATGCCCCCAGTGCTCGACGAGTGCCAGCATGTGAAATCTCAGGTGACAGTCACCTGGAAGCCTCTCAGCCTCATAACAGCTGTAGGGCCTTGATTGCCTGCCTCGCCCATGTCGGCCCCGAGCCGCCCACCGGGTCTCTCTCACATCAATCGGCTGTCAATTCCTCTCAGCCTTTACCAGAAGGCATTCAAGCAGCGAGAATGAGCGGCAGGAAGGGGCACATGGGGGAAAAGGCTGGGGGGAGGGGGATGAGCAGGAGAGAAAGTAGCGGTCACACTGGCACGAAGGAGAAATAAGAGGTGCGGGGAGAGGGCGGCGGTCGCTTGCCAATGGTTGAAATTAATTGCTACATAAGGAAAAATGGGGAGATAATTATTTGTGCTTTCCTGTCAGAGCTGGAGGGGAGATGACCTCATTAACTTGCAGCTTGTACACAATTCAATTACGGAGATATGGAAAATGCATTTGATTACTTTGGTGGCTGGGGCTCCATTCATCTCCATTTCTGTCCTCTATGGGTGCCATGAGGAAGTGTATGTGTGTGTGTGTGTGTGTGTGTGACTGAGACAGAGGGCTGCGTGCTCACTGACACTCGTGTCTGAAGCACTTTGCATGGGTATATGTTGGGATGCCTTAAGTGGCCTTGCTAGATTATGGCACTTCCCCTAATTCATCACTCATTGTAAAGGAGAGAGATAAATGTGGCTTCATGCTTAAACCTGCAGTTCCTGTTTGTTCTTCTGCTCTCCATGTATGAGCAGACAGGCCATTCCTACTATTCCTAACACATTTTCACGGCCCCATCTTGTCTTAACATATTGAATAAAAACTGACAAATACATCAAAAAAATCACATTAGCTTAATTATAATTACTGGTTTTGAATTTTAAATAACTCGTTTTTGGTTTGAGTGGACGTTGCCCACATAAACGTCTATCATTAAAAACTGGCTATTTATTAAAAAAATATTCAAGCTGTTCATAAATAAGGTGTTTTTTTGTTTGTTTGTTTTTATTGTACTTTCCACCCTGTTAATATTTTGTCAAATATAAAATACAGTTTCTTCATGATGTCATCTTCTAGAAAGTAACATCATTTTGGTAGGAAAACAACAGCACAAAAATCTGTACTGTACGTATTAGCAATGAATTTGATGAACTGTGTGACTCTCAATGGATTTTATCACTCTGAAATATGATGTCCTGTTTGATAAAATTATAGACTTTGAAAACTAATGTATTTCTTTGTGCAATATTTCAAATAACTGGTTTTTAAAACTATTTTCTCCAAAAATATTTTCAGAAATCGTATGATAATATTCTTACAATAAATATGAAAATATTTTTAAAATAAAAATATTATTTTTTTAAAATTGTTATTACTTTTAATTCTGTTAATCTTTTGCAAAACCGTTTGTAAAGAACAAAATGGCGGGGAAAAACTGCACATAAACATCTGTAATTATCTGTAAAAGATTTGTGACAATTATGGTTTTAATCACTCTGACATATTTTTCCCAATCCTTTTAACCAAAAAAAATAAAAATAAAAAAAAAGTTCCTTTATGATGTCATTCTCACCGTGTTTTAAACAACAACATAAACATGTCCATTACACAAGATACTGTAACCATTCTGTAGTGAAAAAGCATTTTTCTCTCTTGATGGTCATTTCAATGTATTCAAATCCAAGCATGTTTATCATTTAAACTTATGGAGTTTAAAAGGTACAGTCCTGCATGACTGACCCAGACCAGGAGGATAAACTTCATAACTTCATAAACTCCCATCTGAAGATACATGAGGAACATGGGGGGAGAGCAAGGACTCGGCTCTGCCCTTATCTCTTCTCTGCTCGCTTCAAACATCCAGCCAATAAAACAAAGCAGCACTTCTGGTCTGGATAAACAAAAGACTAGTGCGGTGACACAGTCTAGTGAATTATAATGCTGAATAGCAGCTTACAGCAGAGAAACACATCTGTGCATTCAGTTTGCTTGACTGCATCGCTCATGTGTTTGCCTATGGGCTAAAACCCAGTTCTGTTGTATGAAACTGTGTATGTTATATAGTCAGTGTAGTCAGGGAGAGTGAGAAACAGAGACATTTAATTGTCAACCTAAATTGTTGAGGTAGCTGAGCTTAAATAAGCCAGATAACAGCCCAAACATGACGTTCTAGAGAGTAAACATGGCAAAAATGTCTTTTCAAATGCCTTTTCTCTAGATGTATGTTGCTTTCAAACATGTAGTTCAAAACCCTCTTAAATATTTATTTATTTGAAATAATATACATGAAATTTTTTTTTATTAGAATATCATATTTTTGTAACAGTTGTTGGGTGAACAAGTGAAATGTCCGGTCGTGGCAAGTCGTCATGTTTTATCAGTCATAAATGTATACAATTTATTAATTACAATATTCATTGGCTAAAACAACGGTTTGATTTTTTAGTTTCTGTGGTAGCTTTTCCATTTTCAATTTTCATAGTTTCATGAATCACTTAACTTCCTAATTGTTTTACTATTAAATCTTGCTTTAAAAAGGCTATTTAATGTCAGGTTCCATACATTGTGACAACTTACCCCATATAGTATATCACTACAGGGGCATGTTGTCACAATAGATGTACTGTAGTTTTTTCACGTGACAACTAGCTCAGATCTCTCTTATAATACAGAATCTCAAATTCACATACATACTAAATAGTTTTTTGTTAGCAAATAGCCACGAAGCTTGGCATTGACACCGCAAATTCCTTATAATAAGTCACTTCAGATAATCAGTCCAACTTGAATAGAAATCTGCAGCCCAATACTATATTCTTAAATAATACATAGGCATTACTGTGTCCTATTACCTCTGTGATAGTCAGTGGTGCCCATCTATGTATAGAAATAGATAATAACAGAGCTCAGCGGTCTGTGAACAGAACGAGACAGTCAGATTTCAATTACAATACTTATTTGGATATGCATGAAGGAAAACTAGAGAGAGCCACATTGTTTTACCTGAACACAAAATCTGCAATCTCCAGCAGAAGCAGATTAACATGGCCTTTTGGAAATGCCACAGCCGTTGTTATTTTTAGTTCCAATCCTGTATTAATAACACCATGACACATTATCTACAGCAGACAGGATGGGCTTTACCTGACCTCATATCAGGAGATTAAACTGGATGTCTGTCAGCCAACAATTTACACTAGTGAGCCAGGGACGACCAATGTGAGAGTCACTCAAGAGTAAAATCTACTGTAAAAATGAATCTGTGAGGGGTATTCAGTGGTGAGTTGAGTTGCATAAACATGTGCCAGTCAATCTTGCTTGTGCCATCAGCTAAATTTGGTTGTCAGTTCACCTTTTAGTGCTTAATTCGGTTCTTTACACAGACAGTTCAGTAATTTTACAGGTGTGACAACCACATGTTACAAACGAATTAACGCCAGAAAGTTCATGTAAGCGGAACATCATGACAACAAAATATATGCACAGTTGTTACAGAAACAAACTGAAAAACTAATTGTTAACGATGTATTTGAATGTATCAGAGTTTTTTAAAGGGGTCATATGATTCTACATGCACTTTTACAAGTAGTTTGAACTTAAATGTGTGTTGGCAGTGTGTACACAATCACCCTAAAATGATAAAAATCCACCCAATTTTTTTTTTTATTCTGCTAAAATCTTTACCCTAGGGCTGGACGATATGGCCAAAATTGATATCACGAGATATTCTTGAATTTTCGGTCGATACGATATACTTCCGATATCGATCAGACAATATTTATCTGAATAGAAATCTTTTGGACATGGATAAATGCCTTTATCATCACTTTTGATCAATTTTTAGCATCCTTGCTATAAAGTAGTAATTTCTGGTCCCAAAAAAATAATAAAAATGATACTGAATGGAATAGTTTATAATGTTACAAAAGCTTTTCATTTATGATAAATGCTGATCTTTGGATCTTTTATTCATCAAAGAATCCTGAAAAAAAAATTACTCAAGGGTTTTAAATATTGATAATCAGCAAATCAGAATATTAGAATGATTTCTGAACAATCATCTGACACTAAAGACTGGAGTAAAGAATGCTGAAAATTCAGCTTTGCCATCAAGGAATAAATTAAATTTGAAATGTCTCTTAAATAGAAAGCAATTTAAATGTAACAAAAGCTTATTTCAACAGTTTTTTTTTTTTTTTTTTTTTTATGTTTTTGCTGTACGTTGATCATGATAAATGCAGACTTGGTGAGCATAAGAGATTCTTTAAAAATTATTATATATCACAACAACAGAAACCGGAAATGTGCTGGAGACCAAGGTTTTTATAGTTTTGCATTTTTAAATTCGTTTTATTTTCATATCGTTTTCAAATTTGCAATAAAATTCAGTTTAGTTTTTATTAGTTTAATTCATATTTTTGTTAGTTTTAGTTTATTTTTTATTTTGTGAACACATTTCTATTTAGTTTTGATATAGTTTAGTTTCAGTTTTAGTTTTAGTAATTAAAGTTTCTTAGATTTAACAGATCACTTCCAGAGCGCAGGCCAAAGAAAGACTTAGGCTAATTTAACCTCGATGGAAATGTCTAGCGACACAAAATTAAAGCATGCTGAGATTGAATTGGTGGTAAACGTATAGCAAAGACACACACCATGAAGGCAGTCATGCCTTTCTTTTAATCTCACAAGTGCGCACTACATTATATGTAAAACCGCACTAGATGAAGATCTGTGTGTGTGAATTTAATTGAAAATAAAGTCAGCAATTGTCTTTATATTCTAGCCTATGTCGTTCATCTTGATTAACGATAAATCACTGTCGTGTCTGCATCACTTTCGCCGCGAACAAGGCGTGCATAATAGTGGGGACTAATGAAATTAAAAAATATATAGTGGAGCCTAAATTGAGTATTGCAAGGCGTTGCGCCATCTAGCCATCGCTCGGCAGCGAAGTGAGAGAAGCTTGAGGAGCCACTCCTTGATCGCTTTTGTAGCCTATATTCTATTTTATTTTTAACGATTTATTTTATGCTCTGTCAAAAAGGGACTACCCCTGGCCGCTAGCCACGATACACGGCAGAGTTAGGGAGACGATGGAACTTAACAGTAAAGTCAATCGAATAGATTCTTTCATTTATAAGATTGTAAGTTGTAGTTAGTGCACAATTTGTGCAAACCGGCCTGCGATGTCACAGATGTGGCAAAAGTTTGTATGTATACAGGAAAGGATGCGCGATTCTTATCATTCACTCTGTTGCGCTGCTGTACTATTCTTCAAAGCACCAACTTAAAATGCCTATTTTAGTTTGATTGCTTGTGTCACATGAGAAAATAAATCATTTTGCCTTACTGATGCAGTAGCCTATTTAATGCAGGTGCGGTTCAGGTCGCGGGTCGGGTACAGAATTAAATTGGTGCTGGCTGCTGTCGGAAAACGGGTCGTGTGTTCTGTTGTGTAGCTACCGCGGATGCAGGTTTACCTAACAGGACCCGTGCAGTACTCTGCTTTAAATTGCTTTGCGTCTCTCCGTCAGATACCCTCACGTGCTGATGCGCCATTTAGGGGATTATTTAAAAGAAACTCATTCTCTGGCAGAAGGAGGGCGCTTTAGGGGGGAAAAAGTTGTTAAAATGGTAATGTATATCGAAATATCGGAAAAGGTGTTTAAAAATCATATCACCGTTATTGAAAAAAAATATATCGCGATACATATTGATATCGACATTGTACAGCCCTACTTACCCCTTTCTCAAATCGAGCCGATATCAGATGCCTGTCTGTGTGACATCACAAAAAAAGGCCCCTCCCATGATAATTTGATTGACAGTAGCGTTTCAGCACAAACTGGACTGGTGTCTTACCTTAGACCCGCCCTGAGTGAGCTGTCATCAGTCCGCCATTGTTTCACCGCTGGTGCAGATGTAGACAAGAATGTCTCCTAAGCGATTGAGGTGTTCTGTTGTTGGATGTAATAATGAACATTGCAGTCGTCATTTACTCACGACATCTGAGCTGTTGAAGACGCAGTGGATTACGTTTGTTTTTGAGGGGAATGTGCCCCCATCTACATAAATGTGTCTATGTTCGCACAAATCATTCATGATCCAGCATCATCTACAGAAGAAGTGAGTATAAGTGTTTAAGAATCTTTGCAAATCGCCTTTCCTAATGATGTGCTAATTAGCAAGTTTCATGATGAATGCTGCTAAAGTAAACAGTTTCTCTGAGAGTGGCTTGGAAGAGAGGGGCAGGGTCAGCAGAGCTCATTAACATTTAAAGGAAAATGCTACAAAACGGCTTGCTCTGAAAAGAGCTGTTTTTGACAGGGTAAAAATGTGTTTTTTACACTACCATTGAGACATTTTAACCAAAATATGGTATAGACTTTTCATTAAGGCCCTAAAGAATCATATCAACTCGTGGAAAATGGGCATCCTATGACCACTTTAAAGTATCAAAGGGATGAAACAGTGCTAGAGTATATGGTGTCAATCATACATTTCAAGGACGGAAGTTTTTTCAAAAGAAAGAAATTTAGGGATTCATCCTGTATTTAAATACAACATACCTGTCACTCCTGAAACTGTACAATACGTAAACGTGCTACTTCTTTACAATAATTATGTCATTCGTCAGTTGTGATGGTTCATTAAACTAGGTTGGAAAAACTCGATCAACAAATTCACCTGAAGAACACTCCTGGAACTCCCTGTGGGCTCAGTCCGTCAGTTTTTGAGCTAAGCTACAAAACTGGATGATTTCAATAATAAGTTCAAACAATGGAGATCTCTTTGCTTTATACCTTAAGTTTCATCCACCAACATGCATAAACATATTTTTGTGGCACGCACAGATGAGATGAGGCTGTATACAGATTGTATTCATATTTTGATTAGTTTATTTTATCTTTTGTGTTTTAATGATTTTAGTAATTATACTGGGTTGTCATTTTTAATAGTTTTTGTTTGTTTTTAAATGTATGTCTATAAATTTTATATTTTTTATTATTTTGTACATCCAGTTAAACAAATGAAAATGATCATTTTCTTTGGCAACTACCTTGAAAAAAAGTAAATAATACTAGATAGTGTGTATTTTTAGTTGTATTTATATAATAAATATGATAAATAAATTATTTTACAAAATCTTTTTTTAATTATTATTATTTTACACAAAGTAGAAAGTCATTCTGAACAAGTATTTGGATTCCAACTGTATTTGGAACTGAAATTCCATTCTGCATGCATGAGTCTAAAAACTGCTGTTCAACAATTATATTACTTCATAAATATACTACATAAACCTATATTGCAGGATGCCCTAAACAGACCATAGAGAGGGGTTAAGAAGGTACTGGTTATGAGAACTTGCCCTGGTATGTATCACTCAAAGGGCACATGTAGGCCATCCATAGCCGGGCATCTGCCACCCCTCTTTGGCCTTGCCGGGAGATATCGGCCTGGATCAGAAAGAGAAAGAAAAACAGAGAATAAAAGACTGTAATAGGATTACATCTGTTAACATCATGAAGATAAGAGTTTGAGCAGGGGGCTGAGCTCAAGGGGACCCCTCCCCCAGTCTCATCTCTCCTGCCTGCTTCCTCCATCCTTGCCAAAGGGAAGCAGACACATATAGAGGGGCGGGCTGGGGAGAGAGGGACGAAGCCTTCAGGCAGTAGCATCATGTGTGCTTTACTGCGACAAAAGCCTGTCTTGGAACACAGAGAGAGAGAGAACGAGAACGAGAGAGCGGGTCTCCTGAGACTAGTCAGATCCCTGAGCTCATTGTCATGCAGACTTAATGAAAATGTTTGGCTTGCTCTCTTAATTAAAGATCATTTCCATTTGGAAATCATGTGATCCATACACGCAAAGAGCTCTCAGAAAATCATCCTTTAATGGCATTAATATCTGATCACTTAATGTCCTGTGTAATTATTCAGCTCTTTCAGTCTAGCTAGTGAACAAACAAGTTTTTTTTCTATCTGTTTAACTGTAATGAAAGCCTCAGTTTTTATGCTTTGGAGTCAAAAAATGATGGATATCTATTAAGTTATGTAAAAAACATAATCAAATCCAATTTATAGATATATGAAAAAAAAACAGAAAAAACAGGAGACAACTAAGATGTTTAAATTTATATAACCAAATTAAATGAAAACAGTATATAAATATATTTTTTGCAGCTTAAGTAAAAAAATGTCAGTTGTCAGTTTATATATAAATGCATAAATAAATAGAATAAAAATGCAATGTGGCTTTACCAACAAATAGCAAGTCATTTTGTGCATAAAAATGGAAGTTAAAAAAATCATTAAAAATGGAAGTATCACAAAGAGGACCCCTGTAGACCCTCATGACAGTGTGTGAAGGTTACTAAACTAAACTAAACTAAAATAATATTATTACCTGTACTGTTTAAGTCAAATGGACATACAGTATATATATAAAAATATGTTGGAAAAACACAAGTATAGAATATGTTGTGTGCACTTGTATATTTTAGTATACACTCACGAGATTGATTTTCACTCACATTCTGTTTACTTAATGGTTAAACTCCTTTTATATTACACATATTATAATTTTTTTTTCATTTTGTCATTTTAAACTAGATTTTCCAAAGATTTTTCTATTTTTATCATCTTTATTTGCCACTGACACAAACGTAGAAAGACAAGAAAGACTTTTCTTTCAGGCGACATCACAATGCTGATATGCCGAATATTCAAATTAAAATGAGCACTTCTCGTTTTTGTCTGCTTAAAGCTCATTAAATAATATTGTTAAAGAAAAACAATAGCTGAGCTAATCATGCTCACTGCATGAGAGAGGAGATTTCCCAAGGGGAAAGGGAATGAATTTTACCACCACGGTAATTCAGTCCGTTAATCAGCTTCTGAAAAGGCCTGGCAAATGGACGGGTGATGTAAAATCATTTTATATCAAATCAAACCCTCACTAGCGTCTCTAAATTGGCTTTCTTCCCCTAAAGATGGTAAAAGTTAATTAAGCACTCAACGGGTTTATAGTGTTTAAATTAAAATATATCGCTCTCATTGTGTAGCTATCACGGGAGAAGACGCTTGGGCGACTAATGGCGGGATGAAAATGCATAATGTAAGTCTTGTTCTGCATGCCGGTGAGTTTGTGGCCCTCAAATGAGTGCCTGTCATATCTATTTCTGGTCTATAGGAGGAGTGGAGGGCCGATGAGAGGAGAGTGACTCTGTATCAGCACAGTTTTAACCCTTATTCAAATTTATGCAGGTTATTCTGTCACACATGCATTCATTGTGAAGCACACAAACTCAAAATCAGCGTATATAAGGGTCGCAGAGTCCATTATGTGCCTTTACGGTCTATATTTTCAGTCTGATCCAGACCTATACAAGTGGACAGCAGTTCTACAACAAAAGTGAAGAAAAACACATGCCCTTATTCGAAAGCATCTTCTGCACAGGACACTTGGGAGCCTGGGGATCCTCAGGAGTTGTGATCTCTACACGAACATAAACACTTTTCAATTGAGCTCTAACCTGTAGTGTTTCATCCTTTCTATCCCTGATGACAGAACATGGTTCTGGATTTAGGAAACGTTTGTTGTAAAGATACTTCAAAATAATCAACTTTGATGAGGACAATAGAAGCTGTGGTTGAGAGGTCCAGTTGAAAGGATTGTTCACCCCAAATAAGAATTTCTGTTGTTTACTCTCTCTCATTTTATTCCAAACCAATTATTTTAGACAGAATGTCTATACAATGAATGAGCACAATGACAGTGTTTGGTGACCATGGACTATCAGAAATGAAATTAAACAGTGACAAAATTTTCACTTTGTAGGTGAACTACAATACGGATTGAAAACTGGAATAATGAAGATTTTTAAATGTTGTTAAAAGAAGTCTCTTATATACACCAAAGCTGCATTTATTTGATTTAAAAAACAGTAATATTGTTACTGAATAAAATAACAGTGTTCTATTTTTATATATTTTAAAATATAATTTATTCCTGTGATGGCAAAGCTGAATTTTCAGCAGTCATTACTTCAGTCTTCAGTGTCACATTGTCATTCAGACATCATTCTTAATATAATGTATACTGGACAGTTTCATATTTTTGTGGAAACTGTGATTTCTTTTTCTTTTTTTTCAGGATACTTTGATGAATAGAGAGTTCCATGAACAGCAATGAAAATAGAAATCTTTTGAAACATTATTAATATTACTGTTTTTACTGTATTCTTAACCAAGTAAATACAAACTTTATCTGCAAAGGAGACTTCTTTAAAAATAAATAAATAAATGGTAGTGTTTTAATTTGAAAAGTAAAAATACAGTTGCATCCTCAAGTAAAAGAATAATAAAATGATGCTATTGCTAGAACAACATCAGAGGCATGGCACGCTCATTTTCATATGTCCAAAAAATATGATCTCGAAATTGATGATACATGTTACATTTATGTTATGCGTAAAAATTCTAATACAGAATTTCAGCATGGGTTTCACCAAAAATGAGTTTTAGGTAAAAAGAGGTGGCTGATGTGATATGCAAATGCTGTCTAAAATAGCATAAATATAATTCAGCGGTGTGAACGTGTTAATAGTTTACTCTGCAGGGCCACGAGGGGTGAGAACTGCTCTGCCTCGCTGCTGTCCGTCATTCACTCGGGGCGGGGAAATGCAAATCAATTAAGATTATGGTGTATATATGATCAGCTCTACCACATAAAATTTGTGTCTTAACAACCTCTACGCTTCTGGTAATATTATGGATGCCTAACATACAGTCTAAAATAGTGCCATATCTCAGGAATCGCTTATGGGAAAGGGTTCTCTGGGCAGTGGAGATATGGAATATCGAACACTTTGTCTACACTGGAAGCAAATGATCTTCACTTGTGGTGTAAATGGGGTGTAATTGTGTGCCGTATATGTGGATGCTTTGTAATTTTGCATGGCTTATTAAACAGAAAACACTAGTATCAAGTATATTTAAAGGGCCAGTTCACCTAAAAATCATTTAGTCACCC
This sequence comes from Sinocyclocheilus anophthalmus, assembly GCA_018155175.1. Lineage (NCBI taxonomy): Eukaryota > Metazoa > Chordata > Actinopteri > Cypriniformes > Cyprinidae > Sinocyclocheilus > Sinocyclocheilus anophthalmus. The sequence goes on from JADLZN010006374.1 coordinate 303,669, forward strand.
TCATGATGACCTTTTTTTCTTCTTCTGTGGAACACAAAAAAGAAGATTTTTGAAGAATTTTTAAAAAATGTTTTTGTAAATACAATGAAAGTCAGTGGGGTCCAAAAAAAAACCGAGAAAATTATTTAAATATCCAGACAGGTTTGGAACAACATGAAGGTGGGTAAATTTTGAACTGCTCCTTTAAATCTCTAAATCAAATGTTTTTCAACTTTAGTAAATCTTTAAATGGATTATTTAATTGTATTCAAAGTAGTACAGAATATTTAAATGACAAGTTACAGCCCTTTTTGTCCAATTAATCTGAATCTCCATGATAGTCTTTGAACAAAACATAAAAAATAATGAGAAAATGTTTTAAATTCCCACACAGGTTTGGGACAACATGAAGGAGAGTAAATTCTGATCTATAAACTGGGCCTTTAAATCTATGAATTACATGTTTTCCTATTTTAAACCATTTGGATTTACTCCAGTCCAATTAGTTTAAATGGATTTGTTTGTAATTTTGTATTTATAAATCAAAGTGGTACAGACTATTTTAATGACAAATAAACCTAAAGTTAAAGCCCCTTTGAGTCTCCATGTACTAGTTTTTGCACTGAACAGCAGTTTTCCCTTATTTATGAATTCAGATCTTTGAAATGTGCTTTTAATGTGACCACATGGTGAATCTGTAATTAAAACACCTTAGTTATCAATGTGTGTAAACAGTCTCGCTCATGCCTCCCCCAGAAAATGCTTTGTAAGGACTTTCTCTCGCTTTTTTCCCCATTTAGTCAATTGACCTTGACTGTGCCAGCACATTCCTGGCAATATAACACCCTCCACCCCTCTACCTCTCTTTCTCCATCACTCGTTCCCTGATCATCCTCTCTCTGAGCTTTAAGGTCCCATCAACAAAATTATCCCCATATCCTGATTACGCCAGAAACCGGCCGATATGGAAGCTGCCACATTCAAATATTAATATTCAAATTAAAATATAATTTATTACATTATCTCGCTTCTCAGACCGACTCTGTAATTTTTATTGGAGGCACATCATTTACATAGACGTTCGCATAAGACCTGTCCGCAGCCATTAAATTAGCCTCGCCTGAATAATTAGATACTCATCTTAAACTGAGAGGGCCTGTGTAAAAGATAAGCGTATGGTGAACTGTGGAAGACCTCTGTGATTCACACACACACACATTCCCAATGTCATGTGACAAAGTACATATGCTCGCAGTGGAGATGTGGAAGGAAGTCCTTTAGTACTAATTAACACTGCTGGCCTGCTAACGAACACAATTGGATTACACAGTGAAATAACACAGGCCTTAGGCGTCATTAAATGAACTCACACAAATTGTATCCACAGCGCCAATGGACTGTGCTTAAATATAAATGTACACAAAGTATAAAATATAGTTTTTAGGAAAATCAGCCACTGTGACCCAAATAATACCTTGCCCAATATATCAATAGAAATGTTTTTGCCTTTTAATAAATTTCACACTAATAATTTGAACTTTGACAGTTGAAAATCATATGTTAATATAGTTATCATTTTATTTTGATAAAAACATATATACATACATACTTAACACATGCAACAAAATTAATAATCATAATTTTAAAAAAAAATCATAATAGTTAAAGTTATAATAATAAATTTAATCATTAAAATCATTATTAATTAGTTACATAAATAATGCATTGCAAATATTAGGTACATTTTAAGGTGTCCTTGTTACGTGTACTTACTATTATAATAACAATTAATTATGGCATAATTATGTGCAAGTAACCCTAAGCCAAACCCTAACCCTAACCCTAACCATATAGTATGTAGTTAATTAATATTACTCAGTACTTATATGTATAATTACACTGTAACAAGAACACCTTCAAATAAAGTGTAACCAAATATTGCATGTTTTCATGTTGTAAATTCAGGTCAAATATAATAATAAATTGTGTGTGTGTATAAACAGTACGAAGTATTATTAATAATAATCATAATAATAAATATAATTTTATTTAAATAATATTATATTTTAATAGTACATATTAGTATTTAAATATGGCAATCTAGGGTGTTAAGCATTTTTTAATTCAGTCTTATGTAATAAAAATTTAAATAATTCAATATTTTTTAACCCTAATTCTATTTACTGAAGAAATCACTTCTTTTAATTTATTTTAATAACATTTGTTTTTTATTTATATAAACTGTTGTAATCCTTACCCCAATAGGAAAAAAGTTTAATGATTAAATTGCTGCTCTAAAATTGTTTTGAGAACAAAAATTGAAGTACACTGTCCTACAATAATATATATATATATATATATATATATAGATATATATATATAAACATTTAAGTTACAGTTAAACTATATCGGCAATAATCTGAACATGCTTCATACTTCATAATTCTCCAACATAATACAGTTTGTAATGTATGTAAGTGCTTCAGCATGAACAAACATGAGGTGTGTGTGATCACAGACAGTCTCTCGAGCACATGCCTTCTGTCCTGCTACTGACCAAATTTAGTGCCACTCTGGCTGGGTTTAATTAAGCGTGAGTTTTTAACCTTTCCTCCTCTGAATCTTCCTGCCTAAAAGGTCGTCTCTCTTTGGGCCTCCACATGCCCCTCTGAAAGCACTTTGACTATACATTATTCATAAAGAAACTCTTACTGTACAGTGCTGCATGAAAATCTAATTTTGGTCATTTGGATTGGTGGCACTCATGCAGGGGCATCATGCACCTCTCATGCTTTTGAGGGGTCACCTCTGCTGGTCCTAAAGAGACAAAGAGACAAGACACAATTACTAAGAACACTTAGTAGTGTGTATTTTAAAAGAAAGGCATGCTATTGTTACCATTTCACTTTATTGTTTAAGGCAATCCAGATATATATATAATGTAGGATTTAGGATTAAGATAAAAAAAATATGATTGTGTGATATGCTAGATTGTGAATATTTGTTTTTTGTGTGACAATTATTTTCAGGTTTATTAGACATAATTAAAGCTTATTAAAAACAAATATATAGATATATATATACATATATAGATATATATAATTAACTAAAGCTTGAAACTAAAAAATCTAATTCAAATCTTAATAAGTACTACAATTTTATATAAATACTACTGATGTATGTACATAAAAATATATTGATTAAAAAAATATGATGACATGAATTCAAAATCTTCACAATGAGGTCAGAGTTCCAGGATGCCAGATGAGACTTAATAATTCCATCAAAAATTCTGCCGTGCTACTTGAGCACTCATCTCCTCGTCATCCTGGCACGTTTCTGACAAGTATAGCCCCTCCTCTCAAGAGAGCACCAACATGAGGTGAAGGCTAGCAGGCCCAATTCGGTCCAGCCTCCAGGCGAGGAAGACAGAGCCTCACCACGCTATAACAAACGCTGACAACTACCCAGTAATTATCAGAAGGTAATTTCACTCAATGGACCTTAATTACAGAGCGGAAAAGTGTACTCCTCCATTGTGTTGCTGGCTCATGGGGAGCGATCCAAATCGGCAATCTTAAATTGTGGCCTGACGTGCTGGGCTTGAGGAGCTGTCATCATTTCTCCTCCTTCTGTAGTTAGCCTCCCGGGGTCATTACCAGGTAACTCTTAATCACTTACCTGCAGTAAGCTATTAATTGTAATCCTGCAAATTAAAGATAATCCTAATTAGGTGGCAGGGAGGAAATAAAAGAACTGGGAGACATAGGAGGTGGATGGGAGAATAAAGCGATGAGGGTGCTTTGACACACCATCCTCAATCTATCTACTGGAGATTCAAAACAGACTGAAACTGCAGTAATCATGAATGCTGCATGCAGGAGAAGGCTAAAACAGGATTGTTTGCATCTTACTCACTTAAATGCTCTTTAAATCTATTAGTAGCTGGTAATTTTCCTCCTACTGCAACTTGAATTAAGTTTAGAAGAGTTTTGGGTCCCATTGACTTCTATGGTATGGATGGAAGTCAATGGGAAACAGATTGGTTACATTCTTCAAAAAATTTTCTTTTGTGTTCCGCAGAAGAAAAAAGCATACAGGTTTGGAATGACATGAGGATGAGTAAATAATGACAGATAATGACTAACGGGTGCAAACTTGTAGAAAACTAAAGCTGTCAAATTGATCATTTCTACAGCGTAAAATGATTTTTCTAAGTTTTTTTTTTGTTTTATTTAATTGCAAGATGCAAACTTGTTTTTTTATTATAGGGCAAAAAGTCACAATAACTTATTTTTTTATTTTTTATTTTATTCCTTTGCAGAATCAGGCTTCCATATTTACTTGCCAATTCCTTCTAATTATTTGCCAGATTTACTAGCAATTTCTATGATATTGTTTCTACACCATTTTTTTCAGTATAACTGACATAAATCCAGAGGAACTACAAATATTTTAGCTCTGATGCAAACACTCATGTATGATGTCACTACTTGTGGGCAGCCCTCAAGATTTTGATATAATTAAACATTGCATATAAATTTAAGAGTACATACCATTACAGGTTAAGACTAGCTTCAATTTTAATTGTCTTATTTTTCCCACTTTAAACCACCTAGTCCAAACTTCTCATTCATAAATGAAGTGAAAGACACGACGTTGTGACATCTTTCTCTCAGTACACAAACCAGACATTACAGATTTGTCAAAATAGCATCAATATTTAATGCTGATTCATTGACTTGAATCTGTCTGAACTTATTCTGGTCTCTGTGAACTCTTCAGCTCAATCGAGAGGAGCTGTTTTATCATGGAGTGAATGCTCTAATCTTGCTTTTCTATGTAACATGTTTTCAACAACGTGAATAATTAAGATGCTAAAGAGGGTTCTGCAGTTTTTATGAAATCTGAAGTCATAGTGCATTTAGTCCAGAACATGACATGCAACCTCAGACCCTGACCAGGTGAAATATCTGCGAAATATAACCCCACTCACATGCAGTTCAAGAGAAAAACTGCATAATTTATTGCACTTCACAACCTTCCATGTGTTTAAAACAGATTTACATGGCATAAAATATAATGCATTACAATAAACACTTAAATACATCTACTCACCCTCATGCCATTCAAAACCTGTATGACATTTTTCCATCTGTAAAACACAAAAGGAGATATTTTTGAAAATGTGTATATTTATATTTATATATTCAAAATATAATAATCTCCAACTCAAAATATGACATATTCCATACAATGAAATTCAGTGGATCCAATGTTGTTTTGGACCCCATCGACCACAAACACAGATTAAATATTCTTCAAAATATCTTCTGTTAGCCACACGTACAGATAAATAAGCATTTAGCTGACCATAAAGTAACTGACAGAAAAATCTAGCTAGCATTAACTAACTCTATGTTTAAATATACACTGCATTGTCTGCAAGAAAGTTCATTTGAGACATAAATATTTACTAAACTTGTCCAGGGTGCCCTCTTCTGCTTTGGGAGTACCTGTCTCACACAAGCCCATAGCGTCCTCTGAAAAAAGTCCTCTATTTTAGCTTGAGCCAATGCTAGCGGCGCCTAAATGGGCTTAGGTAGGGTTACATGGACCTAAATATCTTCATCTCCTCCGGGTGGAACAAAGTTCTTCACGGATGACTGCCACACTATCATCAAGGTCACCGTATCCCTAAGTTTCCCCTTTACTCTCCATGTTTAGGACTGACAGGTTGTATCGTTGGGACGCTGGATCTCGGGGAATCTTGAAAGACTCACAACCTCAGAACATCAATACGCCATAAAGGACTGGTTTCCTGTAGGAAGAGCATCGGATGCATCATTTCCAACCATTTTCAACTTTGAGACATTACATAATTTCAGCCGTCTGACAAAGATACTATGCGTTTTTTTGTTTTAGCCAGTGCTTATTTCACAAAACATGGCATTTATATGACCACTTCGGTTTCATTTTGTGTCAGCACATTCCTCAAGCCACAGAAAATGTTACTTTATGAATGAACGCAGACTTTTAAATGGTCAATTTACATCAGGTTATAAGAAAGGAAAGACACAGAGGTAATATTCCTTGTCTGAGCGTGGCTAGCATAATTAAAAGATTGTACAATCTCTGCTGTTTTAATTTGATTCAGGCCTATCTCATTTGGTCGTCCAATCTAATCCAGTTCACTTGCGCTGGCTGTCAAACAGACGAACGATATGACATAAAATGTCGCTAATCACCTTTAGCGCGGGGACAGCAGAGGTTGAGCGATGAACAGAAATGAAGGAAATACTGTATCGCTATCAGAAGCTATAATTAAGAGGTTGACATCAGACAATAGCAGTAATGGAACGATGTTAGCAGCCTCGATAAATGTGTTCTTTTCAACATGAATATTTCAGGGTGAGAGCGCGGAGGGGTGTTGGGTGGAAAGAGTGTGTGATTCTGCTAGAAAGGAGAACACTGTAAATCCGTGATTTAATTAAGTGAAAAGTTGTGTTTAGAGAGCAGAGTGGCTTCTATTTGGAGCAGCGTGGTGTTTCTGTGTCACTTTAGGATCAGGTTCACGCTGGGAATCGTTTGAACGCAACATATGTCCAGTGGTTTTATGTTGAAAGTGCAGATGTGAAGAAAGAATGCAGGAGCTTTATTTCTTAATTTAGAAAATTGATTAGACCTGGCAGAAAAAAACTGTTAAAGATTACTGTCCACAGTTAATCAGTCACAAACCAACAACAAGAAACAGTGGTAAGGGGTGTAAAATTGCCATAACAATAATCTTTGAATGTAAATTTGATTCAGTGATTCACAGAATTTAATAATCAACTAAAATGACTAAAATAACCTACAGTGTAACCTAATATGCATTCATCTGAAAGCTACTTTGAAAGGTGGAATGAATTATCAATCTCAATTAAGACGACAGTATCAAACCTGAAAAGGTATGTACACTAAAATAAGACAAAAAACATGGTCAATGTTTTTTAATTTGTTTGTTAACATGAACTGAGCAAAACCCGCGAGAATGAATAACACTTTTTCTAATGGTACCTATCAGAGAAAGAGATGAGACAGGTCTGTTTAGGACAAACTGATTCTGTGCAATGAATTAGACTTTCCAACGATACATATGAGAGAAATAACCATGTAAGGTTAAACCGATTTAGTGGAATGAATCAAACTTTTCAACACTATGAGACAGTTCTGTTTAGAACGAACCAATTATGTGGAATGAATCAGACTTTCCAACGATACATATGAGAAAAGTAACCATGTAAGGATGAACCGATTCTGTGGAATGAATCAAAGGTTCCAATGCTACATAAGAGAGAGGTCCATTTAGGACAAACCGATTATCTGGAATGAACTTTCCAGTGCTACAAATTAGAGAGGCCAAACCGATTCAACGGAATGAATCGAACTTTCCAACACTACAAATATCTTGTTTAGGATGAACCGATTCTATGGAGTAAATCTGACTTCCCAACGATACAAATGAGAGAAATAACCAAGTAAGGACAAACCGATTCTGTGAAATGATTCAAACTTTCCAATGCTACGTATGAGAGAGGTCCGTTTAGGACTAACTGAGTCACTAGAATGAATCAGACTTTCCAATGATACATTTGAGAGAAAGAACCATGTAAGAACGAACTGATTATCTTGAATGAATCAAACTTTCAAACGCTACATATGAGAGAGGTCCGTTTCGAATTAACCAATTCACTTGAACTTTCCAATGCAATACTTGTGAGAGAGAGGAACATTTAGATGTAGCATTTGATTCTTTCCTCACTCAAGAGTTTTTAAAAGACGCTAAACCACTACTAGTTAAAAGCAGCTTGTTACTGGAAAAGCTAAAAAAAACTAGGATGGATCACAAGAATAGTAGCCTATTAACTACAGCGACAAAAAAAATGTACGCAAATATCTAACTTTATTCAGTGGTTGATTTTCATGACAGCTATGAATGCACATAATTGTGCAAATTAAAAATCAACACATGCTAAAACACTTTCAAAGTCACCTAATAACAACCTTAAAAAGAATGATTATACCCATAACGGCTTTACAGTTTTTGGATTCATAATTCATAATTTATTGGCCGTAAAAGTTTATATATCCAAATGTTATTGGTACTGGAGTTGCCCTAACCTGGCCCTAACCAGATCTTCAAATAATGAGCAGATCGGTTGCTTTTGACGCATATGTTGATTAAATGGACTGAACTAAATATAATCTGTGCCATAAAACATGTAATCGGGCTTGTAGGGTAGTGCTGGGGAGGTCAAAAGGACGTGCTGAGTTGACTGTTTTATTGGATGGTATAAATTAGGTCCGGTCAAGTACATTTTACCTGCCAGAGGGCAAACATGAACCATGAGCTGTAGGTGATGGGCCATTCCACCTGATTTGATACTTCACTGAAGAACTCAAGCAAGTGAACCAATGCTGCACAGAAGGGAAAAAAAGAGTAGTTTTTTATATGCAAAGCCAACTCACTTAATCAAATTTTAAGTTTTTACAGAAGCAGACATGATCCATATTTTTAGAAACTAACATTAAAGGGGTAGTCCACCCAAAAATAAAATGTCTGTCAGAATTTATTCACCCTCATGTCATTCCAAACCTTTATGACTTTCTTTCTTTTGTGGAACACAAACAAAACCATTTTGGTTGGTTTCCATTGAAATGGAAGTCAATGGAAATCGAAACTGGTTACCAACATTCTTGAAAAATATCGTCTTTTGTGTTCCACAGAAGAAAGGAAGTCATACAGGTTTGGAACTGCATGAGGGTGAGTAAATAATGACAGAATTTTCATTTTTGGGTGGAATACTTCTTTTAATATAAAAATTTATTTCTTTGTTTTTATCCACTTTATCCAGTCAGTAATGTTTACGTTTCACTGGCCACAATGTCAGTTACTTGACTTGTATACTAATACCTACCAGCATAGATGAAGCAGCAGTCATCAAGCAGAAATTCTGATCACAAGTCTATACAATTTTTCTGTCATTTTATTGTTTGCTGAGATTGCTATGGCATAATTTGAGTACATTTCTTCCCATTTTCCAGTGTATTATTTTGGAATAATCTATTTCAGATAAACCTGCTGCCCTTAAACAGCACATAAAAACAAAAACTGATTGGTTGCTTTACAAGTCAATCACATGAAAGTCAGTCTCATTTTCTTGGTGGGCAATTTTGGACTAGAATAAACTGCAGTGAGCAACAAACTTTATGCCGAAGGTCAAAAGTCAACACTATATAAGACTACTAGCAACAATGTAGGAATAATTCATTTGCAATTTTTAATTTATTCTGATAAAGCGAATACTATTTGTCTGGGTCCCAATGTAGTGACTCATTTCATGTAAAATTAAACAGCTTTTCTTTTTCATTTGATAAAATATGTCTTTGTCTAAAACTTTTTTAATGAGGAAAAATTACTTTTCCTATATCATGAGCCCCTTTTCCTTTCTGTTTCCTCCTGCCAATCTTTCCACGATTCTAACCACTGTCTGTCCTGCTCATTTGAGAAATGTTAATGAACTTTTTTTCAAAACTCCACTTCTGGTTTAATCGCTATAGTAAAAACTGCAATAATCAAGGCCCGTCCTCCTCGTGACATTTCCAAGCATCCCCCATCTATCGGCTCCACTTGTGGGAAACAAATGGCCACTGTGCGTGCGCTGTCGAGATTGAGTTTTCCCCCCCTCCGACTCATTACTTCTGTCAGCGCCGGCCATTTCCAAATTGAAAAATCTGAAACAATAAATGATAGCGACGCCGTTAATAACTGTTAAAAAATCACATTTGGAAAATTGCGTTTAAGCAATAACCTTTTCTCCCTGTAATTAAATGACAGAAAGGTCCCAGCTTTTAATTAAGTCAGCAATTTACAGTTATGAAGCTATATTTCACTATGCAGATTAGTGGATGATAGGTCACCGAACACCCTGCCTGCATTTTTAGCAGAGCTGATCTGGTAATTACTCCCCTGTTTCGGCAGTGACCACGCTGAACTCGGACCAGCGCTCGCTCACTCATTTAACTCAGAAAGAGAGACTGAGAAATTAAGGACAGGGATGAGAGAGAAAGACAGAGAGTCCTTTACTCTGATGTATAGCGAACCAACATTAGTCACTCTTCCGCTGTTGGCATGTCAAGCATCTTTAAATTTAAATAGATTTGAAATGAGGGGCATCAATGGAGGGAATAATGTTTGAGGAAGTGTGTGTGTGTGTCGGGATGAATGGCCCGATGGGCATCAAGGGAATATATCACTGTTCTACTGGGGGTTTTATTCCTCGGCTCTTGACCGCGGTCGGCTGCAGATTTATGGGGATGTAAAATCCTAATGCTGGAGTATTTATAAACATATGATAGTGTTTCATCTCTAATTTCAATGAATTATGTAGCACATGAAAAAGAGATAAAACAGTTTTGAGCAGCGTCAAGGGCTTCGTTTATACCGCCCTCAGAATTTATTTGACTAACCTCTCTTAACTTCAACAAAACACTAATTATATTGTAGCTGTATACTTAAGGAAAAAATAGGCTTGAGGTTTTATGTGGCCTGAATGTAAAATTGTTTATTTAAAGAGCACTGTGCTATTGTCAGAAGAATATTTTGCAATATTATACCTCACAAGATTCATAAAACCGTATCCTGCACAAATCTGTGGCAAAAGTCAGATGCTTTGTTTGAGTAATTAAATAACAGTTCAGTGAGTTTAGTACTGTATGTTGTAGGATGCAAATGTAGTTCATATTATTATTGTCATGTTTGATAATACAAGATCTTTAACATGACTGACTTTTCAAGGTGGCTGAATTGCATTTTTGGAGACAATTAAATCAAGAGGTCTTTTTTAACCTAATATGATTGAGTAAGTGATTCAACGACTCGCTCATAAAGACTACTACTAGAGTAACGATTTAGTCACTGAACAAATTCAACAAAAATATTGAATAAATACTGGTTGATAGTAGATATTTACTTGCGCATGCACATTTCCCCTATTTTTGCATTAATATGAACTTCATAAACATTCAGTAACACTGATGTAATATAAGCAATTCTCAAAATGAATATGCACTTTTCATTTTGTACATTATATCATGATGCTTAAATTCACTTTGAACATTTAAAACGATAAAATTATCATTGTTTATTTAAATGTATTTAGACTGAATGGTAATGAATTTAATATTGGCTGTTTACCAGTTATCAGCCATAATTTAAAAATAATCATTGGACAAATTTGAATGTTAGTGCATCTCTGTTACATACTCTCATGGACAAAAAAGGCTACAAAGATACATTCATTAAGTCATTACTAAAAAAACGGGCACAATGTACTGTATTAATATGAAGGATTTTTCCATATTGTTACAGGTGTTTTACATTTATTTTGAGTTTTGTACTGCATTATGTTGTGTTTTAGAGTTAACGGAAATGTCTGTATAATTAATGGATAATGTCCTGGCAGAAAATTGCCAGTATTGCGTTTTATGTTTTAAGTATGCAACAGTGACTGTAAGTTCAAAAAGTAAAGTGTAGTATTAATTCAAAATGCAAATCTCACATACTAAACTAGCAAGTGAAAGTATAGCTGTGTCTGAAGACTCACATACATCCCTGAACACATGCTTGCAAAAGCATCAAAGGTTTACAATATGCTCAGCAGAATCTTCTGCTGACGAGTGTGTGTGTGTGTGTGTGTGTGTGTGTGTGTGTGTGTGTGTGTGTGTATGTGTGTGTTACGGTCTGTTTACCACCCATAATGAATCTGGCTCCACAATAAAGCACATCAGGAACAAATCTCATGAGTTCCTTTGAAAAAGAGAATTCATTAAACTTAGTGTGCTGAAAATAAATCTAAATTAAATAATCACCTTGTTGCAGAAATCAAAGGGTAATCCATCTTGCCGCACAGCCGGCTGTAGGCAAAGTCAGAGAGGCTGGTGGTTATTACCTGACAGAGGAACCTGTAAAGAGTTGTCGGGCTTGCAGTGATACAAAGGGCTGCAGCTGGCAAACAGGGTGCGGGCAACATATGCGCTATACCAAAACCATCATGTCCTCGCTCAGCTGTTCGGCTCCCATGATCACTGATCAATGGAGCGTTACAGTGCTAAGAAAACAAGCACATGCAGAGTGAATGTAAATCAGAAGTAAAAGATTTGAAATCAAAAAAGTTAAAAGACAAACTGCTGCTCTCAATTATTAGCTGCTTTCAGAACAATCAATCATTCATTAATAATTCCTCTCTAATTACATGCAGTTCACTGGCCAATCTTTTTATCTTAAAAAAAACAACAAATACAAATCCTGCCGAGCCATTTGCAGTCTAAATTTCTCTTGATTTCATTCATCCACTTCCTTCACCGTTCAAGCTCCATCATAGTCCAGTTCACCTGGACTCGGTGCCCACTTTCATAAGATGTGTGTGCAGTTAAGCCCTGGCACATCTGGCTTTGCAGGGCTGAGCAGCATGCTGGATATGCAGCATGGCGGGAACAGATGCACAGTTGGTGTTGGAGGTAAATGTGAGTGATAGGATCAGAAGTCCCATATGCTGATAATGCTTCAACCAGAAGGCCTTCTACAGCCAATAAGCTTTCGGCATGGGCACACTTTGGCTTTACACACCTACAACCCTAGTTTATTTTTGCAGTGGGTGAAGTGTCAGCGGCTGTGCCTGACAAAAACTTGATTTATGCAAGCAAATGTAGAGGTATGTACAGTAGGGGTGAACCTAAAATTCTGGCCTGATAAGTGGTTAATTAATTTGTATAAATAAAAAAAAATAAAAAAACTGAAGTCAGTCTTTTAAATTTAGATTAGATCATTTAAAATTGAATTACAGTTTAACCCCTGTGCTGCTGAAAATCCTTTACCTAATTTGTTGTTTCCGGTCAAAAATGACTGGCTTTTTCAAAATTGCTTGTAAATCTCTCACTATGATATTATCAACATATATTGGGTATGTAGTTGCTTTTGGATTGTTTTCTTTCAATTAGCACAGGGTTTGTATTTCTTTTTGGAATTGATTGATCGTATACCTCATTGATCTGAGCTTATGCACCTCAATTTTTTAAATAATAAAAGCATCATTTGTGGATCATTTTGGCAATGCTTCCTTTGGATAATTTAGGCAATATTCACACAAAAACTAAGGGGCCTATGATCAATCGGTTTGGAAAACAAATATAAAAACTGTGCTGTGCTAATACAAATTTTTTTGTTGGCTGGTCATTTTTGATCAGGAACACCACAAATTGTTTTTTTTTAATACCCTGTGTGAGCAAAGCCACTAAGTTTTAATCAAATGCAGTAACATGAAAAAACATTTTCAGGTAAAAGAAGTCATAGGTCAGAATGACTGGAACATAACATGAGGGTTAAATTCACAAGTGTATTTTACAAGTGAATGGCTGAGCAGCTGAAACAAAAAGGTTGTGACTCCCTCTAAATATTATTTCAGGTGAGGGCTATTCTATCTGACAGAAATCTTCATCATACTAAGGACAATGCTTCATTGATTAGACATCTACCATGAATAATCACATTTCTGTGTTATTAATGGGTGCTTAGGGCAGCATGGGATCCCCATTGTTCCTAAGGTCACACCACAGAGAGCAATGGACAAAATATCTTTCATGGAAACTCTGCTGATGATTAGACTGCAAGAAAACGGCCTTGCAATGAGAGTATAAAAGTGTCACTAGGAACCATTTCAGGGCAGAAAAGCACATTTTAAATGAATGTTTTACTGCTTTCATTGCGACATTTACTTTGTTACATTTGTTACAGTCACGATCACCAGCTGGAGTGCCCATGAACTCCAGGCACTCCATACCACATACCTCTGTCACTCAGGCTACATCCACACGAAGCCAGAGCTTTCCCTATCCAATCTTTTTTTCCCCCTAGTCTCAAGAAATATCTAAGTCCACACGAAACCACGAAACCGACACAAAACAATGTAGTATACATGCCAGACCAGCATGTCGAGCTGTAATTCTGAAACAGAGATACACTAAAAACGGAGAAGAAGACTTGGACTGTTGTTCTGGGTTACTCTTTGTCTGTTTCTTGTTTGGACTGTTTTGTGGTATTTCATTGGCCTTTTGGGAATGATTTTATGTGGATTCCTATGATAAAAACACTGTGTTTGGATCCTCAGCCTTTGTGTCTCGGAGTAGTTCTGACAGTTATATCGACTATATCTATGAATTACAGGTAAACAGCATATACGCGTATAATATATAATATATATAGATATATATATATATATATATATATATTATATAAATATATGTAATGTGTACCACACAACACACACTACATATAACGATGTAATATTAAAAATTCCTTAATCCTCATTTTATTCTTAGTTTATGGTTTTTAATATTTTTTATCGAGATTATTATATATGTTTATAAAATGAATAATTTCATAGTACTATGTGTTGTAGTGTGTAAGGTGCAACATAAAAAATTGTAAAGATACAATACAAAATATATAATATCATACAATATATAAATTATATAATAGTATCACATTTATGTTAAATGGAACACAAAATATCTACAAAACGCATCCCTTTATCTTTACGTTTATTTTTAACTCACCTAGTGACACATTTAGTGACCTAGTGACTGACTGAAAACCTCAGTTTTTGAGTGCTAGTGAGCCAACAATAACAGTCTGTCCTTTCATATCTCACACAACGGAGTATGTTCTTTGTACTGAGAGGTCTGCAGTATGTGGTAACAAGAGAAAAGGGATATATTTTGGACAGAGCAGCAGATCTGACTGGATGTGTGCTGTAGGCCTGTAGGGAATGGCAGTGTGGAGGCATATGCTGCCTAGCGGGTGAATCCACTTTTGTTCCAAGTCCTTCTCTCGCTCCCTGCATACGTGCCTGGCACTGAGTTCAATAACATAAGCATGACCTTAGCCCGCCACCTAGACCAAACTTTTCCCACTCATACATCAAAATAGACTCAGCTCGATTGGAAAACTCGGTGCTAAGAAAGTGGAGGACAATCTTAAAATTGTTGTTTCTAGAAAGACAATAGCAAAGAGTGTATCTGATCAATAATCAATGTTAAAAATTAAAGTTTGATTTCAACTTACAGCTTTTTATAAAAATTAATTCAAACTTCTCCCCAGCCTTCTGCAAAGCATGATGATCCACATCCATCATGTTCTGACAATTTCTTATAAGTAGTAGCATAACATAAGTGCTGGTTCTCTGAGCATCTATGAGCAGAACAAAGAGATAGTTCATCCAAAAATGAAAATTATGTCATCATTTACTCACCTTCACGTTACTCCAAACCTGTAAGACTTTCTTTTTTTCTTTGGCACACAAAGGAAGATGAAAAATGTCCAAACAGTGGAAGCCAATAGGGACTAGTGTTGTTGTTTTGGACCCCACTGAATTTCATATGGACAAGAATAGTTCAAACATTCTACAAAATATCTTCTTTTGCATTATGCACGAGGATACATAAGTGACCCATTTACTCTAGCCATAGTAGAGTTGAATATGCATCTAATCTTTTAATTTTTAAACAGAAATACACAGAATCCAACATAATAATCCAACAAAAATATTTCCACTCAGTGGTCCATCCTTTATCCAAGAGTATAGAGATTTCTCAGAACAAATGACAAAATAAAAAAACTCTTTCTGTACTGTCCGCAAACCTTTCGATTTGAGCTTTATCCACTGACTGATAATTACTTAATTTAGGGGGAAAACACACTGCAGGGTGGACAGTTATTAATTCATATGATTATTTAATATGTCCAGTGAAAGAACACTTGATTAATTTCTCTTTTTCCCCTGCTGGGTTTATTAGTGGTTGAATTAAAGATTAACCTTTTAAATATGTCTGACATTTTCCATGTCCTCTCAAATGCAAAATTAATGCACATTTTTTCATCATTAGTTTAATTTTCAGCATGATACTTTTGTTCTTTGGTCTGTTGAGTGGTTGAGTGTTACAACCCTTCAGATTGTTTGCCTCTTTCTGCCACGTTTTTGAATGAAAATTTCACTTTCCGAATACTTCATTAAGCATCATTACCCAAGCGTGGAGCACCTCATTTAGTAGAGAAGATCTCTGACTTATGCTAGCTTGACACACAAAGTTTTTTTTTTTTTAATCAGTGCAGAAAATCTGTAATCTACCAAAAAACTATCTAAACGTAATACTATGGATTGAATTCAACAACACAGGAACAGCTATAATGGCTTAAACGGAAATGAAGGCCAAAGTTACTTCAATGACTGATGATAAATGATTGATAAACTGACATATTTTGCTATGTATATTAGAGGTGAAATCAACAACAAGACAGATGTCTTATATAATTCCATCGTTTCTATAACGTGTATCCATTTTCTAACCAATTACTCTTAAAAGTACATCAGATCTGGTATCACTTTGAGCTTGGTTCCTCAGCAGTGTTGAGACAACAACGTATTTCATGCATGTCATCCTACAGAATTAATGCTACGCAATGAATCATGAAATGAATCCAGAAATCAATTGCTCTCTCTTTGTAATTTACCGGGCCTTGAACACTGAAACATGACTTAGACATTGCAATTCTTTCAGTCACTATATAGACCGGTGCACCGCTCTCATGTCAGAATCGAGTAGAAATTGCATTCTAGTTACATGGCAGCTGATGACTGGTGAAGTGACAACAGGGTGGCTCACCTTCAAGTTCAACATGAAAAAATTATAAAGCGTAATTTTATGTGTGAAGGAGATCACCAATATTAATATATAATGTAAAATATATGATTCATATTATAAAAATAAAGTATAGGGGAGACCGGGGATGATAGTAACACTTTTTGTTTGAGGGTCAGTAACTTAGTGGTTGTTCATGCTAGACCTCTCAAACTTTGATACATTGTAGCCAAATTTGTCTACTACAAATAAAACTCACTTGAACAGATTATGTGAGTTAATGTCAAATACAAAGAGTTCCGTTGTTACAACCTACCCCTCTACTGGGGTGAGTTGTAACACTAGCTGGGGATAGATGTAACAATAAGAGGTAATTTGGTGAAACAATATCCACACTTTCCAGATTATACAAGAACTTTATTGAAGAACAATTTAAACTAACAAATAATATATGGAACTTTAAACTCAAGACTATAACAAATTGCTGTGTGTGTGTGTGTTGTAGTTTGTTAGAACTTTCATCTTAATACTATATCAAATTTGTGTGTGTGTATATTGTATTTCCTTTGGAACTTTAAACTTAAAACTATAACAAATTGCTGTGTGTGTGTTGTGTGTGTGTGTGTTGTAGTTTCGTAGAACTTCATTAATACTATATCATTTGTGTGTGGGGGTGTGTAGTGTATCCTTTGGAACTTTAAAGTAAACTATAAACAAATTGCTGTGTCTATGTGTGTTGTAGTTTGTTAGAACTTTCATCTTAGCACTATATCAAATTTGTGTGTGTGTGTGTGCGCGTGTTTTTGTGACAAATGAGGACATAAATTTGTATAATGACAAAGGTATGACATTGGTATTACAAGGAGAAGGTGACTTTTCAGGACATTACCCATGTCCCCACTTTTCAAAACGCAAATCACACAGAATGGAGTGTATTGAAAAACTGAAATAGCACAAAGTCTCCTGTAAAGGGTAGGTTTAGGGGTAGGGTTTGTGTAGGGCAATAGAATATACAGTCTGTACAGTATAAAACCATTATGCCTATGGAGAGTCCCCACTTTCACAAATGTAAACCTGTGTGTGTGTGGGTGTGTGGGTGTGTGTGTTGTGTGTGTGTGTTTGGAACTTTAAACTTAAACTATAACAAATTTTGGGGTCAGTGTGTGTGTCTGAAAGCAAGTCAATAGTAAACACGTTATTCCCCATGAATGATGTCTTTGGGCAATCAGTGATAAACAATAATGACTGCAGAAAAGCTGTTAACCAGTGGTTTCTTCATAATGGAGACAATAATTGTGGAGTGAATTAACTACCTTAAACAATTTTTTCCCCCCCTTTTTTTTTACCACACGCCTATCATATTCATACCTCGCTGTGGGTTAACCCATAGTACAGATCAGCTGCCTCCTTCAAATATTCAGTCAAGAGCTCCTCCTGTGCCTCACTGAAGACTTTCTGACTACTACGGTAGCCTACATGGGGCTCCTCACTTGAACCTTCTTCTCTAAGCTTCTGTAAGGCTTTACAATATCTGTACAGTGTAACGTGACAGATGGAATGGGCCTTGGTGACTGATCTGATCTGATTTGATCCTTGCCTGACTTCAGTTGCAGCCTTTCTCAAAATGTCTGCAGGGACACCCCTGTCTGTCTTACTCTTCGACTGCCTAGGCATGCTAGAAAAAAAGAAAAAAGTTAAAAAAAAAAAATTCTGAATCATCATAAGGGGTTGGTTGTAACATTTTTAATAACCTGTTACAACTATCCCCACCCCAAGCAGCCATTACATAGCTAACTCTTTTAGCATGTGGTTTTGAAGTTAGCATTAATGTCTAGCAACAAATTAAACTAGATTATGTAAGTCAAAAGTTTTTTATCTACATTAAAATTAATGCTAGGCAAAAAAATAATCTTCATTAAAAAAAAAATACTTTCTTACCTGAAAATCCCTTTTTTGGTGATAAAATTCACAATCTTGCTCACAGACACATGCCACTTCTCCTGTTAGCTCAAAATTGAGATGGGAGTGTATGATAGACATCACCATAGGCTGTTTCTGATTGGTCAAACTGACAGTGTTACAACTAACCCCATGTTATTTTATTATAATAAATGACAATTTAAATGTTAAATCATTATTGATGCATTAACACTATGTGCCCAAGTAAACTCAATCAACATTTGGGATTCAAGGCAATTCGAATTTTCTGAGTTTTGTCATGAACACGCAGACGCGTAAAATACAGTCTAGCGCACTGAACAGTGATGTCGCAGAGGGAAAAGCGTCCATTAAACGTAACTCTAACCTTCCGTGACCCTCATTAACACACGGGACTGCCTTGTTAAAAGACAAGCCGGATTTGTGTTTAATGATCTCGAAAGAAATGTAATTGACTGGGCATTTCCATCCAAAAGGTCCCGAAGCACAGTGTTTACCGTGGGCGCGTTCAAAAAATAGCCCTGCAAACTTCGTGGATTAGCTGTGAAACTCAAGTGACGCGAAGTAAAAAAAAATAATAATAATAAAAAAATAAAAAAAACTTGAAACTGTACATTCCGGTTTGCTTGGATAGCAACACAGCACCAAGTGTCACGTTATGTTAAACGTATTGCCATACAGCAGAACTCCATAATAACAAATGCAACGAATTCTAGCGCTAAGGCCATAACAGTATATTTAAAAGGCGAAATTTTGCGACTTCTAAAGTTTTTGTAATTATATGTGTCATATGAAAATCTACAGCAAAAAAAAAAAAAAAAAAAAATTAGTGAGCGGCGATGCTAAAGAAGCGTACTGTTGCTATGGTTACCTCCTCAGGCGAACGCGACTTCTGTACGTGAGAGCCCATTTTAGCGCATTCTGACTAACTTTCTTGGTTAATGGAAGGTTGTTTTATATGCTTATAGGTTAAACGATTAAATTTCTCTTAGACGAGCCCAACTTGTTAATTTTACTCCCCGCCTCGCAAACGCCCTTCTCATAACTCGCTGATCGTTTTATTACTTGTCGCTGTCCGTTCAGCACCACGTGCGCCCCAACCTTTGTCGAAGTCAACGGACTCCAGCACATGCACGACACTAATTCATTACTGTAAATTACGAGTTATATCATCTTTAAGAACTGGTTATGCAGATGTAAAAAAATAAATAAAACACAAAAATAAAAAAGCGTGCAAGCACACCTACAATATATAGCCCAGAGAATGTATTTTTCCCCATAGCATTAGAGGTGGCCTCAGTGAGATTGAGATCAGTAGGCTATTCGGAGGAGAAACAACGGGTTTTGGATTTTTATATATGGATTCTATTATGCTGGAAGCAGATGGATACATTAAAACACATTAAAATGGTCTAACAATGCATGGGACGAACGTGAAATTTAAACATCATTTGTGTAAACCCGTAGGCTATTGTGTGTGTATGTTTTTTTTATTTTTGTAACTTGTTACTTAATTTAATTTGTGCAAGTCTATTGACTTGATGTTTTAATCTATTAAGTATGCTATTATTAATCGGATCTGTGATTCCTGTTTTTCTCTCTGCACTTCTGTTGTGGATAAACCGCTAGAGGGCGAGCAAGCATTGTTGAAGGCAATAAACCTACACCGGCTGAAGCAACGGTACAAGTCTGCAGCCAAATGAATCCACGAGAGACTGCTATATGCATGTTCTCAAACTCATCATTCACCGTCAACTTTATAGAGCAACAGCCACAAGCAACACACAAAACTGCAATAACGTTATGAGGGAACTGCAACTGTTTTAAAGTTTGTGGATGCCAGTCTAGCCTAATCAGTAAATTACAAGTCATCTAAAGTAAAGTTTTAACTACACCTCTGAACTAAGCACGGCTTCTTACGGATTTATATAAGCTACGGTAACAAAGGGAAGGAAGGTGACTTTATATCATCTAAAAACAACAGATTTGGGTATGAAAGGCATGAGAAGTATTGAAATATTTGTTCTGACACACTAAAAAGAAAAAAGACAAAAAAGAAAGAAAGAAAGAAATATTTCTGTGCATCTATTCGGTGCTGGTTAAAACCGTACACTCTTAAAAATGATAGTTAAAAAAAAATCAACAACTGTCAAATACACCGACAACTGACAGTTAAACTGGAAATAAGTCCATTTTCAAAGACAGTCTTTTTCTGCCACTGCACATTACTGATAAAAGTAATATGAGTTTTGAGAACAAATTTCAAAACAAGCTGCAGAGCTCCTAAATGCAAAGCTGTTTTTGTGCGTAAAACCTCTTTCTTTGCGGTTATCACCCATAAGGCCGAAATCATCATTTTTTTACAGTTGTAATGAGTGATGAAGTATAGGCTACGTCACAATTTAAATGATCCTGTATCAGATTTGTAAATGACTAAAAATTGACTAATTAGTCCTTTTATCCTTTTAGGTGGGAGCCAAGACGAGCCGTCACATGGTCTCTCAACATGCGCTCTGTAGGGCCTCTAACGTTCGGGTTATGCCATCAGACTAATGCGTTGTGACTGCTCCTCTCTCTTGTGACAAAGTCTTACAGCTGCCTCCAAATCAATGGATGTCAAAGAAATATGAAAACAATCACATATTTTGCATATATTGTGATTATAATCACAACTTCTGTCAAATTGCTCTTCGTTGTCTTTTATTTTCTCCCTGCAGACGAAGGCCCCTTGTCAAATCTGTCGAATTTGTAGTGTAATTTGTAATTATTACCCATCATGAGGTCTACAGCTTTAACACGTCCTTAATTAAAAGCATATTTAAAGTTCTGTCAGAGGCAGGAACGTAAACAGATGGGTTTCTGTCAACAGTGCGAGCTTTGAAGAACGCATTCGATGGACGCACATTATGATCTCGTTTTGTAACGCGAGAGGTCCCATTATCACTATTAAAACAACAACAACAAAACCTTCATTCACGTGTTGTCGCTAAAAATATATATTTTTATTTATTTATTTAAAATTCGTTCAGGGTGGTAAAACTCGTGCAACTGATACCGTTTTAGTCCATACTAAAGTCTACATTTGCATTATTTTCAATATTTTGAGGCTCACGGACAGTGTTGAAAAACTGGAAATGTATTCTAATTTAAATCTGAATGCAACGGATACGAGTGAATTTGCATTAACAGCTCGTGACATTATTTGCAATATCACTTGATTAACTGAATTAATAACGGTTTCAATTGTGCATTGTTGAAACTGTATTCTGTTTATTTCGCATTCAAAAAATCAGATGAGCAAGCGAGCAGCAATCAGTTCAATTATCTTCAAAATATTTACTTTAGGACAAAATTTGTCAGCTAGATAAAACCGGGAAAATCTCATTAGCCTACTCCACGAATCTATTTTCCAGGCGGTTTGTCGTTGTTATTGCCCGATTCAGTGTTAGTATTCCTGCGCTGCTGCATCTATTTAAATGTATCAGTCAGATTTGTGTTGAGTTTGTCACTTTAGGTGTTTTTACATTTCGCCTTCGCTTTGCTGGGAGCTACGCAGCCCGCTTTAATGACCTTAGTTTTTATTCATAATCTCCTCCCTCCTGTTATTCAGGTTTCCTACAAAATTGCTTTGCGGTTTCACAAAACATTACAATCCTCGGTCTTTCTCATCACACGTTTAACGAGACTTTCAGACAGACAGTACAGCTAAACGGACAAAAGTGTATAGTTTTGAATTCTATTTTGTTTCTTCCATAATGTGGAGGTTAACTGTACAAATCTATACAAACACACGTTTTAAAATTATACACACAAATATGCTTAAATTCTCTCTTGATTTCAAATGACACTCGTCCATTTGCAGGGATTTCTTTGCAATCTTATTTGAACTTCTAACATTCATAAATCCTTCTCCAATATTCCTTATTTATCACATAATCATATTAGATTGACATTACCTTAAACCTTCCTTTATACTATCTTGCAGACATACAGTCAATGGAAAGTTGAAGTCCAGAGTGAGATATGTTGATTTATCTGATAATGAAACTGTGACAAAAACTTGATTTCTCAGCAGGATAAAATTTCATATCAGTCATAATATCACTCCTTGAGGCTCCCAGCATGCAGCTTTATTCCAATGCATGCATTGGGAAAGAACACCTGGAGGTGCCCAGGCCAAATTAGCATGGACTACGATTGGGATAAAATGGAATCTTTTCAGTTATTGGCAAGATGGGGGTTGCTAATTATAAGAAATTGCCAAGGGTCCTGGTCTCGGTGGACACTTGGATGCCCCAACAATGGTATAAAACACCCAGCGATGTGGCATTTGAAATTATAATGTGAATGGAAAGAGTCACCAGGGAGAGCAGGCAAAAGGGAAACCTAATTCGCCGCTTGATGTCTTGCTTTACATTGCTTACTCTGCCACTGCGTGGGCCTAATTTAGAGGAATGGGCAGAGCAATATCTACAATATCATTTGATATACTTTAATAGGACAGTGTATGCTTAGAACATTAAATAAAACTAATAAATTAGCCTGGTGCTTATAGATCAGGAAAAATCCAAGTTCTTGGTTAAAGAAATGGTGAAACTACAAATAGCTTTCAACACTGATATAAAATGTAGAATATTTAAGTTCAACCTTTGCACAACCATGAGAAGAAACCATATGAGACATACATTTCCATGCAATTATATCTGGGAGCAGGATTTTAAAAAAATGCATTTATGACACTGTGCATATTTCTCTGCTCTCAGTAGCTTTTGAACTTGGGTGGTTTCCAAGTTCAGAGGCCTTTATGTGCTTTCATTGTCTCTATGAACAAAACTTTGATTAGATGCAATGCATAGCTGTCCATCAATAGCAATTACATGGAAAGATATTTAGAAATCAAGACACATTGACTTATAACAAACAATGTTTTGGAAAGACAAAAAAAAATGTCTACATTTAATTCAAACTCATCAGAAATGCAATTTTTGTTTGACAAATTGACCCGTTTTCTTTTTTCCTTTTATGTATTCATACTCCATAATTTTTTTAAGAGGGCAACTAGGGTCAAATTAATATTTTAACAAAGAAACAAATGCACAGAACTGGATATAAAACCAACAGTGCAGAACCGTTAATGATTATGGCAGCTCCCCTCATGATGAGCAGGATTATCTGAGGAGAAAGCAGTTTTTCCAGAGCCACGCGGCATATGTCTGCCCTAACTGATCACAAAGAACACTGGATTTGTCCATTTATGGAGTGGAATTTTGGAATGAATAGTCTGCACTCATCATTTAGTCATGACTCAATTTTGTGATGTTTTACATCACTGTCCACTATCTGCAAGAGACAATCCCCTCCAAGTCGTTTGATAATCTTAATGTGCGACTTTGAGGTTGATGGGCTATGTTTTGAGTAAAATGGACTCAAAAATTAATTTTCATTAGGGGTCTTCATTCTCATCCATACAGTTTGAGAAGTTTTTACAGTTTTTACCAAACAGTTTTTACTTATATAATTTTACTGTCTGTAGACAATGAATATTATGGGTAACAGAGTAAAAAAACACACTAAAACTGACATTTTATCGTTTTAGACAGAAGAAAATGATTTTAAGCGCGCAAGAAACGTTTATTTCATGCATGCATTTGCCATTTAACACAACAAAATAGATTCCAAATGATTTTTACTTTTCATTTGCATGCAGTAACCTGTAAGCAATATACAGGAACTTTGATCATATGTCATGCATCTAATCATATATTATGTGTGTGTGTGTGAGAGAGAGAGCGAGAGAGAGAGAGAGAGAGAGAGAGAGAGACGACTGAGCGAGAGAGAGAGAGGTAAAGCATACCTGGCCAGTCAAAATGCCCTGATATAAAAACAATTTGTGTGTGTGTGTGTGTGTGTGTGTGCAGGTTAAAAAAAAGTCAATTACTCCGTTAATGGCGGTCATGCAGGTCCTTTTTTTCTTGACAAGAAAATGACAAACGTGCTCGATCCATTCATATAATTTTGTTGTACTATGCATCGACTATGAGGCAGGTGTCAGTCTTCGCTTTACGCTACTGGACCCTGTCAATATCTAATCTCATAGTCTGAGCTCTCTTTTGACTGAGGTACAATTGTTGATTTTATTGCAATTGTTGATTTTATTGCGCACAGGCTTCATCTTTCTGCCTCTGAATGCCGCGGTGAGTCTTAATGAAGATAACGAAACGTATTTTTGCACACAAACACAGCGGCTTCTGCAAACAGGTCGGGATTAGATGAAAATAATCAATGGTCTTTCCGCTTGACGCGCCTTTAAATACACTGATTATCGAACTCAGCCATGTAGTGTTGAGCAAAAATTAATTTATAACATACAGGACGTGACTGTCGACTTGGAGCAAACTACATCCAAACACCCCGAGGGAATTCAGCTAATGTCGCCTGAACAAAATAAAACCATACACACACAAGCATGCTTATTAAATTACTTCATAATCACCAAAAATCCACCTCTAACAAAATCACGATTAGTGCCATAAATATTTTGTCAGGTGTTTTCACAAGTCGGGAACTTTTGCTAGGATGATAAATTATCCAAAAGGGGGGGGGGGGGGGGTCGAAAGAGCTTTTGCTTTGATTGGCTACTAATTAATAGAAAAGCACAAAATCCAGAAACATAACATTGGCTTTAATATCAAGAAAATGTTTCTTCAGAGCAGAAAAAGCCCTGTCGCTTATTTAACGATCATTCATGCAAACTGTCCCAACATAATACTTTTCATTCATATTTAAGTAGAGCATCTTTTTCTGTCGCTCTCTCTCTCACACACACACACATAGACACATACTTTTTTAACAACAGCAGGTAATAAAATCGTAAAATAGTGACCGGGAGCGTGAAGTCAGAAATAGTCAGTAAGTTTATTTTAACTGTTGTTTTATTGTATAATATATATTTTTTTAAATTATATATTTATTAAAAATAATAAAGTAATAGAAATATCAAACAAACTATTTTTCTTGAATTTTGAACACTCGCTGGTGTTCCACCATATAAAGCCTGCAGTGGAAATGATAAGAATTATATATTATATTCCGTTATAAGTTAAAATGGTTATGTGTGTGTGGTGGGGGTGCTCCCCTTGCTTTCCCGTCTCTCTCTCTCTCTCTCGCTCTCTTCCAAACACACACACACACACACGCGCTTGGAAGCAGAGGGTCGGCGTAAGGGAAAGCTGGCTGGACAGATTTAAGTTTACGCCTGATCGAGCTCTGGAGTGCAGGCCAGCGGAGAGAGGGAGAGACAGCACCTGGCCCGGCTTTAGCATCCCCATCTCGCTTTATTGACAGCCTGATAAGCGGGGCCAGGCCGTGAGGTTTCCAGTGGAGATCTCAAGAACTCTGCTGGGTTGCACCGGTTTCACGGGGTCTAAACGGCGGCAGCACTTGATTCTCATCTCTGTCTTCTCCCTTTTAGAATATGCATACTTTTACGAATATGCCGTAATCTTTTGTATAAAGCTATAACCTTTATAATCATTAATAAGGTTTATGTTGGCAGCATCGCTCCTTGACACAACAACACGCCACATCTCGAAATGTTAATATTTTTATGCACACATCTAATGAAATGATAGCCTCTGTATGTTACGACTGCATCAATGGACAAATAATATGTAACAAGCATTGGGTCCCATGACAAAAGGCGATGTAAACTGTATTTTGTGTTGTCATTTGGCATAAATAACGAGTCCTAGTAGCTAGTAAAACTAGCTAACACGACGACTTCAGAGTTTTGAGACACTTTTGTGTTGGCCTATGTAAACGCAGGTTACAGTCTCTTGTTGACAGTTTGTAAACAGCACAAACGAATTACAATATTGCTCATTTTCTATGATTTTAAATGTAATTTGTATCCTGTCTCTAAAAAAAAAAAAAAAATCTATAAACCTATTCACAACAAGAATGTCACTTTATGTTTTTAAAGGAAGCACAGGCTCCAAAATACCTCACTAATTCACACACTCTTCTTATGATGGTTTGAAATGTTAAACTTAAAACAGACACATTTATAAAGTGAGCTGAACCT
Organism: Sinocyclocheilus anophthalmus; assembly: GCA_018155175.1. NCBI lineage: Eukaryota > Metazoa > Chordata > Actinopteri > Cypriniformes > Cyprinidae > Sinocyclocheilus > Sinocyclocheilus anophthalmus. Next base: position 330,406 of record JADLZN010006374.1, read on the forward strand.
CAAAGAAACTACAGGCTATGTATGGTTCATAGGTTCTTAAATCCGCACACAACAGACAGCAGATCCTAAAACTTCCCGGTTTGGGGAATGATAAATGGCGTCAATTGTGACGTGACCGTCATTCTAGCCAATCACTGCCAGGTTGAGGTTAATATTAAGAGAAAGTTGATAGTGAGACGAGGACGTCTTTTTTTTTATTATTCCGAACCACGTTTAAAGTAAGAGGTATTTTCAACAGGACAACACAGTTCATTTGCGAGGTTTGCGTGTGTCGTAAGAAACACGAGGGAGAGTCCAAAGTTGGACCTGCTTTCATCTGTTAAATAGGCTAGTATTTTCATCACCCCAAAGAGGGGTTTACAATCTCTCACAACTTTCCCAGTGGTTCCCTTTTCGGTTTGTTGGACTGGATGTTATTTACTTTGGGACTAGTTTTGTGAAACGGATCCGGAGGGGTTTTCTCTAGACACTCTTGACTCTCGCTCATTTGGAAACGTGCCTCTCATAACGAAATCACTCACTTATGATCCACTAGCGGAACGGGCTAAAACGTTTATTGAGGTGAGTAAGTTTGCAAGGTTCTAGATTTAAAACATGTTTTCACGAATGTTATGGCATTAGATTGTTGCGCTGACAGCATTTAGGTGTCTGTTAATCTCGAGCAATACCTACCATAAATATGACTGCCATGCAGAACTTTTTTCCTCCAAAACTATTCCATGAAATCAATTTATTATTCTTCAACAGGCTACTTGATACACGTTTTGACAACATGCCAGTCAACTGCTTTGTGCAACGCAATTTAATTTAATTGGCTTATAAGGTCTTGAGAGATATTTGTAAACAGGACATCCTCACGAGGAATGGTTATGAGTAATGTTATCTGTCAGATAAGAGTATGCACAATTTAAACATATACTCAGTTAAATAAGTTACAACTTTGTTTTCATTATTATAACGTTCATTATTATTATATGAGTTTTCATTACCGCACATTAGTAAAGCTTTATTTAATATGACTAAATAAACTAAATAAATCTGAAAACCTATGGGTTATTTTATAAATACCTTCACCAGTTACAGAATAAAATGAGTGTCTATATAAAAATAAAAATATTTACTACTAGTAAATAAAAATAATGTATGACTGCCACAAATTAATAGCTATTTTATATACACAAAGACATTCATTTCCCAATACAATTGTTCCCATAAAGCGGAATTTGTGTATTTAAAACAACTGCGTATTTAAATATTAGTAGAAGAAATATTTTAAAGAGTACTATATGCAAATTGCACCATTCAGCACTGATATAAAACACAGTCGTTAGAAATTCATTTGAAGATTAACACTCTCATTTGACCTGCAATGCATAAACTTTGCCCTGAATGAAGATTATACAGTCCATAAAATATGCTTTACATAGCTTTACAGAAATCCACATTCAATAACTAATTTTAAAATAAAATAAAATACTAATACAAATACAAATAAAACATTATGGCTGCATAACATTTCTCCTGTACTCTCCTCTGCAATAACGAGCAAAAGGCAGAACGGAAATAACAATTAAAATGATCAGCCCACGACAATTTCTGTCTGTTATACTAAATGAAATGGAACAATGTGTAACTTGCTCCTTTTGGATCATGGCGCCTAGAATTAGCCTTTTTTTTTTTTTTTTTACGTGAAGGGCCATTTGCACAGTGCGGTGGTCGGTTGTCGCTGTGGCACAACAAAAAAACGTTGGTTGGTCCCCTCCCCCAGAACATGGTTGGGGGTTTTTGTGGTGGGGACGGATGTGGGAGATTGCAATGGCTTCATAAGATAAACTTTTTCACTTTGCCTTTTAATAAGGGACAAATCAAGGCCCAGTCTATCTCCAGTTTCTCTCTCTCTCTCCTCTATCTATATTCTCTCTCCTCTCACTCTCTCTCTCTCTCTCCTCTCTCTCGCTCTCTCTCTCTCTCTCTCTCTCTCTCTCTCTCTCCTCTCTCTCCTCTCCTCTCTCTCTCTCTCTCTCTCTCTCTCTCTCTCTCATAACGATCAAGTATCACTCGCCGCTCTGACTCAGACGCATGCATACTGTCCGCCCCTTATTATTAGTTTTTTTCTCTCTCAGTTAAAAACTGTTAGGGAGAGGTGAGGCACCGTCTATGTTGCCTGAGGGAAATAACGACAAGATTAGGGTCTTTTTCATAACCAAACACCAATGACTGCTAATCCAAACTGTGCTAATTGATGGGAGGACTACAAGAGTCCATCCGTGTGAAAAGTCTGGAACTAGTCAAATATTTGATGTCGACCAGCCTTTTAAACAGGTTGTATCGTTAAAGGCTGCGGTTTAACGATAGAGCAGATATAGACAAGTCTTTGGTTTCCATAAGCATGTTTCAGTGACTTTTTAAAATATACACTCTTAAAAAGTAAACGTTCTAATTAGAACCTAAATAGTTTTAAAGCCTAATTGTATGGAATCTTCCATACACACCTTTTTTTGTTCTCGAAATATTTGTACTTTATTAAAAACAAAGAGGTGTTTTTTGAAAAACCTACAAGCTAACGAAACATTAATAACTTTTTAATCGCCACAAAACAACATAGCTAATATCGAGATGCCTTCAGATTCTTTGCTGAACCTCCAAAAAACATTGAAGAGCCTTTATATTTAAAAGCGTAATGTTAAAACTGCTCTATTTTAAGGACAACCATCAATTAGCTTGCTACTAATATTTTAAACAGGATGGAATCCTTTAGCACATACAATAAAAACTAAAAATAAGCATTTGAAACTCAGTGCAGTAGCACAACGTGTTGCATTTCAAGTTGAACTTTCACCATCGGAGGAACCACCAAAACTTTAAATGGGAAGGAGAAGGAAATTATTCGAAAATATCAAACGGCGTGGCGGGGTCGCACCGCAGGACCCGAGATGACAGTGCTTGACGGTCGCGCCAGCTCATTATCCGACTTCCATTCAAGCGGCCTTTCATTGCGATGCAGACTCTTTGGCAATGTCGTTAGTTTCCTCATTGTGTTATAGTGGGAAATGCAATGGTTGTCAGAGCTCGCATTCACTTTCGCGATAGTTTATTGATGAGCTCCGACTTTTAGCACTTTTCACATGTCAAAACGAAGTCAAGTGTATGCAACCACAGCTTAATTTTATGCTCCGTGCGTCCCAACACATTTTGTCTCTCTTTAAAGCTGTCCCACCATGCTATACGTCCCCCCTCCCCTCTCCAGTTCTTGTATCCCAACCCGGAATCTATTCCACTCCAGTGAACGGGTGGAACACCCCAAGCTGCGAGTGGCGAGCTGAGAGTGCAGCGCATGTAACCTCGAACACAGGCGCGGAGGGGTTGCTTTGGAGTTTACCGAGGTGTGTGTTAATGTCCAAGCAATCAACAAATGTAGTTTAAGTGTCCGGCCATGGACGTAATGATATTTTCATTTCCCCCTTGGCAACCCACGACACAGAGTTTCTTTTTCTCCCGCTGAAAAACGACAACAAATCACGCTATTAATGTAAATAGTATGGGGTCTCCCAACTGATCGTCGAGCGCGCGCCGTAAACGCGGATGACATTCTCAGACACCAAGTCAACAATGACACGTGGAGAAAGTTTAGGCTGGTTTCAATCGACAAGAGTAGCGTAAACTGACACAATAAGTTAAGTAAAAATGTAAGCAATAAAACAGGCCAACATTTAAGATATGGTTACTCAGGCCTAGGCTATATACAAATTAGCTTGTTTAATATTTGGCAACAAGTACTGCCATGACAATTCCCATTAAAGCACTACAGGTAAATCCAAAAGCATGCTTATATGCCAAAAAAACACATTGCCATGGTACTTCCTGGTGTCTAGTCACACAGAGTTCAATAACGTGAACGCACACAGGCATTTCAATGGGGGGAAAATATGGAGAGAATCATATGCTTATGAGAAGTGATTAAGTAGGGTTGAAAACTAGCTTTTTGCTCGGCCCTGTTCCCCGCTCTGTCACCGGGGCAGGGGGAAGTGTTTTGCTGGGAGATGATGACAGAGGTCAGGCTCAGCTAATGGGCCACTGAAGAGGAGAGGAGGCGAGGCGAGGCACAGACCAGGAACACATACATTAATACACGAGTGCTATCACCAATCAGCATAGGTGCGCGCCCTCTCTCTCTCTCTCTCGCGCTCCCTCTCCCTCTCTTTCCCCCTCTCTCTCTCCCTCTCTCCCACGAGCGCACATTTTTCAGTCTCGCGCAGGCTTGACATCCCATTTTATTGTCAATCTCTGTTTCCTTCGCAGGGAATTTAAATTTTCCACCCGAGACCAGTTGGAAACTATAAAAGAAACTATTTGAGGACGATTTTCTAGAACTTCAGAGTCTTCTCCTTGTTGTAAACGAAATATATCAGCGAGGATACGAAGGCTGTTGGAACTATGCCTCAAAAAGGTAAGATATGAGATTTTATACTTTCGAGTAACCTGCAAGCATATGCACAACTTACAAGGGAAATTGCTAAATGTCCACGCTGGCTTTAAACATTATAAATAAAAACTAGTGGTTTGTAAATAATAATTATGAGAGACAATTAAGTTATTTATGGCCTTGAAAAACTGTTTACCAAAACAAAAACTTTCAACGAAAAGCACGATACTAAAACAGAAAACTTAAAGCTGCACAGCCTCGTGGTGTCAAACTCTATCATGGATCTTCACAGGCGCTCTTTGCCTTTTTATGCTTTAGCTATGTCGAGTTTTGTGCCAAGCAAAGTTCTTATTTATGACAGAGGAAAGCAAAAAGTCACAGTAGGCCAAGACCGCGATCAGTCCTGAAAATGGGAACGCAATGACCCGATGAGGTGGAGTGTCAGGTTGAATCACACCATCACATTCAGCCGGGCGCCACCACCAAATCGCACCGTGAACTTGGTGTTTTGCAGTTCAGTCAGGGAAACGGTGCCTTCTTTGTCACAAAAGAACTATTAAAATGCATAATTACAATAACGTTTAAACTTCAAACTTAACAGTTAATTTACTCCATTTTGTTGTGAAGTTTGTATTTAAAAACGCACAGAAATTATCTGCATATTATTTTTGTATCTAATCTAAATCTATGTGTATGAGTTGTTTTATAAAAAGATTACATCAAGCATTATGTGAAATTAAATGCATCTAATTATGTCTCTATTTTGATTTTACGGTGTCAGTACTTTGTAAGATATTACAGGCTACATATAGTAGTTTTTATGCATTTGTTGTAATATAAATCAGCACCGTTTTAAACTTTCACAAGAATATACTTTCCGCAGAATATCAAAGGCTTTAAATAAGTGTGCTTAATTAAGAGCCTTCATGTAGGGTTTCCCCCCGCCCCACCCCCACTTTTAAGAAACGAACAAAAATGCAGATTAGGCCTGTCAATTAAAGATAGCACTATTAAAACAGATCATTAACTAAAAAGATGAGTGCAGGCAGAAGACCTCAAATAGCCCACGTGAGAAAGAAATACTGAATGGTTTTGTTCGTATAAAAATTCATCATTACATAAAAATATGGATTTGCAATCCGACAAAAATAGTTTGATTTGTTGTAATTTATAAAATGTGAAATGCTGTTCAAAAAAAATTATGAATATATCTAAAGAGTTCAAAATCATTTTAAAAAGCAATACTGTAAAATATAGCTTTTTTTTTTTAATATAAAATGTGTTTATTCACGAAACATCGTGAATGCCCCCCAACGCTGACTGGCGATTAGTGTATATATTTATTTGTTGCTGTGCACTGTAAACCGCGCACACAATCCATCTACTTAAAAAGGAAAAAGAAGGGAAAAAATCAAAGCAGTGAGTATTTCTTCAGTGGCCTCCTTTTCGGGAAATGTATTGAATGGGTTCTTTATTGCAATTGTCTTTTACCAATTGAGCGCCCCACTGCGCTGTTGTACATTTTTTACAGCCCTTAACGACACATACCAGTAACACAATTACCTCCAGATACTTATAACAAGAAATTACTTTTCTATTTCGCGCAACGAGACAAACAAAAAGGCATTGAGGTAACGGGCACCGGGTCATAGTGAGCTGCACTGTTACGGGTGAAGGGGGGTATGCTGGACCGGGTGTAGGATGAGGAGGAGGAGGGGGCTCGCTCCCTTCAGCTCTTTGTATTTTCTGAGAGTTGTTGGTACGTTTAGTTGGAAGCGGTGTAGCTAGTTAGGGAGCCCGGGTTTTACTCTCTGGGTTTTGGTGTAGAGGGAGAAAGAAAGCTATTGTTAAAATTCAGCGGGGCTTTGTCGGGGACCCTTCACCCCCTCCTGGCTTTACTTTTCCAACGCAGCCAGGCGAGGTAGACAGCGTGTGTCACCAAGAACAGAGTATCTGAACGAGAGGAAAAAAGTAGGCCTGCCCCCAACATTTGTCGTTTTTGGTAATCAGGAATGGTCAGGGATAAAGCAGATGTAAGAGGTCGAAACATATTTTGTATAATAATAAAACAATAATAATTTTACTATTATTATTATTCGAATAAAAAATTAAAAAGTATAACAGTAGATTTTATTTCATCTATCTTCGAAACAATAGTATGTTTAACATAATAGAATAAAACACAGTTTTTTTATTTAAACCAGAAAAAAAATTAAATTAGTGTTCCAATTTATTAGTCAGAAGTTAAACACTCTTCTTAAAAAAGAAGCTAATATTAGATTTAGCTATAATGCTAAATAAAAAAGAGCTAATGTTAAATTTAACTATAAAGCTAAATAAATAATTACGGATAGGTGTACTAATAAATTGTTTTGCTTTGTCCTAGGGATATTTTAATAGAGTGAAGCAGATGAGAGTCTATAAATTGTTTTAAGCGGACAGTCAACTCTGTTTCCAGGCAAGTTTAAACGCTGGACATAAGTGTATTTGTGGAGACAGTATTTTTTGTTCTCACTTTTTGCAGCATGAATGCAAAAATTGTGAGGCTTCAGCCCACACAATTATTGTCCGTAACTTTCTTGCAAACAAGTCTTAAACACAATGCACTGCAATACACTTGATTTAAAAATGTGAAACTGACCATTATTGTTGGTTCTTTATGACTAATAGAATACTATAACCGGGCCACGTGGGAATCTGGCGTCGCGTCCATGATGCAAAACAGTAAGTGGAGTTATTTTCTTTTTCTGAAATGCGTTTTTATTATTAAAATAGAAAAGGGGTGCTGAGAGAGAAGTAGAAAACACCACCGAACACACACACACACAAAACACAACAGAACACACACAGAAAAACGTAAGCAGCAAAAAGCCTTTGTTTGGTATATTAGTGAATGGCAGTTTACAATGTACGGCAGGGTGTTGGGCGTAGCATGCTGCCCACAAATTTTTGGCTGCATTATACAGCTCCCTCAAAGTAGTGGAAACTGCTATAGTAGCTAACTCACTGCTTTAAGCCTGGACTGTAAAAGTTTACTTTATTGGAAATCGTAGTCCTTATTAACATCGTAAGGCTACCTTTGAAGAGCAATGGTAAAGTTTACTCTTATTCCCCGGAGAAAATTACCTTGCATGCCAACACATACACAAATAAAAACTTTCCATGGAACCCTGCATTGGTGTGACACAAACCTATGGTTAGAGTGTCTAACCATATGCTCTTGACATAATTGTGTGTGTCTGTGGGGTAGTTAGAGAGCGAGAGAGCGGCGTTTCTGCTTGAACTTGCTTTTAAAATCAGTGCAGTAATTAATGGTCGCACGAGCGGCCCATCCTCACTAGTCCCATAGCAGAGACGAATTGACATTGCATGATTTTGATGTGGAATGTATCTCATGTTTATGCAAACACCGGCGAGAGTGAAATAATAGAATGAGCAGATTGATGGTAAGTTGAGTGTTGACGCAGAAGCATGAATAAATTAAATGCGCGGAGTGTTCTGTGTCTTGTAAGATGTGTGCACGGCAAAATTTAGACTAAAACATATATCCAGTCGTCATTTGTGGAAAGTAAACTGAGTACGGTGTTCATGAATTACAAAAATATGCGGTATATTTCTTATCTAGTAATGCTGTGACAAGCGTTGAGTGGAATGAATCGGAAGCGATCAAGGTGGGTGTAATGTCAGTGCCTCTCCTTTCTATTGATTTTATTTGTGTCATAGTGAAATTGTATTTGTTCTTCCTTATACTAAGGAATGGTGTTATCCTGTCCTAGATTATTTTTAGTGTTGGACAACCACCTTTGGAGTTTTAATCGAGAGGATTTAATCTAGGTCAGCTGAAGCGGGGGGTGAATTCCAACTTATGAGCCAATATCTAAAAAAATACATCTTCCCACATGTTGTAGAAAACATTATTATTAAAAAGGGCCTAACATTATGTAAGATAAATATAAAAAAGAAATCACAGTAAATTATTATTTAGGTCGTCGAAAAGAGTTTCTCCTAAAAACGTTGTTAATTTTTTTCTTCTTCTTAGGGATAAACGGTGTTATTGTACACAAATGTTGTCGTGTGATGTCTCGCGTGTATTACTAAAAAGATATCATTCGGGTTAGGCCTTTGGTTTGTTTAAAGGTCACAGGCGACAATCCAAGCTTTGTGCTAATAACTCTTGGGTGTATATAGAGTGGAGCGTCCAAATTGACACCATATGTCTTCTTATTAATTGATTAGAAACAGAGTACCGCGCGCGCAATGATTGCCACTGGGCGAGACCGACACCGTTCCCCGTGGGGAATTATAGAACGATTAAGATTTAACCTTTCAAGCGAAAGTTTGATTTTATATCCCTAGCTGAGTGTTGGCGAGCTCAAATCAAGTGGCTGTATTTTAAAGCCATAAGGCATTTGATTTCAAAGCCAATAAATCTAAATGTGTCTATTACGGAGCAGAAGAAAAAGAAAAAGAAAAACAGCGGGTTGAATAATTTCGAATTAAACTTCACTCCGAAAACATATATGGATTTCCTTTATGTATGTTAAGTGTGCTAGAAATATTATCAGAAATAATTCTCAGGTAGAATAAACATTCAATGTGCACAATAAGAATAAAACATTCGTGCATAATTCAGGTTTTATATTTCGCTCTGCAGATTTATTATGCATAAACCTACATAACAAAACAGCAGCTCCCAGTGCGTAAATATAGGCAAATGGAGGTTTGTCACTTGGGGAAAAAAAAGAAATGTCACTTTTAATATATTAAGGGCGAGGCGCGCCCCCGTGAACGTACACGCGCACAGCCCCTGGCTACCTTAAAATTAAGCTTCCCTTAAAGGGGAAATGAGTAGAGTCCAATTTAGTCTGAGTGATAGCCAAATGCAGACAGAAAGGGCCGTTTTATCATGCTACTATTTGTCGTGACGATGCGATTTTCAAAAGCAGAGCGATGTTATGAAGTGACATGCCTGCCACAAGTGCTCCAACTGATCTTTTCAATTAGCCTTCCATGCATGATCCAGGGCGACTTCCGCCTATTTCCAGAAATTAAGCTCAAACTTGACGTGCAGCTAGCTTTATTTTAAAGACAAATGTCAGGCAGGCTCATCATATTTTCCCCCTCTTCTATATTTGGAGCTTATTTATTGCAAAGGAGCTTGTGCTCTTGGACTCAATTTAACGCGAGGCTTCGGAGGGAAGGGAGCTGAGAAGTAAAGCAAACCGGGAAGGCTGCTTTTCCGTTTTGGCTTCAGGTTTGGTGCCTTTGGTCTGCTTTTTATGGGCTTTTCCACAGACAAAGTAACATAAGTGTAATTGCCAGACTTACATAGGCATGGCTGTGCCATGGTTTAGTTGGTTTTTAATTTTTTTTTTTTAAGTTGTTCAAATCATAGCAGCGTTTAAGAAGTTTTAATATAATGCCACAAATAGCATTACGCCATCTGATCCGTTTTAAGCTTTGCAAAGATGCGCAAATCTCAGCTCAGTGGGTTGGACATGTTTTGCTCCAGATCATACGAGAGCGCTGACGCTTAATCAATGTTCTTGCATGTGTAATTATATTACAATTGTGCATTAGGAGATTATGATATTACGAGCACATCTGGAGAACTGTCGAAAACATATGACAGCTGAACAACAGCAATAATGACCGGCTATGCTGATTTAAAAGCGATTTACTCTGAATATTTGGATTTGTTGACAATGCTCTTGTAATGCTTGGCTCATTTTAGACAATCGCGACCTGAAGCTTCTATTGAAAACAGCTGTGATTGGATTCTGTTTAAATTGAGTCTGTATTTTGAGGCTGGTGCGCTAAATGCTTGGTGATTTACAACGGGATCTTACCTTCTTCTTTTTTTAGGTCACAGTGGAGTGAACCAGCTCGGCGGTGTGTTCGTCAACGGCAGACCGCTGCCCGACTCCACGAGACAGAAAATAGTTGAACTCGCTCACAGTGGCGCGCGGCCGTGTGACATATCCAGGATTCTACAGGTGATGAGAATGCATATTTTCCGTTCATCACTCTTCACCAAAAATTGAAATATTTCTACTGTAGTTGTATTTCACATTTGTGCTGTTTCATACTTACTTTTTTCAGCTGTATAGATGTTTTATTTAAAAATAATAATAGTATTGTTTTAAAAAGTCCTTGCATTATTAATGCCAGCGAGCAACGAGAATTAATTTCCAATTTCATTTTGGAATGCATAAACAGGTTGAGGTCTTGATGAGGGAAGGGATCGATACAGAGCACTTCTAAATTTTTTTGTCACATTGGCACTTTTTCAAGTTGGCCGCCGCAATGCTATGTTAAAAAGATGCATAATTTCTCGTACAGCTGATGACATATTTGTGAGTAGATGGTTAAAGGATATGTTACTTGAGATTAAGTCCCATGGGATGCAAAACAGTCCACTGTGTTACCTGGACAATGAAAACGTAAGCTTATCATTGCTTGCAGCATACACTTAACATTTCACACTAGTCTTAAATAATGTATGTGAATTGTTTCTTTTGTTTTCTATCTAGGTGTCGAACGGCTGCGTGAGTAAAATCTTGGGTAGATACTATGAAACGGGCTCCATCAGACCCAGGGCGATCGGAGGAAGTAAACCAAGAGTAGCGACTCCCGAGGTGGTCAGCAAAGTTGCCCAGTACAAGAGGGAGTGTCCGTCAATCTTCGCGTGGGAAATCCGCGACAGACTGCTATCAGAGGGGGCCTGCACAAACGATAATATACCCAGTGTAAGTTCATTCAGAGAAGTTAATGCATAATGCATTGTTTAAAAGCATGCACCAATGACCTTGAACATTCCCCAACATCGGCCTTCCCCGGCCGCTGCTGTAATCTTCTTTTTACCAGAGGACAATGCAATGCGATGTAATGCTCTGGCATGTAGGCCTGTGTAGAAATGGGGCCAATCGTTCCAAAAGCCAACATGCCACACCGCGGATGCGCTCTTTAATTAATGTGGCGCATCTTTGGGTTCGTCTTTCAGGTGTCATCGATAAACAGAGTACTGCGCAACCTGGCTAGCGAAAAGCAACAGATGGGCGCAGATGGCATGTATGAAAAGCTGAGGATGCTGAACGGTCAGACCGGCACGTGGGGGACCCGGCCGGGATGGTACCCCGGAACCTCAGTGCCAGGACAGCCCAATCAAGGTATGGCTATTTTACTTTCCATAGAGGAAGACTGTGTCAAAAGGGCATTGGATTCGCTAAATTTGTTGTTTTGCAACCTGGAGTAAATTATAATTAATAATTATTTAAAGAGATAAAACAATTCCCATAATATTCAGTTAATTTGATTATAAGTTATCTTGCCTTTTATTTTCTATTTTACTTTTGATAGTAGTTAGTGAGTGTGATAAGTAAATTATTATTGCATGTTACATCGGGATGCTTAAAAGACTGTCATATAAATAGCCTATCATATATATGGTAATGACGGTTTGGAATATCTAAAAGACTACTAAATGCATATAAATGAATAAAAAAAAATTAGAATAAATTATGCGAGTTGCCAATTCCACCCTATACGATCTTACTCGAACGCGAGTCGAAAATAAACAACAGGAGGCTTTCCCACCAGTTGTGAGATTCCTCCATGAACAGAAGATGTTTCTGATCACACACCACGAAAAAATGGTGTTTAGGAACAGTTCAGTCGCTAGTCGAATTAGATCATTGATATGTAAAGTTAGTTCTTATTTGTTCCCATTAAGGTGAATTACAATACGCAGTTTAGTTTGAGGAAGTGACAGCTGGATATAGGGAAAAATTGTTCAATCGCGGAGAAGATACCCTGGACATGATATGGCAAACGTATGACAATTAGACTTGTCACTGTTAAAGGCGCTACACAACTAAAGACAGACAAAAGATATGACAAATAGAGAATTAATGTCTATATAATTTCGGCCTGTCAAATCATTGACTGGTTTACAGCTATTTAAAAAATCAAAACAAACGCCTAAAACTGGCTCAAATGAGCAAATCACGTTATATAATATTTAACATGTTTTTATGAATAAAATTAGACATATTTACTTAAAATACAGTGCAGGATACGCCTATGATTTAATTTGAATTCGCATGACATGCTGCATAACCTACATATTTAATAGTTTATTGACATGTGGCCTCGTACGCACCATGTTTGAGGCGAAAACTTATAATAAAGTGCTCATTTTATTCTTGTGGGTTAATTGCCAGCACTCTATAGCATCTAATTTTTGATTTGTTACGACAAATATCATAAAACATAACAACAATCACAACAATCAATCTTACAGGCTATTTTTGCGAAACATAATGCTTTTTGTTAGTAGCAAACTTACTTATAGGCTATATCATTTTCATCACTATCATTTAGAAGTTCACCCCCAAAGTATGCTATTAGTCAGGGTGAGGTTTCGGAGCGAGACAAATATGGTCGCAATCTGATGAATGTCACGCAACACTGAATAAAATAGCGGATTCATCCGGGCTGACAGGACGCTAAAAGAGACAACTCATTCAGAGGACTCATGGTAGCACCCTCCCTCCGCCATAGGCTCGGGGTGCTAAAGCCGTCTAAAGGATTTGGTCACTTTCCCTTTTCCAAGGGTCCTCGCATGTTTTGATCAAGGCCTCCACAGTGAAATATGCCGCGGTTGTTTTGCCACCTTTTTGCTTGCCTTCCGCCTCACCGGTTACGACAACGCCCCAATAAGGAATTACTTTATTTCCCACCGCCTTTGTCAGAGAAAACAAATCCGAAATCTGGCGACAGTTGGTCAGGCTTTTGAGAGCAGGCCACACATTCGGATTAGCTCTTGAAAAGTGGGGATACTAAACACAAAGACCTTTTAAAACTTTCTTAGAACATAGAAATGCACTGTCTTTGAAAAATAAATAACTTGGAGGAAAAAAAGAAAAGCTATGTAGCTCAATATTTCTATTACTATTAATATGTAGCCCAATAGTAGAAGAGTAACCATGTCTAATTTACATAATATCAATAAAAAGTTCATTTTTGACAGCACATTTTCCAGTGGTTACACTCTAACTTGGGGTCAAATATGGACTAATCCAACGTTTGGGTTAAAAATGTAATAACATTTTTTAACCCAAGGTTAGGTTAGTCCATATTTGACCCAAAGTTGGGTTGAAACAACCCAGCATTTTATGTGCATGTTATGAGCTTCATTTAAGGCTCTAATTCAATTATATTATTTTTACCCAGTTCACCACCTCCAGAAAATATATCTAAAGTAATGTACACATTAGGCAAATCACCTACCTCCAAAAATACTCTGACACTATTCAGTAATATTTCATAACTTTCATAAAACAGTGGTTTTAACTAATTGAACTCAACTGGTTTCTTAGCTAAATTAAATTTACTCCATGGAATAGTCCAATTGAAAACAAAATGTTTTTCCAAGGAAAAAAAAAAAAAAAAGGCATATATGAATTGAATTTATACAACAGTTCAACGGCACGAGTGTGTAATTAGCCTACATAAGAAACAACTAGCCAACTGAGTCTTTAAAAACCCTCTTCCTTTTTTTTTTTTTTCGTTCATTGTGCGGAACTATTTCCTGGGTTGAATCTCAAGTAGAGTTTGCTGAGCCCAAGCCTCCATAACTAATTCGAAAACGTCACTTTAGAAATAGTAAAGAAGGAACGTTGAGTTGCTTCATTAAAAAACGTATTGTATTAATTAAAAGCTCACTGTATGTAGAGTATAATATTATGAGAGGGATGGACTGAGCGAGTGCGATTACCTGCATATGATACAGCATTCATTCTCAGCTCAGTCTCCTATGAAGATAAAAAACATTAGTTTGAATGTCCGCTGAGGAAAGCCATATCTTTGTTGTGATTTCCGATGACAGCGCTGCTCACTGCATTTGTTGGCTGCGTTTTACAAGTTGTTGTTGAAAGTAAAAATAACTTCCGTTCCAGTCTCTTTCAATATAAAAGTCTTGACTGCTGATTCATTCATAAAATAGTCGCCATCTAATGCCGGAACAATGTTACTAAAATTACCATC